>CM065808.1:57711134-58075640 GCA_033398695.1 Orobanche coerulescens | reverse complement strand
TCTCATTTGCCAATAAATCCGCACAGGACATAGCAACCTGGGCTCACTAATTCTGGAGAAAAGAATTCTATCTGGTATTCAGCAGGACTCGCCACTGGGCCCACGTGATGCATCGCTGAGGGTTGACCCCGCCTTCCCGCTTAAGGTGGCTTGACGCACTACATTTCTAATGAAAAATCTTGACGGCCACAAGCACATCCCTACTAAATCCTCAAGTCGAAGGTTCACTTATCACTCATCACAACCTTTCGATTCCTCACATTGACAACTTCCGAGGAAATCCATGTGATCGAATCGAGTGGTAGTTTCTGGTTCGAAAGTATACTAATCCAATTGTTAGCATACTCTTATAACGTGCTCCCACTTTAACCATTAGTGTTCTCACAGCACTCTCCATGTCAAAGAACACGTCATACAAGTCTTCACATAAACTTAATCGCTTCTACTTCAAGTCTCATCACCGACTTCATAATCGATTAAGCATTTCAGCCTATAACCTTCCAAAGGCCGAATTCCTTATCCAATAAGGAGTGGGAAACGTTTTGCTCAAATACACTGACGAAGGTTTCATATATGTTTCATTTACGAGTTAGGAATGCCAGAATCACCAGCAGAAAAGAAACATCTTATTCGCTTTCTTATATAAATGGTTTACATAATATAAGTACAATGCCCTCACTCAACAACCTCCGAGTGGCATTCCCAGGGGCATACTCCTAACAGATTTCCCAACAAAGGAGTGATTATTTCCCCGAGTTTCGCTCACCCGCACTGCGGCCTCTCTCCCCATGCGGCTCCTCTGCAGGGACTTGCCAGTATACCTCAAGTGCAGAGGAGGTCGCATGATAATCATAGATCTCAAGTAATGAGTACCGCATTATGATTTACGCCATGAAATGATGAAAATGAGCATATGCGCCTAAATACAAGTGTTGATTTCAACGAATGATTAATCGAGGTGACATGATTATCCGATGGATATTCTTGAAATGATTATCTTGAAACAAGCAATAAGATTGATGATATGATCCTCAAGATCAACAATCGAGTGATGAAATGAATTGAAAGTGATTAATGAGTTAACATGATCAACATGATTAAAATGAAAATGATGTTTGAGGATTGTTAATCGATGAAGTATGAATGAATGATTCTCATTGCCGTAAATTATACACATGGCGTTAGAAGTCTTAATATGCATTCTTTTCTGGTCCGATTGGGCTCGGCACTCAGCATAAATGTCACGGACTTAAAAAGTCCAATGATACTAGTCCGATGATGATGATTCTAAATGAGACATGACTCCTTGGAAGGTAGTGATTCAAAACCATGTCTCCGATACTCAACTCAGAACACCCCAAACTAGGCTGAATATTACAAGTTGTCGTGGACTCCTCGATCGGGACCCACCAATCGAAAACAAACGGATTAAATAATATAATCAGTAGTATCGAAATCCATTATTTCATCAATTATCTCCCGACGAGGAGTTTCATTACAACACACCCAAGATAAATATGGATACATGTATATTTTATATGAAGATAAAATACACAACACCGAATGAAACGCGAGTATCCAAATGGAAATCAAGCAATGAAAATAAATGAGGATAACATGAATGATCGAAAGGATCGGGGCCCCTAATAGTATCACTGGACTCTCGCCACAATGTTCTATTCCCTTGCTTTTGCCTGCCATGACCTAAAAACAATATTCTAACCGGCCGGCTTATATAGAACAACAATCTTCAAGGGTCAATATACAATCATGATATATCTTTAGTTATGAAATACCCTTAGTTATGAATTTAAGTCAAGAGGAGTATCATAGTACGCCTGTAATGTTCCTCGCAGGTAAGTGTACAGGATGAGTGCCTAGACACACCAAATTGTACCTAATTAGTCTCACTGGGAGGTAAACGTTATTGTGTGCACACCCAATGTATCATGAACCCAACACATGACTATCGTGGTGCTCGACTAAAAATTCCACACATCCACACCCGCCACGCAATATGAACCTGCATAAGGTCATATGAACGAATGACCATAATGAATATCAATGAATAATAATCCGACAAAGTCAAGAATGACTCACCTAGATGAAAATAATAGTGAAGTGAATGATAGTTCAATGAAATGATCGGAACCGCCATTCCTTGTGAATGAAGTGATTATTCGATAAATTACAAGTCTCAATACGGTTACATTACATTATGAATGAGTTATGATTATGAATGAACAACAACGTAAAGGAATGAATATCCTTTTAACCGAAAGAATTAACTTACACAACACCTGACAATTGTCCTTCCACGAACAACGCCCTAAATAAGATGTCACGTCGAACAACCTTGAATAACACAATTACCAATAATCTGTCTCAACATACGAATCAAACACGATGATAACTCACTCAAAACGCCGATACGACTAAACCAAGTTCATTGGGGCATTATATGAAACATGTCAGTGACCAAACTTCATTGTTTACAACCAAAACCTTAACTATACCAATGTCAAATCCCCAAGAAGTGTTCAAACCAACAAAACATCTTTCAATACAATCAAAATCCAATATTAATGTCCAAATCCGTGATTACAACAACAACTAATCGAAAACCCCAAATCCAACTCAATATTCAAAGTGTTCTTGAATAACCTTTCAATAATCCAATGAATATTCATACACACTCGAGTATCATATGTATATCTCTTCATACAACATGATTATAATGTCCAAAACATCATGTCTCAACATAAAATCGAAAACCAAGATGTTTGAAGAATATTACCTTTGAAGATCCAAATACTTTGATCCGAATGAAATCGTGTTAAATCGACTATCCAAGCTTCCCAACGAATCAAGATGATGAAATCCGAACACACAAGTGATTGATGATGACAAAATATCTCCTCAAGACTCTCTCTCGAAAAGGTGAAGAAAATGAGAGACATGGACTCAAAACCCACCTGTGTCCTTATAAATTGCCAACGTTACGGGCCATAACTCGGCCTACTTACGGCCATAACATCCCAGTCAACGGGTCTACCACGTCAGATTCACCATCTCATACTACCAGAATTCGGCTTCATCCAGACCACCGACAAATATACTTACCGCATTCGCGACTTTATTTTACGCGCGTAACTCGCTCGCCCAAACACCCGCCGACATCCATACGGCCGCATCCGCACACCTTACGGATGTAACTCGACCGACACGGCCATAACCGCCAAACTTACGCGATGAAGCCTTCATCGAAATCGCTCGGCACTCGCCGACACGACATTGCATTTTACCTCAACTTACGGCCGTATGCCGCAACCCTTACGGCCGTAACCTCCTCGCTTACGACATTTCCGCAACCCACGAACACAACTTACGGCCATAGCCGCCTACCTTACGGCCGTATCTCGCCTTTCGCCAAAACAACCTTAAGCCAACGAACGCATGTTATAAACAGAATGCATGATTTGTTACTGGCCGAAACTCATTGGCCGGAATGATTTAAAATACGCTAACCCGCTAACTCGCCACAAACTGAATGTTCCGACATACAATACTCGTATGAATGTAATTAAGTCCAATAATACGGATAGATGATACTTCCATCATAAGACTACCATTCACGATAATAATGATGATACTCGCCTCGATCCACAAACGGAGATGAATGACTCCACGGAATCGATGCACTTACAAAATGCCAACTATGAACACAAATGAATGAATCACTAAAGATGATTGATTATTAATGAGTTAAAAATACTGAGTGATAATTACTAATTGATAATTACTCGAATGATAAATAACTAATGAATTACAACCATTCTCGAGGATGTGAAGAAGAAGGGCGAAGCTTTTAAATTGAAGAACGGAGGTGGTGGTGGTGCTTGAAGTCCATACTCGAGTCACTTGGTCTCACTCAATGACATCATATACCGATCATGGTCGCGCTTTGATAGCAAGTCTGTTGAGCCTTCTCCTCATTTCTCTCGGAATTTCTCAAACCGCTTCTTTAGCCTCTATTTTCTCCTCACCGAGCTCCTCTTGATCCTAAATTGCTCTTCTAGACAGACTTGTTAGTGTCGCCCGTTGACCGTGTCAAAATCGGGTATCCTTTAACAATTTGTGGACTTCGCTCCCATCATCGGCACCGGTGATGACTCCCTTTAGAACGATAAATGGTAGCCCACATCTTAACTCCTAACATAGTGATCACCATCGATCTCTCTAATGGCAATCAAGGCTGATCTCGCCTAAATGCGATGCTCCTCCTCGCCACTCGCAATATTCTCCGAGACTCTCCATCGCCTCCTAATTAAATGGAAAAAGATAAGTAAATGACTATTAAAAAAAGTTGAGAGATAAATATCCGTAGCAGTATTAAAAATGTTTACTTTATGATACATTTACAACTTACATGTCCATACGGATAGTTCGATATGCCTTCTGAGACAGATAGACAAAGGCATTCGCCACATTTTCATCGTATGGCCTCGTGCCGAACTCACTAACGACCGCGAACCTAAACCGCTCACTCTATAACATAGAAACATGTAATATTCATTTGATAATGAATAACAATTACCACAAGTGAGTTTCATATACATCATATATCTTTAAATAACAATGGATAATGTAATATTTATTTTCAATTACATACAATGTAGTTTGGGTCACTAAAATGGGCGCATAGCCACTTCCCACTCATACTCCCAATACTTTAACTCTTTCGAGCAAATTTCTGGGTATTACCCTGCCGACCAAAACATATGTAGCTCATTTTGCAATACTTTTACCTATAACACACATTTATAAATAATAAACAATCACACAAAATTTCTCAAGTAATTACTCAACTCATATCAGAAAATTACTTACTTGATAGATCGCACCTCATCACCCAAGTATGTAGTAGAAATAAAGGAACATCAAGCCATAGCTACAACTAACATATAAAATATATATTACTAAATCTGCTCCTAATTTAAATACAAAAAGTAGCCTTCAATATTGAAATACAAACTTATAGACATAGCATTGGTCAATACATCCTTCACGCACCGTAGCACATCCTTCCACTCAAATTTGATAAGATCGAACCCTATCGCATGACAAACCCAACATTACGACAATATGTCTGGCAAGCATCGAAGACAAAACGGGTCATCGATACTTTTCATCTACTACTATCTTGTATGGCCATTTTTGCTAACGATGAGTCAAGTGCTAGGACCTTCTATGGGCTATGTCTTCTTGTTCTTTTTGGTTCGACATTGGTACGAATTCTCCTCATTCTCATCCGCAAGCTCCATGATAATTTCGCCTTAGATTTTAGACAAGTCCGTCAAGTCATATTGTCGCCAAGACCGAAATACATACGCCTTCGTTGGGTTAACCAAGCTATATGACCGATAGACTCCTCTCGCCGAAATCACCTATCTATTGGTGCATAAACAGAGTAGACATGGACTAACAGCACTCCTGACGACGTGCTATGTGCAACTACGAGCTCCCTTATGTAGAATGAGGGAGGGAATATAGTGTATAGAAGGCATACAAGGTTCCGTCATCTCGACAGTAGTGGGGGTCGTCCTCGGTCTGGGATTCTGATAAGATAAGCACCCCGTTAGTGTATGTGCGTCATCTATCGGAAAAAAAATTCCACTATCATTTTCCTCCTTAAACTTCACCACTTTTCCGTACTCATTTCACGTATGCGAGTTTGACCTATATACCTAGCCACGGAATCCGTAAGATCGGAACTCTTCGTAACTCTTCTCCCAACGACGGAGTCTGACTTTTGTTACCATATCTCATTAGTTTATTATTTGTATCATTTAATATGTACATTTACAAACTGTCACATAAAGTAAACTCACACAAACCAATATACATACTAGATACCAACACACGTACATTAAACACGCACATTAATTAAACATACACACTAAATACCAACACACACACTAACACATATATTAAACACACATACACTAATTACTAAAATTAGACAAGAATAATGCCTAAATTATCATTTCTAAATTTAATAATATTTGAATTAATAAGTGTGACGGGACGCTCACCAACTTAAAATTGATCAACAAGTCTAGGATTCCATAACCGAGATTATAGTATGGTTATTTTAATTCTAATATTATAATTAAGAATGATTATGATATCGACAACGATGATGATCAATGATACTATGAAGAACACCCATTTCATCAAATCGATGAACCTATCCTAACTACTCGTATAATTCAATCAAACATGATTCCATAATCTTTTTAAATATCAATGAATTAAAATCTCCGCTTACTTCAACACCTGCCCTCCAACACTTGACATCGCATATGTTCCACTGCTACTTCCACCGCGAGTATCTCAATTTCATCATACTAGATTTGATCACATAGCCCTCCAAAGACTGACAACCTCATCGGGCCATCATCTCAATTCCGGCCAAGTGGCAACTTCACATGCCCACCTCTTAGTTCCTACGCCTCCGGCAATTTCTCTACCGTGGCATAATTCAAGAGAATTCGTATATGTGACCCGCTCCGATACCAATTATTGATCCCTGCACGATGAATACTATCCTCACCGTACCAACACGAGCCTTTTCTAGCGCGCTTTGTCCTCATTCACACGCACTCGAGAAACTTTTCAGTGGGTCACCCATGTCATAACTACCCTGTGCCAAGCACACTTAACTTTGGAGTTTCATGAGATGGCTACTGTAAAAGAAGATGCATCTTGTGGTATGAGTAATCAAAATCAATTCACACTACTACAAAATCGGCCTTTATCAGTTGTCACTTTAACAAGCGGTTGTTCAAAACGCAGCTTAAAATGATGCGATGTGCATACCGATAAATTTTGTGTAACATATTAACAGTAGCTTTTAAACAAATCACAAGCAATATAGAATCTCAACAACTGCTATTATAATAACCATGATTATTTTCTAAAAATAAAACTTAATATTAACATCGGTTCTCACTTAAAACCGATGTTAAACATCTCAAAAAATTAATATTAACATCGGTTCTACTTACAAACTGATGTTAAATATCTCTAAAATCCTTAATATTAACATCGGTTCTCACTTACAACCGATGTTAAACATCTTTAAAAAATCGATATTAACATCGTTCTTACTTACAACCGATGTTAAATATCTCTAAAAATCGAATACTAACATCGGTTCTTACTTACAACCATGTTAAATATCTAAAATATCTTGACAGCCGCTGTTAAGTAAAACCATCATAAAGATTTCAAAAAAACTTATTATTAACATCCGCTGTTACATACAACCGATGTTAAATATCTCCAAAATCAATTGACACGTTGTTAAGTAAAACCATTGCCGCTCATCTCGCTTAACAATGTCTGCTATACAATCATTGCCTGCTCATCCGCTTTGTTAAATACAAAAAAAGGGTTGTTGTCTATTGTTTTATTTCTCGCCTCCGCTTGTCCTCCGTCTCCTTCCCAACCAAAACCTTCGAACTTTTCCATCGCCTCCCGCTGTCGCCATTGCCGCCAGCCACGCACATTCGCAAACCTCGCTTTCTGTCGCTGCAGGCCCCTCGCTGCTTTGGTCCAGACTCGGCCTAAAATAAAGCGTTTTCCTTCCTTTTCCTCGCTACCGACTACCGTTCAAACTAAGAAAACCCTTGAATCACACACGCATAACGACGTCCAACATCCCCAATCCAAGCGGCGATAGAAGATTATACACATGTCGAACAATCACTGTGGAGGTGAGCACCACATTCAGAGTGGCGATTATTAAACGGCAAAAAGATTCAGACCTTCACAGACCTTCAAGCTTCAGCGATTCCAAAGAACATTTAGACGGGGCAAGTATGACTTAGGTATTTTCATCAACTCTAACTCTTTTATTAATTGATTTTCAGAAATTTGATCGTGAATGTTGAATGATAGAATGAATTTGCGACTCTTATTGTTTTTTTTAATACGCTCTAGTTGTTGCGACTGGTGATGTTTGATCGATCATCGACTTACGAATGATGATGTTCTTGTGATGCTACTTCAATGATGATATTCAAAACCTTATTTCTAAGTCTTGATTTAGCTACTTCATTGCCTTTATTTGATTTAGCTCATGTAACAATTAAAATCTGGATATTGTTTAATATCAAAGTCGTGTTCATGGTTGGAAATTGTAGCTTGTCATTAGAAGTAAATATAGAACGTAAATAACTTATATAAGAGTTGATCAAATATGGTAATTAAGTTTATACGGTCACAATTAAAGCAATATAGTGATTCTTGAAATGAGATTGGCATGCATGTTGCACGCTTTGGTTAAAATACAGCTTGTATGCTTTGTAGAAGATTAAAATAACACTAAATGTGGTTGATTCTAACTAAAGAAATTACAAATTGAATTTCACCGTGTCAAATGTAAAAGAAGAAAAATGGATCAAGTCGATGAATGCTAGTCATAGTAGTGATTGAGTATGATAATGGAATCGAACAATTTCTTGAGTTCACTATACAAAATCGCCGTAACCCGATGAAAGATATTTTTGCCTTGTGTCAAGTGTATGAACGGGATACGACATGAAGATGACATAATCGCGGAACATCTTATTTGTGAGGGAATAAATAATAACTATACGATTTCGATATGGCATGGCGAACTAGTAGACATTCCATCAAGACACACATGTAGATATAGATCGTGATCAATTTGAAGACATGATTCGTGATGTTGAGAAGAATCATTCCGACGAGCGCATGTTTATGATGCTGAAAAGTGATTCGTAGACTCCTTTATATCCGGGTTGTAAAAATTTTACACGCTTGTCTGTCGTGTTGAAGTTTTACCAATTGATCGAGTTGATACATGAGATGCTTCCGTAATGTAATAAATTGCCTAACCGTATTTATAAGGCTAAGAAGGTTTTGTGTGTGATGGGTTTGGCGTATAAGAAAATACATGCCTTCCTAATGATTGCATATTGTACCGAAAAGAGTTTGAATTATCGCATAAGTGTCCTAGGTGTGGGGCATCACGCTACAAAGTGAAGTATGATGATTCTAGTGATGGAGAGAGCACATAACGAGGGCCTCCAAATGAAGGTGTTATTGTATCTTACCATTATTCCAAGGTTCAAGCGATTATTTGCTAATAAGGATGATGCAAAGAACCTCATATGGCAAGCAAAAGGAGAAAATGCGATGGACTAATTCGCCATCCTCATTGACTCGACAAAGGAAGAAAATAGATCATTTATTTCCGTATTTTCGGGTGAGGCAAGAAACCTTAGGCTTGGACTTGCCACAAATGGGATGAATCATTTGGTAATTTAAGCACTAAGCATAGCTCATGGCCTCGTCCTACTTGTGATATGTAATTTACCTCATTGGTTATGTATGAAGCGGAGATATGTTATGTTGTCAATGATGATTTCCGCCCAAAAGAGTAAGAAAATGACATAGATGTTTATCTAAGTCCGTTGATTGATGATTTGAGAATGATGTGGGACGAAGGGGTTGACGTGTTTGATGGGGAACCACCAAAGAAAGTTTCAAGCTACGTGTAATGTTATTTTGTACCATTAATGACTTTCCAAAGATATGGAAACTTGAGCAGTATATTGTGAAGGGCATCATGCATGTCCTATATGTGAGGAAAACACAAGCTACGCCTGCTTAAAACATGAAAAAAACAGCTTTACACTAACATCGGAGGTTTTCAATCGCCATCACCGATATCGAGATTGAGAAAAGCTTTAATGGATACCAGAAGATGGATTCGCACCGATACCATTAACAGTGAGCAAGTTTACGATCGCTAAGAATATCAATACCAGATTCGAAAACTACGAAAAATCCGCTCCGACAAACATATGGAAGAAGAGGACCATATTCTTTGATCTTCCATAGTGGAGCAACTAGATGTTAGACATTGCATAAGTGTTATGCATGTCAAAAAATGTGTGCGATAGTGATCGCACACTTCTCAATATTAAAGACAAAACAAAGATGGTGTCCACGCTGCCTAGACCTAGAGGATATGGGTATTCATCCTCGCCGCATCCGCAATCGCTTGGTAAACGAACTTATCTCCACCTAAAGATGTTATACTTTATCAAAAAGGAGATAATCAGATTTTGTAAATGTTTTTAAGGCATTAAAGTACTACAAAGTTACTTTCAAATATTAAGAGTCTTGTGTCATTGCAAAATCATAAATCGTGGCTTAAAGTCCTACGACTCATGTCTTGATGCAACAACTTCTAGCAAAGGGCTATACGTGATGTCTTGCCGAAAAAAGTGAGGAATGTCATAACTCGCTTGTGCTTTTTTTTCAATGCTATATGTAGCAAAGTGATAAATCCTCTGGTTTTGGATGAGTGGAAAAATGAGGCTATTGTTATCTTATGCCAATTAGAAATGTATTTTCCTCCTTCTTTTTTCGATATCATGGTTCACTTACTTGTCCATATAGTTAGAAAGATTGAAGAGTGTGGCCCTGTTCATTTGAGATGGATGTACCCCATTGAGCGATACATGAAAATTTTCAAAGGGTATACTAAAAACCCATCTCGTCCGGAAGCATCTATTGTGGAGAGGTACATTGCAGAAGAAGCTATCAAGTTTTGCACAGATTACATGTCACAAGTGGAATATGTAGGGCTTCCTTAGTCTCGACATGAGGATAGAATTAGAAGAAAGGGTACACGAGGTGTTAAAATTTTAACCAAGAGTCGATATGAGGTGCTTCAAGCACATTTGTACATTTTGAATAACACTGATGATGTTCTTCCCTACTTGTCACCACAAGAATCATTTGAAGATAAAGAATCCTGGATGAGTGAAAAATGGTTGTTGATCGAACATAATAAGACTTTCTTGAGATGGTTTAAGGAATAGATTTCTAGCGGTGCATCCAAACATTACAATGGCTAGCTTACGGACCCAAATCTGATGTCGTAACTTGGAGTGGATACGATATTAATAACTACTCATTCTATACAAAGTCACAAGATGACAAGAGTACGGTTCAAAATAGTGGAGTTACTCTTCAAGACGAGTCTATGCACTTTTCAAGCTCAAAAGACAAAAACCCGCTTTGGCATCGGCAGTAACTATGGAGTTATAGAAGAGATCCGAGAACTTGATTATGTTAAGTTTAGAGTGCATGTGTTTAAGTGTAAGTGGGCTGATAATAATAAGGGTGTGGAAATCGATGAGTTAGGATTTACTTTGGTACATCTTAACAAGGTAGCTTGCAAAGACGAGCCTTTTATCATGGCACCCCAAGCAAAACAGGTGTTCTATCTCAGCGATCCATGTAATGAAATATTATCCGTGGCTATTCCTGGTAGAAGTGTAGATATGAATGAAACTAAAGAATCAACGTTTGAGAATTGTGAATTTATTCCTTTGTCTACACGGTTACCCACTATCGTTGAAGAAATGAAGCTGACGACATACATGTCATTCGAAATGACCATGATGAAGGTTTATGGGAGAACTTTGTTATCTCAAAAGATAAATAAAAATCAGGTACATGAATAACTACATCTAAGTTTTGCGTAGATACATGCCATTTTTTTTCTCATTCTAAGTTTAACCGAATGAATTTATTCTCCTCTTACAAAGTGAGTAGGTGTTCACTTAGAAATCAGTAGATTTAGTACTTACTAGTCAAAATATAGGCAATTAGATGTTAAGTTATAATAAGTGTCAATTTTGACAACTAGGTAATACGTTGTATTTGACAAGTATTAGTTTCTTGACAAAGAGTTTTTCAAACAAAAAATATTACTGTTGTGTTTGACAAATATTAGTTTTTTGACAAAGATTTTTTCAAACAAAAAATATTATTGGTGTATGTTGTGTTTGGCAAATATTATTTATTGTTTATGTTGTGTTTGACAATATTTTCATTTCTTTATACAGGCACATGACTTCTCATCGGCATCCTCCTCGTTCTCCTTCTCATTCTCCTCGTCATTGTCCTCCTCATTCTGCTGCTTCTCCTCATACGCAAACTACTACCTCGAGAAATCCTACAAGATGTATAAGTATGTCCAAACGGCGTGTAGATGGGAAAAAGCTACCTCTTGACATCGATCCAGTCAAGGAAAAACTTAAGTACGAGCAAAAAGTCAAATTGAGTACGTATTTTGGTAAACTTGGGAAAGATCATGTTTCCATATTGTATGATCGATTGAATCAGAATAACACCCGAGATATTCTAATAATTACGCCGTAAACCCTTTAAATAAGGATTTACAAGGCTAATTAAAAGAAAAGTAAATACAAGACATCAATATGCGAAAATTCAAGTTTATGAAAACGTATAAGCTGGTTCAACGGTAATTAATACAACCATATCGAATTAATATCAAAAGGACACGCGTACTTAGTACGTAAAACCAAACCAAGACCACAAATCTCAATAGCAATAAACATCACCGAGCCCCTTATTGCCACGTCTGCATCACTGTCGCTTTCCCGCTCCTTGGCTACCCGAACATCAAAACAAATGTCCACTCAAGGGGTTAGCAAAACGATGCTAGTACAAGTATCATATTTAAACAATTCGAAAATGCATCAACATTACACAACAAGATACATCACACGGACTTCCGCTACCGGAATCCGACAATGCAAATCTACAAGATTCCATTACACACTGGTATTCCAATGATCCAGCCTCAAGATAGATCCCAATATGATCCCGTCGGACCAACACGAGGTGGAAATAACCCGTCCAATGATCCAGCCTCGGCTAGATCCCAAGATGATCCTGGCTGACCAACACGAGGTGGACATCCGATCCAGCGCCCTCGCATAGATCGTACACGTATACAAACACAACTCATGCATACACATATGCCAAATCATTACGTTCATCAACATGAACATATAAACGAATATCATAACAAATCAACGAAGTAAATATCATGTTCAACAACATGCATAATCATACGCATACTCCAAAAATACCGATACTAACATATCACGATACTTGCCTCGAAGATGGCAAGAACGATACTCTTCAATGCTCTCGGCACTCAAAGGCCGCCCCCTCCGATCAACGTAACAAGCTCGAACCTTAACAAAAGGAGCGATATACAAATCATCTCGAGTCGAACAATGGTTTAAACATCCGCCTACGGCCGAAAAGCTCAAACTAAACAATTGCCGGGATTGCTTAGCGCGCGCTCGTACTCTACGTAACGCGGCGCTAAGTCGATCATAGCGACGGTATCGTATAAGACTAGCGGCGCTAGCCACTTAATCGGTACCGACTCGGCTGTCTCATAACGTCGCCATGACGTTTTGTGCGCAAACCGAACCTCGATAGCGCCCGTTAACTCACATGTTAGCGTGCGCTAATCTTGCATGGCGAGAATACCGCAAACCGAAATCGGGTTGAATGATGAAGAACTCATGAATCCTATGGTGATATTACAAGTTATCCTCGGGCATATCATGATAATAAGGTTTACGGAAGATTTATGATTATGAAATACCAATATACGGATAGTTATCTCGATATCACAATTCCTCTACGATCTTCAAGAAATAATCTAAGTTCCATCGTCTACGCTCCAAAACACATGATTCCAACGTATACAACGTATCAATCGGGTAATATCCGATTACTTGATCATAAATTGATTTAAACATGCTTAGGTGTCCTTATAATAAGATGGTTCAAAGGTTCATTCGACATCTAGTACCGATACGTCAAAAGTATCCTTCTAACATGTGATGAGCGAAATACTTGCTATCCAAACATGATTCAAATCTTCCTTATGAACATACTAATCATTGGTGAAGAATCACCTACCTCGAAGTAGTGAAGAACACGGATGAAATGAAGCAATCCAACACCGAAGGCTTGAACACCAATCTCCAATGATGTATGATCTTCAATCTCGAACTAGGAGGTTGAGGAGGTTGATACAGTGTTTAGACGAAGTAGTTATGTTCTATGTGTCAAAGTTCGGGTTGTGGGAGGAGAAGGAATCAAATCACAAATAGGATGTCATTCTATTTATAATAAATGGCTATTAGCGCGCGCTAGACCACTGTTCGTAGCGTGCGCTAACGGCTCCACCTAAATCAGACTCGGCACTTAGCGTGCGCTACGCATCGACACAGAAGCGCGGCGCTAAGGCGCTGATTCGGCTTTTCCCGAAAGCCGTCTGTACATCCGACACGATCCGACAGGTCCCCGCCGATCTCACCTACCGCACGCCTCAATCAATCGACCACGCATAGCGTGCGCTAATTACACTCGGTAGCGTGCGCTATGAAACCACGTTAGCGTACGCTACTCTCACCAGAAGCGTGCGCTACATGCACTGATTTCAATCTTTATATCACATATACGAAATTATATGCTCGACAACATCGGATAATGAAATACAGAGAATAGTACTCATACAAAAGTACAATCATTACAATATCACAAGTTCCAATTACATAACAGAAATCTCGGGTATTACAGAATCATGTACCGAACAAGCCGGATAAGGAAATAGTTTGGCAGGATGTATTGGTACGTCCATTATTTTGTGATTAATTATGTGTTTTACTTTTTTTTTGGTAAATAGTGATTATATTAACCAAAGTAAGAGTTTAAGAGTACAAACACAGATCCTCACCAAACTCAAAAACAAAACTAGACAAAGATGCTATCTATGTACTAAGTAGTCTAGTCAATTTCACACTCTTCTGACTCCTCAAAGGAATAAGATATTGACACTGTCTCACAAGATAATCAACATCCTTCTCAATATCTTGAAATTTGTGAAAATTTCTTTCTTTCCACAGCAAATAGATCACCACTGAAAGCACCATCCTATACATCATCTGCTTGCTTGTTTTTTATCCACATTGTGTAAGCATGTATATCTTTTCCTCATTCCAATCCTTAGCTCGTCTTGGAATTCCACTCCATGCGGTCACTTTTTCCCAAACCTGAGCAGCATATGAGCATCTAAAAAATAGGTGGTTAATGTTCTCCATTCCCACACCACACAAAACACAAACGGAATTCACCTGAATACCAATCATGTTGAAATAATTACTAGTTACCATCCTCTCGAGCAAAATCAACCATGTAATAAAAACACAACATGTATTTCACTTTGTGTTTTAAATTAAATTAAATTATTCTACAAAAACTGAAATTAAATTAAATAATTTAAAAACTGAATTAAATATAAATAATTTGGAATAAAACTAAAATTTATAAAAAAACATTAATTTAAGTAAATTATTCTATAAAAACTGAAATTAAATTAAATAATTTTAAAAACTAAATTAAATATAAATAAGATGGAATAAAAGTGAAATTTATAAAAAAACATTAATTTAAGTAAATTATTTTATAAAAACTGAAATTAAATTAAATAATTTTAAAAACTGAATTAAATATAAATAATCTTGAATAAAAACTGAAATTTATAAAGAAACATTAATTTAAGTAAATTATTCTCTAAAAACTGAAATTAAATTAAATAATTTAAAAAACTGAATTAAATATAAATAATCTGGAATAAAAGTGAAATTTATGAAAAAATATTAATTTAAGTAATTTATTTTCTAAAAACTGAAATTAAATAAAATAATTTAAAAAACTGAATTAAATATAAATACTCTGGAATAAAACGTAAATTTATAAAAAAAATATTAATTTAAGTAAATTATTCTCTAAAAACTGAAATTAAATTAAATAATTTAAAAAACTGAATTAAATATAAATAATCTTGAATAAAAACTGAAATTATTTTAAATAATTTAAAATTATATTATCGATAACGTTTCAATTTGAATTGTCAATGTAGGCCAACTTTGATGTCAGTCAAATTAGCAATATTGGCCAATTTCGCAAGAAGACATTGCAGTCAATTGGCAGGATGTGGAGACAATTTAAGACTGATTTGACCGGCGAGTATATATATGGTCCGTCAGAAAGGGTTGTCTCCTTGTGAGAAGTATGGTATATCGGAGGACGATTGGAAAGAATTCAAAAAGACTCATGAGGACCCTACTTGAGAGGTGAATTTGAATTCAAAGACATTTTCTGTAGTTCGATTAGTTGCCGATATTTCCTTACATATTATTTCGAATCCTTGCAAATAATTTCTATATATCGATTCCACCTCTCGTTTCATTTCCTTACATATTATTTCGATTCCTTGCAATTTTTTTCAGAAAAAGAGAATCAAGAAACGAGAGATAGCGAAGCTAATGCTCCCCATACTACGGCTCGAGGAGGATATGATTTTGTGGAGGTACGGGAGATGGAGAGAAAGATGAAAGAGCGTAAAGAAGAAGCATCAAAATCTAAAGAATATGTTATTATTGATCCTCCATCTCCTTCTTCACGTCATCAGAGGTGGAAGCTTGGTTGCCAAAAAAGATCCGGGGAGTGTCATCAGATACTGCACGAGAGATTGTTACTAAGATCGTAAGTTTAAAATATCCTTTAATATTTGAAAATGTATTTAAAATTAAATAAACTTAGTTTTCTTATCTTTTCAAAAGTTGATTCCGGAAATTTTTGTTTTGCAATTAAATTCTATAACTTAAATTTTTGTTGTTGAAAAAAATAAAAATCGTAATATTTGATTTGAAATATTTAAAGGTTATGAATAAATGATTACTGTTTCTTCTTTATAACATGGCAAGTTTTTTTTATTGTTCTGTAAAACAATAAATGATTACTGTTTCTTCTTTAAGATGCCTGTGGAAAGGTATGTCATCCTTTTATGAGTTCTATTTGGGAGTTCATTATAATTAGTTCATAATATACTATGATTAGGTTTTGATTTTCTCATTTCATATGTGTTCCCTTTTTTCTTCTTTAATTTCATTTGATATACATATTAAATTTTGGGTTTGTGTGCATAATCTGTTCCTTTTATGGTATGTGATTCTCTTATATTAAATATGTAGCTGATTGTTTGGGGTTTGGATAGGTGCTAGATTTTGTTTTTATTTTTCTCTTTATCTCTCTTTTTGATTGGATTAGAATTGTTAGTGATAACGAAAATGAAAACGGCTATTGGTGTCTTATGGAGATAAAAAAAATAATAACAGTTCATTTATGTGCTTCACATTTGTGTTCCGTTTACGAAAAATCGTTCTTTGTAGGATGAGTTGGAGGCGTAATGTACACAGGGCAGCTTCACTACCAAGGGACGACATGATATATTGGCTGAGGCCATTGGGATACTGGAGCACACTGGCCGTGTTTGTGGGATTTGATTTGGTGTAGACATTCGAGATTATTTTGGACGATCTCCATGTCGATCTGCATCATCAATAAATGAAAGTGTGTTGGAGGAACTAACGAAGATCACATATGATGTCACACAAAATTTGATGAAAACATTTGGCCAAACATTGGAGTCTTTTGGTGTTCATTCACAGCATCTCCACGCCGATCTACGTACACCCGATGATCATCATGTTACCCATGTCAGTACGAAGGGGAATTGTGCCGATGATGTTTCTGGCCCTTCAGGAGGGAAGACTCCGCCTAGGGACACTGATTGATTTGGATTTTATGTGGACGAGCGTCCTCCTCGTCTAGTCGCTATCGGTCGAGTTCATCATGGAGATTCTACCCTACATTGTGCACCTTTAGCAGCTCATTTGGTTAAGGTAGTAGTCGAGGAGGTCATAAATGCCGGTGGCGAAGTTCTTATACATATTGAAGAGGTACGCTTAGTGAGTGAAGCTCTAGGTACCTTTATTGCATGGCCAAAGAATCTTGTTGTTGCCGACTTTATCAAGGTATATTTCTTTTGTGTTTTTAATATTAAATTTAAATAAAAGATACTCCGATTATAGTTGTTTTTACACTGCTCGTCCTCAAACAATTAGTTGAAAATTTAGAATATTTAGAATTAGGCTACTATTATGAAATGCCTAAATTTTACACCACTAGGCTTTTTTTTACACCTACTAGTATGAAATGCATAGTAGAAAATTTAGAATATTTAGAATTAGGCTACTATTATAAAAGCCCAATTTTGGATATCTTAAAAAAAAAACTTTCATAGTGACTGCTAATGATGATAATGAAGCCAAAGCTCTTATTTTTAAGAAACCAATCTAGAATAACGAACCCATGAATGAATACAGTAAACACATAAGAAAGAAAATTAGTCCTACTACAATGGATACAGCTACTATTTTTGGTAG
Organism: Orobanche coerulescens; assembly: GCA_033398695.1. Lineage (NCBI taxonomy): Eukaryota > Viridiplantae > Streptophyta > Magnoliopsida > Lamiales > Orobanchaceae > Orobanche > Orobanche coerulescens. The sequence goes on along the minus strand of CM065808.1, from coordinate 58,057,407 downwards.
CCTTGGGCTTTTTTTTAGATTTTACTATGACAATGCATTTCATGTATCTTGTATATGATTTAGGACATTGAGCGAATTCGATCCACCTAAGAAACATGCTCGTCGAGATGACCGGTCGAGTCACAGATATGACACATTAAGAGAGTTATTTAGTGTTGCAGCGACTCTCTTTAGTGACTCGTTATAGGTGCCATGGGATACAGCTTCCTTTGGCTGTGGTGGTGAGGATGTTCCCTTGTACATAAGTTACAATGATCTTTTGGAAATCATTCAAGACAAGCAGTGGCTTAGCTTATCAATTCTACAGTTTTGGACTTTGTAAGTAATTCTTTACATGCATATTATGTATACTTATCAAAAATTCATAGTTTGGAATGTAAATAAGATATTAATAGTTTGTTTAACAAATTAGGTACTTATCGAAATTGAACGTGGGCACGATGGACGAGGATTTGTATGGATATTTTGATCCTCAATCCATACAAAATATGGGAAATAAGGGAGAGGAGACCTCCGGATACATCACTTCTTGTATGTCGGACGTAAAAAAATAGATATACCTTGAAGCGTACCATCATGAGTAAGATCTAACATTCGTCTCACTACCCTCTTTTTCCCTAAAAGTCTTAATATCTCTTTCTTGTCTTTGTAGATTTTTATATATTAATAATTATGTAAGTAGATGTATTTAGATTGGTTATGGAAAAATTGAATATTCCAGTCCTCCCCCTTGTAATATGTTTGTTAATGCAGTGAGCATTGGAAACTTTTGGTCATTATTCCGGCAAAAGGCGAAGTTGTGTGGTTTTGCTCACTACAACGTAAGCCCGACAATCGCATTAAGGCTGTAGTCCAGAAGTAAGTTTTAACTTGTAGCATTTACTTGAAATATATATATATATATAATTATACTTTCATTTCATAATACATTAGTACTTGTTTCGAACAGTGCCATGACAGCGTATAAGGTGATGGCTGGTATGCATATAAGTAGATCCAAACAGACCATTACTTGGATATATCCCAAAGTAAGTAATACATTCAATCACACACACACACACACACACATACATATATATATATATATATATATATATATATATATATTAGCTATATATATGTATATATATTATATATTATATAATTGACTATTTGAACTTTATATTCTTTTTAGTGTAATAAACAAAGTGGTGGTTGTGAGTGTGGGTATTACGTCATACATTGGATGTTGACCATTGTCCGAGCTCGTATTATCGATAGATGGATGGAGGTGATAAACTTTTATTTCAGTTTTTTAAATTATTTAAATTAATTTCAGTTTTTTAAATTATTTCAGTTTAAAAGTGATTCGTTTAAGTTGATGCGTTTGTTAATTTATATATATATATATATATATATATATATATATATATGTGTGTGTGTGTGTGTGTGTGTGTGATGATGATGTTGCAGCACTTCCTGTAGATAGAATTCGTGAAATTCGAACCGAATGGGCAAAACAATTTTTGGAGGTTAGGAACCGTTTATATGCGTAGATTTTTTGTTAGTTCATGAATTGTGTTGTATTTATTTTGAATTGGATGGAACGTCATTGTATTGATATTCTAGATATTTGTAATGAGCGTTATTGTATTTGATTGTTAGATGGAAGTTGTGTTATATTGGTGAATGTTTCAAAGTTGTGTACAACTTTGAAACATCATTGTATTGATATTCTATATATTTGTAATGAGTGTTATTTATTTGATTTTGGATGGAAGTTGTGTTATAATGGTGAATGTTTCAAAGTTGTGTTGTTGTATAACTTTAAAACATCATTGTATTGGTATTCTTGATTGTTGGATGAAAAGTTGTGTTATATGGTTGTTGTACTGTTTTCTGAAATTGTGTTGCAGGTGGGTAAATTAAATAAATAAACCTGGCATTAAAAAAAAATTAAGATTAACAGGGGTTGTTACAAAGAACTGATGTTAAATGTAAAATTAACATCGGTTCTTTCATAAAATCGCTATTAAATTTAACATCGGAGCCTTTAACAGCGGTTTCAGAACCGCTGTTAAAATGGCTCCAGAACCACTGTTAAAGGCCAGTTTTGTAGTAGTGTCATTTAATCACTTCCTAGCTCATGTCTCACGGGTCGAATTGCAAGCCGCCCCTCGCTTATTTTAAGCCCAGTCAGGAAGGATGCTGGACCGAAGTCTAACACCTACAACCCTAATCGATTATCTAACATGAAGTAAATGCATGGAGTTCAGATAAATTACCTTATTCGATGAAGAACACAAAGATGGAGACATTGTTAGGAATATTCCTTCAAATGCCACTCAGGGGACGAGAGAAAAGGGGCATTGTATTTATAATTATGGAATTATTAATATAAGGAAATATGATTCATTTATTGTTTATTGTATTTCAAATGCATTCTTGATTTGGTGAACATTGAAGTGAAGTCCATGTAAATAAGAGCAAATATTCCACTCTTGTTATCGGGTAAGAAAAAATGCACGAGAAGTATCTATAGATTATTTACGTAAAACGGTCGCAATACGATAAACTTAATTGGGCATTAAGTTTTGAGTAAGACTTATATAATTGATGCTAGGACATGTGCATATCTTGATAGCATAGTTATAAGTATATTGGTGGAACTAGTGTACTCGAATACGACTCATACTTGATTCCGTCACACGGTATTCACTATTGGAGAGTCGATGATGAATCGAAAGGTTGTGATAGTATACGTAGACCTTTGACTTGAGGGTTCAGTAAGAGATGTGCCTGTGACATTTAGTTTGTCATTAGAGTAGTTAGACTCATTTGCTTAATCCTTGGGTCAACCTCGAAGTGCGGACTATAAGGGTAGGTATCAGTCTTTACTATATGCCAATAAAAGATTCTATCTCCTGTTAGTGAGGAGACGAATGTCCTATACGGTTAATGGCAAATAAGAGCATAAGTCTTTGGCCAAAGCATTCTGATCTAGTCGTATTGGATGCACTAGTAATCAGTCGGTCTTGATTTGCATTAACACATGTATTGTGTCTAGTCAACGGTAGAGTTTGACTTTACCATGACCCGAAGACTTGACTGGGACATCTGATGAAGGGTCTATACGTATATGGTATACACGACATAATGGTTCTAAATGATCCCATCATTCGTTCTTAGTAGGGGTTTACAGTGCGGCCCGCTAAGCTGGCTATATGTTGTCCGCACTCATTGGTTCCTCCCAATGCCAGCTGAGACGAACCTACAGAGTCGCGCATCAGTATCATTGACAGATAAATATGAATTTATCATCTCTCTGTTAATATTAGATATTGGATATCTCATTATGATTTATTGGATAAATAAAATAGCGATCTTATGAATTGAAATTAAGTTACAGTGTAATTAATTTAAATCATAAATAATATTTCTTAGACAAATATATTTGTATTTGATATAATTGATAAATTGGATTAATTAATGAGTATAAATATATTGGAGATAAAACGGAGTATTTTTAATGGAGTCGGTTGACGGACGTCCGTTACACGAGCCGTGTGACTCGGATTGTTTCCTCCCATCTCCACATGGGCCGCCCCTCCCCTATCTTCTGTAATATCCGCATTTTTCCTTTCTCTTGATATTCTCGTTTTGGTGTATTTTCGTTTTTTGACAACTTGCTCGTAACCGTATTGACATTTCGAGGATATTTAGTATTGGGCTTTTTGTCGTTCGAGCTTGTTTCGGACTCGTTTTACTCGATTCGGTATTTTATGTTGTTTTCGTCGCTATTTCGGGTATTCTCGTAAATTGTCGTTCGGAACCGCCGGTTCGGGGTTGCCGAGGATCCATCTCATGTTATTATGTGTGTTGTGAGCTTTTGTTTGGTGTTTCGACCATGTATCATTCATTTCAGATGTTTTGGGCCGTTGTGGAATTTCCCAAAGTTTTGGGATAATTACGATGGTTGTTGTTTTCCGAACCTTTGAGTAGTCGGGAATATGTTTTCTTTTAACACTTTCATTCGTCGCCTCGAATCCTTTACGTTCGTACCATCATGAATTGTTCACCGTTGTATTTCGACTCTTTTCGGTACCCCTCCCCCCTCTTGTCTAATTCTGGCATGTACTCCCCAGGAAGGGATGTAACGTACGTAACACACCTTTGGTTACGTACGTAACGGCCGGTGCAAAATGGTACACGCATTTCTGCCTTTTGGTTACGTACGTAAGGACCTGATGGCTTACGTACGTAACACAGCTTACGTACGTTAGCAAGTGGTGGCTAACATACGTAACGCGGCCTGGGTTCATAAACCCAGGAGTTGACCGATTTCGGCCATTATCATTTCTCCTCCTCCCCATCCGACTCCTAGGCGATTTTCTTGGAATTTCCGGCGATTTGAAGCTTTGTAACTCCGAGCCATTGCCTTCTTCGAGTTTTTGGAGTATATTATCAACATCTAATCGTGTTCCTCGTCATTAATTCGAGGTAAACTCCTAAAACCTTGTTTTAGGTAAATTGGGGGTTTTGGGATTTTCGTCCGATTCGTTCCGTTTTGTTGGTTAATTCATGATGAATATGATTAATCTTGTTGGTATTCTTCGGTTTCCTACGGATTCATAGTGTATTTCGTAGTATCTTTCATTATCGAGAGGGTTTGGTTGTGGTCCGCCCTCGTTGTTGTTTTTGTACGAATATACATGAATCGTAGGCGGGGTTTCGGGTGTATTCCGTTTCCGTATTCGTTTAGTTGTGGTTGTGATTGTGTTCTTCGAATTGTTGTATCGAGATTTAAACATCTCAACAGGCGATCGCCTCGGAGACCAAGCGACCGAGCCAGAGCCCAACAGCCGAGGCAGAACTATCGACCGAAGGTCCTAGGACGAGTCCCGGTGCCGAGCGATCGACATCTAAGACGATCGTCTCTCGGTACTTGGCGATCGACTCCTGGTGGTCGACTAGCCCAGGACAAGTCCCGGTGCCGAGCGATCAACATCTAAGATGATCATCTCTCGGTACTTGGCGATCAACTCCTAGTGACCGACCGAATGACGACCACCTCATGCCACGCGAAGCCAACGATCATCCAATCGGCAAGAGCCGAAGCTCGAAGTGAGAACCCATATGCGGATCCGGAAAACGCGCTGCAGCATGGGTCGTTGACCACAGCCTGTCAGCATCTTTCCACCAACCGACAAGCCCGCCAAAAGGTGTACCGTGGGACCACCCGTGACAGCAACTCAGGACGCGTGCCTGCTCCTCATTCGACCGCCCAGCTGGCTGCCAGCAGCAGCCGCAAGCTTTAGGCGGACAGCCCATGTGACATAAAGACAATCGCCCCTTTATTATATTGCATAAAAAGTGATCGCCCGCCGACAAACAGGGGATCCCAGCTCCTATAAATAGAAGGCTGCCTGCACTTGGACAAGGATCTGATTTTTTCCTCTCGGGACTCAGATTCTCGGCTTCTGAACAACTTGGCTTTCTCACTCTTGGCAACACCTATCTCTCGGTTCTTTCTTCTCTCTCAGCCTCTCTCACACAGAAGACGATCGGCAGAGAGCAAGAACACCAAAGCTTCGCTCAAGAGTTAGATAAATAGGATCTTTTACACTTATTGTAATCAGATTCTTACATTAATACTTGTATCCACGAATATTTGTATTAATAACATCTCGTGAGAGCATTCAAGCCCGGGCCTAACAAACCCGGCAAATCTTGTGTTTTTTCTATTCCCTCGGACGTGCTCTCGCAATTTGTTGTTGCTCGACCATTCCAGTAATATCTATCTTCGGATAATATTTCGGGCAACAACAATTGGCGCTAGAAGAAGGGGATCTACCCTCATTTTTATTCCTACCGTCTCGAAGAACACTCACTGTTCTCCGGGGCATATACCTGAAGAAACACTCACTGTTCTTCAGAGAAAGCTTTCAGAATCATAACTTCTGCCTCCACGCCGAAGAAAGCCGCTGGACGATCCACCAGACACCTCCTTCCATCTCAATCCGAGCCACAGCCAATGGCGGAGGGTAGCCGCCGCGGTCCGAGACTCTCGATCCCGCCCCTGAGGGACGGCCCAAGCCTCTCGCTCGATCAGTTCCAAACCACGGAACAGATCGAGGAGGCCATGGTCATCCTACAGGAGCGACGGAGTGCTCTCGACGCGCCGCCCGCTATAACCCCCTCGACCGTCCGCCGCATGACCAAACGGAAGTTCAAGGCGTTACTGACCGAGCGATCGCCATGAGGCTCCCCTTCGCAATAAGAGGCGCTCACCAGCCGGGGCACCTCTGTTTTCGATCGCCTTGGCAGCGACCCATCATGGCGACCGGGGCAGTCCGGTCCCAGCCATGAGACGACGGAGCTCGAATCCATCACCAGGAGTTCGGCATATCCGACTCCCAGGAGGCAGGCCAGCCATCTGGCTCCTCCTCGCCAAAGAGCCGAGGTCGGCAATAGCGGAGTCAGGAGATCGGTACATGATCGCCTCGGATCCCGCTCCGAAAGCCGACCTACAAGCGACCAAGCTACAGCGATGGCCGCGATGCAACGCCAGCTTGATGACATGAAGGCGCTCCTTGAATCTGGGGCAGGCTCCAAGAGAAAGATCGTTGGGCCGAGCGAGCCACTCGCGGTCCACATCGAGCTCGCCCCCGTGCAGCATAAGATCGCCCCTCCGCAAACACCTCTATACGAGGGGAGATCAGACCCCGAAACTCACCTGAGCAAGTTCCACATCTACATGACCGGGTGTGGGGCATCGGACGCGACCAGGTGCCGAATGTTCCCTCTGACGCTGGTCGACCTTGCCCACAGGTGGTACACCTCATTGCTGCCTCGATCCATCGGTTCCTTTAATCAACTGGCAAATGACTTCACAGCTTACTTCGCCGCCAAGGTCGCTCGGCCGGATGGTCCCCATCGCATGATGCAAATCAGGCAGGGAGAAGAAGAGTCCGACGCAGACTACATCGATCGTGTAGACGAGATCATCCTCAACGGCGAGCCCGTAAGCGATGAGATCGCCCTCTACACGGTCCTAGGAGGATTTCATGGTCTTTCGCCTATGTTCAGGCATCTTAAGAAGGACCATCCCCCGACCAACGCGATCTTCCGCGCTAAAGCCGCAGACTTTCTGGCCAGGCAAAGGTTTCTTCTTAGCCTATGAGCAGCGCGATCAGCGCCCGAACGACGATCTCCAGTCTTCCAGCCCGATCGCCGATATCAAGCTACATCATCAACACTGGAGGACTCGCTCGCCATCTACAGTTCATCATCTAACATGTTAGACTAAGGCACGAGATCGCCTCCCCCGCACAACGTGCACCGTCGAAGGTCGGCATCTACATGACGATCTGAGGTGGAAGAGTGCAGCCATGGTCCTGGTGGTCGATGGAACCGACTGCTTAGGCCATGCAATATTCCTTTGGGCTGAGATCGCTCGCCCTTCGTTTAAATACGAGGTGGGCGTAGTCGAAGGACCCTCCAAGTCAATCAGTGGACACGATCGCCCGCTCTCAAAGGTTCATCATCTAACATGGTGAACCCGGACAATGCGACGCTTCACTACCCCCATCTCAACATACACCGTCGAGGGTCGCCATCTTCATGGCGGTCCGAGGTGGAAGCAGAGCTAACAAGCCGCGGAAGTGGAGTTGATTAATCCGACGACGCCCCGCGCAAGGACTCCTCTAGACCAAGACCGCACGCCCTTCGTTTAAATACGAGGCGAGGCGCTGCCTAAAAGAGGACCCTCACAATAAAATGAGTCACGAGACAGACAATGTCGTTCGCGCATAATACACGGTCATGGAGTCGGTCCATCGAACTCCGTGACTGTGCACGGTTTCTCAGCGACGAAACAAACAAATTTCTATGAGGGATCGGCCAAAATTGTTTTTGCAGGTACAAGATCGAAGATAGCTAGCCAATCGACAAGATCGCCCAAGTCCAGAAAACCAAAGTCAGCTCAATGGATCGCCTGTCTTCATCTTACACGATCGTCAGCAAGAACCACCTCACCCCATGTCTTCAACATCGGAGCAAGCTAGGGGGCAATTGTTGTATCGAGATTTAAACATCTCAACACGCGATCACTTCGGAGACCGGGCGACCAAGCCATAGCCCAACAGTCGAGGCAGAACTGTCGACCGAAGGTCCCAGGACGAGTCCCGGTGCCGAGCGATCGACATCTAAGATGATCGTCTCTCGGTACTTGGCGATTGACTCCTGGTGACCGACCGAATGACGACCACCTCATGCCACGCGAAGCCAACGATCATCCAGTCGGCAAGAGCCAAAGCTCGAAGCGAGAACCCACATGCGGATCTGGAAAAGGCGCTGCAGCACATGGGTCGTTGACCACAGCCTGTCAGCATCTTTCCACCAACCGACAAGCCCGCCGAAAGGTGTACCGTGGGACCGCCCGTGACAAAGAATCTCGGGGCGCGTGCCGCTCCTCATTGACCGCCAGTGGCCGGCAAGTGCCTGCAAGCTTTAGGCGGACATCCCATATGACATAAAGAAGATCGCCCCTTTATTATATTACATAAAAGGCGATCGCCCGCCGACAAACAGGGGATCCTAGCTCCTATAAATAGAAGGATGCCTGCACTTGGACAAGGATCTGATGTTTTCCTCTCAGAACTCAGATTCTCGGCTTCTGAACAAGTTCAACATACAACTTGGCTTTCTCACTCTTGGCAATAGCTATCTCTCGGTTCTTTCTTCTCTCTCATCCTTTCTCACACAGAAGACGATCGGCAGAGAGCAAGAACACCAAAACTTCGTTCAAGAGTTAGATAAATAGGATCTTTTAAACTTATTGTAATCAGATTCTTATATTAATACTTGTGTCCACGAATATTTGTATTAATAACATCTCGCGAGAGCATTCAAGCCCGGGCCTCACAAACCCGACAAATCTTGTGTTTTTCCATTCCCTCAGACGTACTCTCGCAATTTGCTGTTGCTCGACCATTCCAGCAATATCTATCTTCGGATAATATTTCGGGCAACAACACGAATCATTAGGTTCGTTTCCGCCGGTTCCTTGCAGTCGTGTTCGATTCTTCCTTTCCGTTCGTGTCACCGTCTATTAATCGAGGTAAGTACACTTATGAACTTACAATCTTAACGTAGTAGTATTGCATGAGAATTGTGTGTGTGTGTATACTCACTACGGGTTAGATCCGACGAGGTCTCGGTAGGGCTCCACAAAGTTGTGGAACCGCGAGTTTGCTTTTAACCACTATGGGTTAGATCCGACGGGGTCTCGGTAGGGGTCCACGAAGTTGTGGGTCCGCGGTTAATTGTGGTGCATTTTAAAAATGTGATTTGATTATTGGCATTTCCGGAAATGAGTACTTTGGAACTATGTTTTTATTATTGCATGCATTGACTATATGTGTAAGAGGTAAGTTGTTCATTTGGTTACTTGTACTAGCGTAATTACTAACCCCTCTGGGGACCCGTTTTGGGGAAATTCGTTTTATGAATTTCAGGTCAGGTTCATCGAGACGAGCGGGCTCGGACCGATATGGATGATGACCATGCGTGATGATTGTGCACAGTGGTGTATTATTGTCTTCTATCTTTTTACCTTTTGTGGTTTTTAAACTAATAGAAGTACTCGAGTACTTAAGAGTTCTTGTTCGTCCGGATCGTATTGTTGTCTATTGTGTTTGTGTCGGATGATGGTATTATGTTTGACCGTTGAACCGGGTGGATTATTTTGTTTTGCGTCTTTATGATGAGGTGTTATTTTGTTGTTTCGCGAGTCGATGAGTATGATGTTTGTTCACTGGTGGGTCCCATATAGGGATTCACGGTCTTTGTAATATACCTCGAATATCTTGGGGTGTTACGAGAAAATGGTATCGAGCACTAGGTTTATGGATACCTAGGCTTGTCGATTTATTAGGTCTTGTTGTGTTTCTTTTGCACGTCATCGTCATCTTTGCCATGATTCCGGTACTACCAGTGCAGTAAGTTTTTCCTTACTCATTCCTTGTTTCCTTGTATCGCACCTTTGATTCTCGATTGTGATTGTTTCTCTTCTTGTACTTACCATTGTATGGCTTTTGCTACTTCTTTAACATCAGTATGGATGCTGGAAGAGGCTGTGGTCGTGTTCATGGCCGTGGATGCGGCCGGGGACGTGGGGCAGCCGGTGGGGCGGCCACGTCGCGATCTTGAGCCGGCGATCTGGCGACCGTCACAGTCATGCTTCTTCTGAGGAGCGCGCCGACCTCGGTATTGCGGCCGTTATGCAGCAAATGGTGAATCAAATGACGGCGATAGCTCAGGTGGTTCAGAACCCGGATCCGGCCCATGCTAATCGGGGCGGAGCGGATCGCTGGCTTCAAGATGTCATCAAGATGCATCCTCCTCAGTTTTTGGGAGCTTCGGACCCGATCGGCTGGGAAGGATGGATCAAGGAGATATCTAAAGTCTTCACTGCTACCAACTGTCCCGAGGACCGTAAGGTCCCTATTGCCCAGTACTTTCTCACTGGGGATGCTACGGATTGGTGGGAGGCCGTTGGGCCTAAAGATCATGTTGCTTCGTGAGCCGAATTTCAAGAATTGATGGAGACTGAATATTGCCCATGGCCGGTCAGACAGGCTCGAGTACATGCTTTCTATGATGCTCAACCACGGGATATTCCCGTATCTCTAGATATTGCCGATTTTAACAAGGAGTTGGGTTATGTGAAGACCCAAGTTGTCGAGGAGAGCGACAAAATTTTCCATTTTTCCAGGCGGATGAAATTGTCGATTCGGGACTATATGTTGGGGCTCGTCTGTACTACCTTGAAGGATTACCAGAGTAGGGCCCTTGCTTACGATATGTCGGTGACAGCTAGCGAGGCGGCCCGCGAGAGCAAGAAGCAGAAGTCCGCCGGGAATTTTTCGGGCCACAAAGGTGGGGGTCAGCAGAAATTCCAGTCTGCTAATTTTTCCACTAGTGGTGGCCCAGCTCGATCTACTGGGGTTCCCCGTAGGGCTGCCAGTGCTCCTTCCCGGAAGGTGAAGTGTTTTAACTGTGGCCATCAGGGCCACATCAGTCGTATTTGTCCGAACCCTTTGCTGACGTGTAATTAGTGTGGCCAGCCGGGCCACAAGGCTGCTTTCTGTGCTGAGAGGGAGAGAATCCTTGGTGCCCGGGCTTCCATTCCAGTTCCTAGGGAACCAAGTGTGAATCAAGGATCGTTTGCTTCTCAATCTCCGACGAGTGCTAGTCGAGGGAGAGGTCGGGGTCAGACCGCTAAGGGGGGAGCTTCCAGTGTCGGCTCAGCCCACCCGCGTGTCTATGAGATGCGGAGAGCCGATGACCCAACGGCTACTGTGGCGACAGGTACCGTTCATATTCTTTCTCATCCTGTCAGTGTGCTTTTCGATTCTGGTGCTACGCATTCGTTCATATCTCTGGAGTGTGTGCGCCGTTTGAGTCTCGACTGTTTGACGCCTTGTGAGCCCTTCATCGTTAAGCTTCCTAGCGGTGATAGGGTCGTTGGTGATCAGGAGGTTCGAGACTGTTCTGTGATTATTCGTGAGAGGGCTTGGCCCTCTAATCTTATTGTTGTGGGCATTGAGGGTGAGGATTTGATTCTCGGGGATGATTGGCTCGAGCGGCATGGTGCAATCATGAACTACCGCATGAGGATCATCACCATGCTAGCCGAGTATGGCACCGAACACTGTTTCGCGGGGCGAAAGAGAAACCAGAAGTTTGTTATTAACGCCTTGAAGGCGATGAGACTCCTGCGAAAGGGGTGTACTGGTTATTGGTGCTACGCCTTGAAGGCGGAGGATGGTGGAGTCGAGCTTTCGTCAATTCCAGTCGTTAGTGAGTTTCCTGATGTATTTCGTGACGAGTTACCGGGATTGCCACCGGATCGTGAGGTTGAGTTTGCTATAGAGTTAGAGCCGGGCGCGGCTCGGATTTCGAAGGCGCTGTATCGCATGGCACCTTCAGAGATGGCCGAGCTAAAGAAGCAGTTGAGTGAGCTTCTTGAGTCGGGGTATATTCGACCGAGCGCTTCGCCTTGGGGCGCACCGGTTTTGTTTGTTCGGAAGAAGGATGGTTCACTGCGTTTGTGTATCGACTACCACGAGCTAAACAAGGTGACCATCAAGAACAAGTATCCTCTGCCGAGGATTGATGACTTGTTCGATCAGTTGCAGGGAGCTGTGGTATACTCGAAGATCGAGTTGAGATCGGTGTACTATCAGCTTCGGGTGAAGGAGTCCGACGTTCCGAGAACATCTTTTCAGATGAGATATGGACACTATGAGTTTGTAGTTATGCCTTTCGGGCTAACTAATGCACCGGCCGTGTTCATGCAGTTTATGAACAAGGTCTTTATCGAGTTTTTGGATAAGTGTGTCGTTGTCTTCATTGACGATATCCTTATTTATTCGAGGAACGAGTAGGATCACGCGTATCATTTGCGAGTAGTGTTGGACATTTTAAGGACCGAGCAACTCTATGCAAAGTTCTCGAAATGTGAGTTCTGGCTGAAGGAAGTGATGTTTCTAGGTCACGTGATTTCAGCTGAGGGTGTTCGTGTGGACCCGCAGAAGATAGAGACAGTGTTGGATTGGGAACCGCCAAAAAATGTGAAGGAGATCCGTAGTTTCTTGGGTTTGGCTGGCTACTACCGTAGGTTCGTCGAGGGTTTCTCGAAACTGGCTCGACTGCTTACACAGTTACTCCAGAAATCCGATAAGTTTGTCTGGAATGACGAGAGGCAGTCGAGTTTTGAGGAGCTGAAGAGGCGTTTGACTTCAGCCCCGATTTTGGCGTTGCCATGTGGCAACGAGGGTTTTGTCGTTTATAGCGATGCTTCGGGACAGGGTCTTGGGTGCGTGTTGATGCAACACGGCAAGACTATTGCATTTGCGTCGAGGCAGTTGAGGCCGTATAATCTTAACTACCCTACTCACGATTTGGAGTTAGCGGCAGTTTTTTTTGCGCTCAAGATTTGGCGTCACTATCTTTTTGGCTCTGCATGTCAGATTTTTACCGACCATAAAAGTCTGAAGTACATATTTACTCAGTGGGAGTTAAATATGAGGCAGAGGAGGTGGTTAGAGTTGATTAAGGATTATGACCTCGAAATCCTTTATCATCCGGGCAAGGCGAACGTAGTGGCCGACGCCTTGAGTCGGAAACCAGTCTCATTGCGAACACTTGAGATCCTTACGTCTCAAGCCGACCTTCAGCGGGATTTGATTGAGTGGAGTGTTGAGATTTCATTGCCTGGAGCCGTAGGGCGACTTTGTGCTTTAGAGATTTTGTCATCTCTGATCGATGAAATTGAACTGAAACAGCTGGAGGATCCGATGATTGTGCAAATCTGAGAGAATGTTCTTAAGGGAAAGTCTCCTGGGTTTGTGATTCATGAAGATGGTGTGTTGAGATTCCAGAGTCGGCTTTGTGTACCGAACGACTTGGATTTGAGACAGAGTATTTTACGTGAGGCCAATGCTACGCCTTACTCCGTTCATCTTAGTTCGAGTAAGATGTACAAGGACCTGAGGAGAAATTTCTGGTGGAACGATATGAAGGAGGAGGTCGCACAGTTTGTAGCGAGATGTTTGACTTTCCAGCAGGTCAAAATCGAGCATCAGCGACCAGCCGGATTATTTCAGTCACTTCCTGTTCCGGAATGGAAATTGGAAGATATATCGATGGATTTCATTAGAGTTTGCCGAGATCGAGGTCGGGCATGAATATGATATGGGTGATTGTTGATCGTCTGACCAAGTCGGCACATTTTCTGGGCATCAAGGACACTTGGGGCCCGGAGAAGTTGGCTCGTGTGTTTATTGCGCAGATTGTGAGGCTTCACGGTACTCCGAAGTCTATTGTTTCAGATCGTGATGGCCATTTTGTATCGCATTTCTGGCAGGCGGTGCATAAGGCATTGGGTACTCGTTTGTGTTTGAGTACATTTTTTCATCCCCAGTCATATGGACAGTCGGAACGCACTATCCAGACGTTTGAGGATATGTTGCGTGCTTGTGCTCTCGACTGGAGTAGCGACTGGGAGGAGCATTTGCCATTGATCGAATTCACGTACAACAATAGTTGGCACGCATCGATTCGTATGGCACCGTATGAGGCGCTTTATGGGCGGCGTTGTCGATCGCCGATTTGTTGGAACGAAGCGTCCGATTTGGTCGTGACCGAACCGGATATTGTCCTCGAGATGAGGCAGAAGGTGGATTTGATTCGAGAACGGATGTTGACCGCTCAGAGTCGACAGAAGTCGTATGCCGACATCCGTCATCGACCTTTGGAATTTGAGGTGGGGGACCACGTTTTGCTAAAAGTGTCGCCGACGAAGGGAGTTTTTCGCTTCGGAAAGAAGGGAAAGTTGAGTCCGAGATTTATTGGACCCTTTGAGATTCTTGAGCGAGTCGGTGATTTGGCATATCGTTTGGCGCTACCTCCGGCCTTGAGTCATGTTCATAGCGTTTTCCATGTTTCGCAGCTGAGGAAATATGTTCCGGATCCTAGTCACATCATCGATTTTGGCGAGATCGATATTGCCGAGGACATTACCTTCGAGGAGCGTCCCTTAAAGATTTTGGAGCACCGTGAGAAGCGACTGAGGCATAAGACCATCCCTTTGGTCAAAGTGCAGTGGTCGAGACATGGTGTCGAGGAGGCCACTTGGGAAACCGAGGATAGCATGCGTGCTAAGTACCCCGAGTTGTTTATTTCCTAAGTTTGGGGACGAAACTTGTTTTTCGAGGGGTAGAATGTAATATCCGTATTTTTCCTTTCTCTTGATATTCTCGTTTTGGTGTATTTTCGTTTTTGGCAACTTGCTCATAACCGTATTGACATTTCGAGGATATTTAGTATTGGACTTTTTGTCGTTCGAGCTTGTTTCGGACTCGTTTTACTCGATTCGGTGTTTTATATTGTTTTCGTCGCTATTTCGGGTATTCTCATAAATTGTCGTTCGGAACCGCCGTTTCGGGGTTGCCGAGGATCCATCTCATGTTATTATGCGTGTTGTGAGCTTTTGTTTGGTGTTTAGACCATGTATCATTCATTTCAGATGTTTTGGGCCGTTGCGGAATTTCCCAAAGTTTTGGGATAATTACGATGGTTGTTGTTTTCTGAACCTTTGAGTAGTCGGGAATATGTTTTCTTTTAACACTTTCATTCGTCGCCTCGAATCCTTTACGTTCGTACCATCATGAATTGTTCACCGTTGTATTTCGACTCTTTTCGGTACCCCTCCCCCCTCTTGTCTAATTCTGGCCTGTACTCCCCAGGAAGGGATGTAACGTACGTAACACACCTTTGGTTACGTACGTAACGGCCTGTGCAAAATGGTACAGGCATTTCTGCCTTTTTGGTTACGTACGTAAGGACCTGATGGCTTACGTACGTAACACAGCTTACGTACGTTAGCAAGTGGTGGCTAACGTACGTAACGCG
Organism: Orobanche coerulescens; assembly: GCA_033398695.1. Classification (NCBI taxonomy): domain Eukaryota; kingdom Viridiplantae; phylum Streptophyta; class Magnoliopsida; order Lamiales; family Orobanchaceae; genus Orobanche; species Orobanche coerulescens. The sequence goes on along the minus strand of CM065808.1, from coordinate 58,041,948 downwards.
ACCTGGGTTTATAAACCCAGGAGTTGACCAATTTCGGCCATTATAATTTCTCCTCCTCCCCATCCGAATCCTAGGCGATTTTCTTGGCATTTCCGGCGATTTGAAGCTTTGTAACTCCGAGCCATCACCTTCTTCGAGTTTTTGTAGTATATTATCAACATCTAATCGTGTTCCTCGTCATTAATTCGAGGTATACTCCTAAAACCTTGTTTTGGGTAAATTGGGGGTTTTGGGATTTTCGTCCGATTCGTTCCGTTTTGTTGGTTAATTCATGATGAATATGATTAATCTTGTTGATATTCTTCGTTTTCCTACGGATTCATAGTGTATTTCGTAGTATCTTTCGTTATCGAGAGGGTTTGGTTGTGGTCCGCCCTCGTTGTTGTTTTCGTACGAATATAGATGAATTGTAGGCGGGGTTTCGGGTGTATTCTGTTTCCGTATTCGTTTAGTTATGGTTGTGATTGTGTTCTTCTAATCATTAGGTTCGTTTCCGCCGGTTCCTTGCGGTCGTGTTCGATTCTTCCTTTCCGTTCGTATCACCGTCTATTAATCGAGGCAAGTACACTTATGAACTTACAATCTTAACGTAGTAGTATTGCATGAGAATTGTTTGTGTATGTGTGTATACTCACTACGGGTTAGATCCGACGGGGTCTCGGTAGGGCTCCACGAAGTTGTGGAACCGCGAGTTTGCTTTTAACCACTATGGGTTAGATCCGACGGGGTCTCGGTAGGGGTCCACGAAGCTGTGGGTCCGCGGTTAATTGTGGTGCATTTTACAAATGTGGTTTGATTATTGGCATTTCTGGAAATGAGTATTTTGGAACTATGTTTTTATTATTGCATGCCCAGACTATATGTAATATCCGCAATTTTCGATTTCCGGTAATTTCTTTTTTTTCAGCGGAAGTCCGTTTTGATGACTCGCTCACGACCGTTTCATTATTCTGAGAATGATTAATTCTACACTTTTTGACATCCGAGTTCATTTCGGTGTCGTTTTGTTGAGTTCCGTGCTTTTTAGCGACTTTTCCGCACTTGAGTTCGATTCTTGCGAATCTCAGTCGAAACTGCTGTTTCGAGCTTCCCGTAAGTTCGTTTAACTTTGTTATACGTGTTGTGAACTTCAGTTTGGTTATTCGATCACGTATCGTGATTTTCGGGCGTTTTGAGCCATTTTGTAATTTACCCAAAGTTACGGGTATCCGTATCTGTAATTGTTGTCTCGACCCGTTTCTTGGTCGCGTATGATTAATTATGGTATTATGTTTTCATTTCGGGTCGTTGATGTTGTCCGCGAACTTTTCGTCGTGTTCGTTCCATACGTTTTCGGAAATCGAGTCGTCGAGCCACAGTGGTCGAATCGGACGATTTGGACTGGCCGGACGATTGCGGGCACCGGCCGGACAGGTGCGGCAGGAACCGGCGTAGCGCACGCTACGGCCGGAAGGCTACGCGCGCGAACCGGCAGGTGTAGCGCACGCTATCGGATGGCCTAACGCATGCTATCGGGTCTGGGCAGTGGGGTTCTGAGGTTCTGGAATCGGTCAGGCTCGGCAGGTAGCGCACGCTACTGTCGGGCATTGCGCACGCTACGACCGGCAGGTAGCACGCGCTACGGCCGGAAGGCTGCGCACGCTACCGGGCCGAGCAGTCTAGTCCAGTAGGTCACTGGATTGCGGCCTAGGCCGATAGCGCATGCTAGCTCGGCAACCTAGCGCGCGCTAGTCCGGCCCAGTATAAATGTGACAGAGCAGTCACATTTCATCTCGTTTTTCATTTCCTTCCTTCTCCATCCGCGGCTGGCGATTCATGGGTGACGAAGCCATGTTGTTTAACAACAAATCCATGAAGTCCTTGAGTTCATAACGTCAATCAATCATCCGTTATCATCCTTTGATCCAGCGAATCAAGGTAATCTTCCTTAGAACCCTAATTTCGTGAATTTGGGGGGTTTTGCATTTTTGTCCGATTCGTTCCGTGTTGTTGATTAATTCATGATGGGTATGATTAATCTTGATAGTATTCTTGTGTTTAACATCATTTAATCCATTGTTCTTCGTCGAATCGAAGTATATTTCTTGATTTCCTTCGAATTGACTTTTTGGGGGATTTGTCCCCGATCTCATTTTTCATCCGTTTTCGATGGATTGATTATGGTTAAATGATGTTGTTAAACATATTCTATGGATTGTATATCCATATTTCAACTTGGAATTCCGTTTTCGGGTTTTGACGGGACGAATCGTGTTCTTGGTCGTTTTGGGGGAAATCCTTGAACCTTCGTCATTTGTTCTTTGAATTCAGCGGATTTGGCTCATACTTTGGAATTCATTTTCGTTGTTATTGTTTTCGTTCGAAGTTCATTGTTGTGGATTGTCGTTCGGTGGAGTCGGCAAGTTCGTAGTCGGTTCGTGCCAACCTACTTCGGCCGATTCTCCGCGTTGTGGTTATTCGAGGCAAGTATCTTGCCCATACATTTCATATTTCGTAGGCATAATTATTGATAAATGATTTTATGCGAAATCCAATGTTTAATGAACGTTAAAAAGGATCGGTATGTTCTCGATAAATATTGTCTTTCAACGATAATTCGTATACTTCGTGAATGGATATGTTCTCGGAATATGTGTGTTAGTTTCGTACGTTGAGAGACGTTATGATCGCATTGAGTGAATATAATAGACCATAATTGTTTGCCGAGGATTGTGCATTGAATTGTATATTTGTTCGGTGGGTATTCGACATGATGTGATGTTAGTCGTTACTCCTTTGAAAGGAGGTTGTGATGCTTAGTGTTGCTTGTCCTGATAATCAATTATTGTTGTGTGCTTGTTGTATGTGATGTGCCTCCGGGTAGGATTGTTGAATCTCCGGGATCCATACTTGCTAATATGGGTCGGGCGAAACCGTAGGGTTATCCAATACGGGTATGTCTTGCGGGGACTCCGAGGTTCGGGGCTTGGTAGCCCGATGCCGGGATAACTTGTGGGGTTATCATCGGGTATGTCTTGTGGGGACTCCGAGGTTCGTGGCTTGTTAGCGCGATGCCGGGATAACTTATAGTTGTGGTTTGATTGTGATATTCGTGTCGTGGAGACATGCGATTTGATATGTTTTTCCTATTGGGTTATTCACTCGGGTTTGTTCTTCGGGAGCATCTGAGGTTCGTGGCTTGTTAGCACGGGACACGAATAATCCTTAGGAACATGTGATTTGTGATTTGGGTCACGGACCCCGTGTTTTGTGAAATGGGTTGTGGACCCTGCGTATTGTTATTGGAACTTGAATTTTGGAAAATGACTTTTTTTGGGCGGTGTCCCTAAATGTTTTCGAAAGGTTTTAGAATTCCTAAATCCCAAATGTTTTCTAAACTCCCGAGATCATCAAATGTTTTGTAATATGTACATTGGGTTATTTCCTACCTTTCACGTTTTGAATGGTTTGATCAAGTGAATTTTCTCGGGAAGTATATTCGCGATTATTCTGTTTTTGTGGAGTATGATATGTATGGCTCGTTTTCGTATTTATACTTGCACTAGCAAAACAAGGAGTTTGCTAACCCCGAGTATTCGGGGGGTGGATGTCTATTTTTGCATTCAGGTTTTGGAGCATAGCACAGGGTCGGCACGAAGGATGATGAAAGATGAACGATACTAATCACACGAGGATCCGTTGATGTCGTATTGGTCTAGTTGTATTTTCTTTTCCGCTGCAGTATCTTTTCCCCGTTGTACGGGAGTTTATTGTATTTTGACCCCTGCGTGGGTATGTGTTTGGAATTGAGTTGTATGTTATTATTGAAAGACCAAATCGGTCTACTGTGTCATTTTAGCCTGAAAAGCGATGTCTAGATGTTTGATTTTAGTTATCAGCCTGGTAGATCCTCGAGGAGAGGGTCTACGGCGTGTAATATCCCTGAGCGGATTGGGGGTGTTACAGAATGGTATCGGAGCATAGGTTGTGGAAACCTAGGTTGTCGGGTCAGTGGCGTCTGTTGAGTTTTGTCTTGTCGGATTTTGTCTGACTAAGTCGTGTCGCTACGCGTCGTCTGAGTTTGTTGGTCGTGATTAGTATCGTGGGGCGATCATCATCTTCGTGCGACCTGTGGAAGTAAGTCTCCCTTCTTTGTGTTGTGCCTCATGTGACACGAGCTATTTTTATGATTATTTGTTAAGTGGCGGAATCCTCTTATGGATTTTGATTTCGTGATATGTGATTATTTGACTCTCATATTTCGTTCATATGAGGAGTAGTGTTGCTGGATTGTGCATGTTGAACTGTATTTCTTTTATCCGCTGCGTGAGTTCTTTTGTAATGACTTTCGGTATTTTACCGACCGAGTTTTATTTCGATAATCGATTCCCTTAACCGAGTTTTTGGCATTGTGGCCTTGATCATTTTGGCGAAATTCTTATGACGGTATTTAGTATTTTGTAAATGGCTTTTGTGAGTTTTTGAAATATTACCGTCGTCGGCCTTTTTGGCGTTTTTGTAAATGGTTTTATCTGGTGGGTTCGATGCGTAACCCACGGCGCTATAATGTTCCGTGTAATTACCTGAAATTTTTGGGCATTCTAGCCCATTGAATTATTTTCGAAAACCTTGAGTATCTTAGAAAATAAATTTCGAGACGTACGTTTAAAATGAATTATTTTCTCGTGGTACATCCAAGGTGCCACAATATGTTTCAAAATTCTTCTACCTCGAGGACCCAAAATGTTTTAAGATATTTTCAATGTTTTATAAACACTTTTATTTAGACCCGAGGGTCGAATATTTTGAAAGTTTTCACTAAGAGAAAGTGCCCTCATTTTTGTTCAAACGCAAGATGATTTTCAAAGTCTCGACAATGATGTCTGTACAACTTTTTGTAAAGTGATACTCAAGATCAACTAGTGTTCCCAAAATTTATCTTTCAAAAGGTGGTTGTTTCGTGATGTTTAGTAACTGTATGCTGGATATCTTTCGGACCGCTGAGGTCGCCGAACGATACCGTCATTGCTGGGGTGTTTGTATGTGTGTTGCTTTACGATGGTAATCGTTGTAAGTGTTGCATGTTATGATTTCCTGTTGTGCTGAGTGGTTTCTTATTCAGTATGCCGAGGGGTAGAGGTCGTGGTCGTGGCGACCGGATGCGTGATCGGGATCACGCTGCCGGTGATGGTATTGGTATTGGTGTTGCTACTATTTTGCAGCAGGTAGCTACACAGATGACTCATTTGACTCAGGCAGTTCAGCGCGTTACATAGGTGACCCAGAACACTGGCGCAAATCAGTGGCTTTGGGAGGTGATTAGTATGAACCCCCCCCCCCCCCCGATTCGCCGGTGTTGCGGATGCGTTGGGCTGGGATGGTTGGCTTTTCCAGTTGGGAAAGATATTCGAGGCTGTCGATTGTCCTGAAGAGTGGAAGGTACCTATTGCGCAGTACCTTCTTGATAAAGATGCTGCTAATTGGTGGGAAGCTGTTAAGCCTCGTGACCGTGATGTCACATGGGCGGAGTTCCAGGCATTGATGGAAGCTGAGTTCTGCCCGAAACCGATTAGAGAACAGAGGATTCACGAATTTTATTTGGCAGAACCGCAAGATATTTCAGTGTCTCAGGCTATAATCGACTATAGCAAACAACTCAGTTATGTACGAGATCGGGTGAGAACCGAGGAAGAGAGGATCTTTCATTTTGACAGACGAATGAAGCCGGAGATTCGCGTGTATATGTCAGGACTCACTTGCACTTCGTTGAGGGACTACCAAGATCGAGTCTTGGCCCGTGAACTAGCTTCTTTATCACCGGAGCGTGTGCCCGAGTCGAAGAAGCAGACGAAGTCCGATGACCTTGTGGACAGTGCAGGAGCTAGTGGTTCTAGTTCGCAATGTCGTAGTCTTTCTGCTGTGAAGCTCTGTCGCTCGTTACGTGGGACTAAGAGTTCCAAGTCGTCTGCTTTGACTCCTGGTAAATCCAAGAGGTGTTTTAACTGCAATGTGGCGGGGCATGTCCGTGCACATTGTCCTTCTCCGCTAGTAACGTGCTACAAGTGCGGGCTTGAGGGACACCGGGTTCAGTTTTGCGAGTTAGTTGCCAAACCTTCCGAGGCACGGACTTGAGCACTAATATCAGGACCGACTCCGAGGAGTCCCTGAGGAGCGTGGTCTATCAGTTGTATGTTATGTTATTTCCTTACCTTGTTGTTTCGAATTTCGGAAATTAACTTCTATTCGAAGTGGATTGGATTTTGAACTTCTGTATTTTCGACTCCGTCGACTCATTTATGTTCGTTGATATTTCTGAGCTTGTCACTTGTTGGTTTTATTATATCCCTAACGGCGACGTTGTGTTGGTCGTCGTGGAGCGTGTTTTCACACCGTATATTCCGTTGTGTTGTTTGTAACGTTTCGCCGTTGGGCGTTAGTTACGCGTTTCTTGTGTATCTCGTTGAGTTTTCCTGGTGGGATATTGCTTCTCCCTACTTGTTTTAAGTTTCGGGACGAAACTTCTTTTAAGGAGGGTAGAATGTAATATCCGCAATTTTCGATTTCCGATAATTTCTTTTTTTTCGGCGAAAGTCCGTTTTGATGACTCGCTCATGACCGTTTCATTATTCTGAGAATGATTAATTCTACACTTTTTGACATCCGAGTTCGTTTCGGTGTCGTTTTGTTGAGTTCCGTGCTTTTTAGCGACTTTTCCTTACTTGAGTTCGATTCTTGCGAATCTCGGTCGAAACTGCTGTTTCGAGTTTCCCGTAAGTTCGTTTAACTTTGTTATACGTGTTGTGAACTTCAGTTTGGTTATTCGATCACGTATCGTGATTTTCGGGCGTTTTGGGCCATTTTGTAATTTACCCAAAGTTATGGGTATCCGTATCTGTAATTGTTGTCTCGACCCGTTTCTTGGTCGCGTATGATTAATTATGGTATTATGTTTTCATTTCGGGTCGTTGATGTTGTCCGCGAACTTTTCGTCGTGTTCATTCCGTACGTTTTCGGAAATCGAGTCGTCGAGCCCTGGTGGTCGGGTACTGGCCGGACGGTTGCAGGACTGGCCGGACGATTGCGGGCACCGGCCGGACAAGTGCAGCAGGAACCGGCGTAGCGCACGCTACGGCTGGAAGGCTGCGCGCGCGAACCGGCAGGTGTAGCGCACGCTATCGGATGGCCTAACGCGCACTATCGGGTCTGGGCAGTGGGGTTCTGAGGTTCTGGAATCGGTCAGGCTCGGCAGGTAGCGCACGCTACTGTCGGGCATTGCGCACGCTACGACCGGCAGGTAGCGCGCGCTACGGCCGGAAGGCTGCGCACGCTACCGGGCCGAGCAGTCTAGTCCAGTAGGTCACTGGATTGCGGCCTAGGCCGATAGCGCATGCTAGCTCGGCAACCTAGCGCGCGCTAGTCCGACCCAGTATAAATGTGACAGAGCAGTCACATTTCATCTCGTTTTTCATTTCCTTCCTTCTCCATCCGCGGCTGGCGATTCATGGGTGACGAAGCCATGTTGTTTAACAACAAATCCATGAAGTCCTTGAGTTCATAACGTCAATCAATCATCCGTTATCATCCTTTGATCCAGCGAATCAAGGTAATCTTCCTTAGAACCCTAATTTCGTGAATTTGGGGGTTTTTGCATTTTTGTCCGATTCGTTCCGTGTTGTTGATTAATTCATGATGGGTATGATTAATCTTGATAGTATTCTTGTGTTTAACATCATTTAATCCATTGTTCTTCGTCGAATCGAAGTATATTTCTTGATTTCCTTCGAATTGACTTTTTGGGGGATTTGTCCCCGATCTCGTTTTTCATCCGTTTTCGATGGATTGATTATGGTTAAATGATGTTGTTAAACATATTCTATGGATTGTATATCCATATTTCAACTTGGAATTCCGTTTTCGGGTTTTGACGGGACGAATCGTGTTCTTGGTCGTTTTGGGGGAAATCCTTGAACCTTCGTCATTTGTTCTTTGAATTCAGCGGATTTGGCTCATACTTTGGAATTCATTTTCGTTGTTATTGTTTTCGTTCGTAGTTCATTGTTGTGGATTGTCGTTCGGCCGATTCTCCGCGTTGTGGTTATTCGAGGCAAGTATCTTGCCCATACATTTCATATTTCGTAGGCATAATTATTGATAAATGATTTTATGCGAAATCCAATGTTTAATGAACGTTAAAAAGGATCGGTATGTTCTCGATAAATATTGTCTTTCAACGATAATTCGTATACTTCGTGAATGGATATGTTCTCGGAATATGTGTGTTAGTTTAAATGCGTTGAGAGACGTTATGATCGCATTGAGTGAATATAATAGACCATAATTGTTTGCCGAGGATTGTGCATTGAATTGTATATTTGTTCGGTGGGTATTCGACATGATGTGATGTTAGTCGTTACTCCTTTGAAAGGAGGTTGTGATGCTTAGTGTTGCTTGTCCTGATAATCGATTATTGTTGTGTGCTTGTTGTATGTGATGTGCCTCCGGGTAGGATTATTGAATCTCCGGGATCCATACTTACTAGTATGGGTCGGGCGAAACCGTAGGGTTATCCAATACGGGTATGTCTTGCGGGGACTCCGAGGTTCGGGGCTTGCTAGCCCGATGCCGGGATAACTTGTGGGGTTATCATCGGGTATGTCTTGTGGGGACTCCGAGGTTCGTGGCTTGTTAGCGCGATGCCGGGATAACTTATGGTTGTGGTTTGATTGTGATATTCGTGTCGTGGAGACATGCGATTTGATATGTTTTTCCTATTGGGTTATTCACTCGGTTTTGTTCTTCGGGAGCATCTGAGGTTCGTGGCTTGTTAGCACGGGACACGAATAATCCTTAGGAACATGTGATTTGTGATTTGGGTCACGGACCCCGTGTTTTGTGAAATGGGTTGTGGACCCTGCGTATTGTTATTGGAACTTGAATTTTGGAAAATGACTTTTTTTGGGCGGTGTCCCTAAATGTTTTCGAAAGGTTTTAGAATTCCTAAATCCCAAATGTTTTCTAAACTCCCGAGATCATCAAATGTTTTGTAATATGTACATTGGGTTATTTCCTACCTTTCACGTTTTGAATGGTTTGATCAAGTGAATTTTCTCGGGAAGTATATTCGCGATTATTCTGTTTTTGTGGAGTATGATATGTATGGCTCGTTTTCGTATTTATACTTGCACTAGCAAAACAGTGGAGTTTTGCTAACCCCCGAGTATTCGGGGGGTGGATGTCTATTTTTGCATTCAGGTTTTGGAGCATAGCACAGGGTCGGCACGAAGGATGATGAAAGATGAACGATACTAATCACACGAGGATCCGTTGATGTCGTATTGGTCTAGTTGTATTTTCTTTTCCGCTGCAGTATCTTTTCCCCGTTGTACGGGAGTTTATTGTATTTTGACCCCTGCGTGGGTATGTGTTTGAAATTGAGTTGTATGTTATTATTGAAAGACCAAATCGGTCTACTATGTCATTTTAGCCTGAAAGGCGATGTCTAGATGTTTGATTTTAGTTATCAGCCTGGTATATCCTCGAGGAGAGGGTCTACGGCGTGTAATATCCCTGAGCGGATTGGGGGTGTTACAATATATGTGGAAGAGGTAAGTTGTTCATTTGGTTACTTGTACTAGCGTAATTACTAACCCCTCTGGGGACCCGTTTTGGGGAAATTCGTTTTATGAATTTCAGGTCAGGTTCATCGAGACGAGCGGGCGCTGGACCAGTATGCGGATGATGGCCGTGCGTGATGATTGTGCACGAGTGGTGTATTATTGTCTTCTATCTTTTTACCTTTTGTGGTTTTTAAACTAATAGAAGTACTCGAGTACTTAAGAGTTCTTGTTCGTCCGGATCGTATTGTTGTCTATTGTGTTTGTGTTGGATGATGGTGTTATGTTTGACCGGTTGAACCGGGTGGATTATTTTGTTTTGCGTCTTTATGATGAGGTGTTATTTTGTTGTTTCCGCGAGTCGATGAGTATGATGTTTGTTCAGCCTGGTGGGTCCCATATAGGGATTCACGGTGCTGTAATATACCTCGAATATCTTGGGGGTGTTACATCTTCTTGGTGGTTTCCTTATATTTTCTTGTTGTGACATAATCATTCATGTGTGATCCTACCATGATATGTCAACACTTGGTGCCAAAATATCTTGATGTGATGGGATCCCATTATCGCAATATATATCAAAATAAAACAACACCATCACTACCATTCGTTTGATGCTTTGGCCGTGAGATATAGAGAGAGAGGGAGAGAGAAATTTTCTTTCTTCGAAGTTCTTCATCATCATTGAGGTGAAAATAAGTGAGAAAAAAATAAGAGAGAAAAATTCCTACAAGTTTCCCTAGCCGTGTTCTTGATAGAACGGAGTCTCGTTTATTTTTTTGGCCAAGTTCCGATGCGTGTGAAGTAGAGACATTGTATTTTTGGTGTTTGGGATGAAGGAATTTCGTGCTCGTGCTCGGGTTCATGATCATCATCATACTGCGAAGATATTATCAAAGGCTTCAAAGATATAGGACTTTGATCCTTTATCTTCGTCAATTTATTTTTCGTATATACGTTACTTGATCGATCCTGTTTGGGATTCTTTATATTGAGTTTTATATTTCTGCTGCGTACTCGTTTTTGTATCTGGAATCCCAATAGTGGTACTGGAGCGAGGTCAATGATACCGTATATACGAATTATTTTTAGCATTTGGAATGCTTGATAGTATGGTGTTTGATTTGGAATCATTTATTGTCATAATCTTGATATATGTTTAGTCGTTCATTATAGTTATATTTTTCGTAAATATATGTTAGTTATATTTTTCGTAAATATATGCCTTAATATAAATCTTTAATTTATTGGAAATATGATTTATATTGAAGATATGAATGTTGAAAAATATGGATATTCGATATTCGGTCGGAAATCGAGGCCTGTATTGCCGTTGGACGACACCCGGAACAGTGCCCGGGGGGCTGTCGTGTGGTCCATCTTTTGGGATCACGATCTGGACCTGGTGCTGGCCCTGCCGAGCAGTCTAGGCAGTTCGGACCGCGGTCCAGGCTGTTCGGACCGCGGTCAGCCCCCTTCCGTCTTGTTTCGGGATTATTTTCTTCGTGTATTCCTGAAAATTAATTCCCAAATTTTAAATTGGATTTAATATGATTAAAATGATATATGGTATCTCATTTTATAATGAGAAATTAATTAAATGGAATACATGTGTTTGACTGAATTACTTTGAACGTTTTTATATTACCGATTGTGAGAATTGATTGGATCAATTCTATTATAGTTGATTATATATATTGATTGGATAAATATATTTAATTTGCAATCTACTTATTTAGTATTTGTTGGATGAATGCTTTTGAATGGGGATGTGGTTCATGGACCTAGTTTTGAATCGTTCGGTTTTATTCGATTGGTTTGTAAATGCCGTTTTTGAGCCTATTTATTTTACTAGAAAAATTTGTATAGGATGCAATTTTTCAAATATAAAATTTATATGTAATGACGAAGACCGGAGGTAGATCTGCTCGAGAAGATGAAGATTCAAGACCGAAGACATGTAACTAGACTACGATGTTTTTGTTCTAGGAACGGTCCATGAACTGCATGTTGGTAGTAACTAGGTTGCTATTTACTATTTTTCATTTTGAATGATTGACAAACACAAACGCGCTTATAAATGAATTAATGTGAAACGTGTAACATTAATTGCGAAATTCTCCCGACAACAAACAGACTAAGTTTTGAAAAGGTTGTGATATTTCCTACAATCCATCAAACTCATAGAAAATTGATACCCGAGCCAGTGTGCTATGCTTCTGATAGAGGTTGATAAATTCTTGAGTGCATTAGAAGACTTCAGTTGGTGATAAATTTCGCCCCTAGAAACCTGATAGGTTGCCAGGCGAGATTCAATAGTGAGACTGATAGACGTTGATGGTCAACAACTTAGATAGTCCGGATTGCCAAGAAACCTGATAGATTTAGGGCATGAAGACTAGGGGTAAAAGAAGATCGAATCATCCGTTGGACGGGTTGGTGTTGGACACCACTTTACAGAAATTAATAGGCAAGAAACCTGACAGGTTGCATCTGTTAAATTTTGTAAAGAACTTGTTCTCCACTAACAAGTCGATCTAACCATGGCTTCCGGGTTATAACATGGGGGTGTGTAATTCTGATAAAATTAGTGGGAGCCGAGACAAGAATTATACAAGCCCTTAAATTCTATACTCGATCATAATAAAATAAGTCACTAATTCAATCTTGTCTAAATCAGTGCAGAGAAACGAAACAATATCTCTCTATAATGGCAAAGAACCCACTTGCAATACTACCTGAAAAGAATCTCCTTACTGGCCCCAACTTTGTTGACTGGTTGCGGAATCTGATGATTGTACTCAGCATGGAGTCTCTGGGATATGTCTTAGAGGCGAAAATTCCACCGACTCTAGTCCGGACTAGAGGTAATCAGGAAGAAATTGACATCCATGAAAAATGGGTCAAGGATGATGTGGTGGTCTGTGACATTATAATGGGCTCAATGACTAATGAGCTGCAGATAGCGCACGAAAAAATGACTTCTGCTAGGCAGATTCTCGCACACTTGACCGAGCTTCATGGAGAGCACTTTAGTACTGCTAGATATGAGATATCGAAGCAGTTATTCAGTGCTAGGATGAAGGAAGGGGAGAAATTGGGAGACCATATCCTCAAGATGATCTCTATGATTGAGAGGCTCGAGGTGCTCAACTTTCACATGGATTTACCCCTCCAAATTGATCTCATTCTTCAATCTCTACGTGACTCTTTCACGCAGTTTGTAAGGAATTTCAATTGTAATGAAATTTCATGCACATTAGCTAGCCTAATGAATAAACTGGTGACGGCACAATCTAACATGAAGAATAAGCCGAGGGAGGCTGCTCTTATGATTTCTTCTGGGCCTCGGAGGTCCAAGAACAAGAAGAAAAAGACCTACGAGCAGTATAAACCCAAGAAAGGTGTGCAGAAAGGCAAGGCCAAGGCCCTAAAGGTTCCGAAGGTACGTGGTCCCAAACCTACGGACAAATGTCTTGAATGCGGTGAGCTGGGCTACTGGCGTAGGACTTGTCCCAAGATCAATGGCGCATCAGGTACGGGACTTTTTGTTTTTGAAAGCAATTGTTCCGCTACTGTATATTCTGCCTCATGGATTCTGGATTCAGGTGTTACTTCTCATATTTGTATGATGAATCAGGATATGGAACGAAGTAGGCAGTTTGAAGTTGGGGAAGTGATGGTCACTGTTAGAAGCGGACAAAGTGTTGAGGCAACCAATATAGGATCACTCCTATTTGGTTTGGGATCCGGTTTTATTTTGACGTTAGATGAAGTACTGGTTTTACCCAATGGGCATTAAAACATTATAACCATTACAGTCTTGGACCATAAAGGATTTCCTTTCTTCATTGGCAATGGTAGTTGTAAAATTTATTTTCGAAATAAATTGGTTGGCACAACTACATTGTTGAATGGTTTATATCATCTGAACTTACAAAATAAATCAGCAGTGAACACTATAACTAGGAAACATGCCAGGCATGATACTAATCAAGCTCTTAAGTGGTGCCTTAGACTTGGTCATGTTGGAGAGACAAAATGGAGAAAGATGGACTTTTAAGTACATTGGGTGAAGAATTGTGAATCCTGCCTTAGAGGCAAGATGACCAAGTCCCCCTTCACAGGGACATTTGAAAGGGCTGCTGAGAAACTTGAGTTGATACATACCAATGTTTATGGTGCTTTGGAAGCAGCCCGAGACGGATATCAATATTTCATAATGTTCACAGATGATCATACTAGGTATGGGATTTTATACTTGATGAGACATAAATCCGAAGCTTTTACTAAATTCAAGGAATTTAAGGCCCTAGTTGAAAAACAGATTGGATGTCATATCAAGGCACTTCGGACCGAGGTGGCGAGTATATGAGCACCGACTTTGATGATTTCCTTAAGGAACATGGAATAGTTTCACAATTCACGCCGCCAGGAACCCTACAGTTAAATGGTGTTTCAGAAAGAGGAAATCGAACTTTGTTGGACATGGTCCGCTCCATGTTGAATTACACTAATTTACCAATTTACATGTGGGGGTAAGCCTTACTTACTGCTGCCTATATCCTTAATAGATGTCTTTCTAAATCCGTTCCTATCTCTCCGCATGAGATGTGGAAGTGTAAGAAACCAAGTCTCGATCACATAAGGATTTGGGGATGTCAAGCCTATGTCAAGAAGGCTAAGGTGGACAAACTGGAAGCGAGGTCCGTCAAGGGATGTTTCATTAGATACCCAGAGGACTCAATGGGTTATCTATTCTACATGCATGAAGACCATAGGGTTGTTGTTGTAACACCTCAAGACGATCAGGGCATATTACAGCGCCGTGGACCCCACACTTTGGAGTCAACCAGGCTAACGCACCAAAACGACATACGACAAAAGACTTACCTCATCGACAACAGACAATTTATCAATCCACGACTTTTAAATCCAAAGACTGAAATTTGACAATACAATTTGACATCAAATCCATTCCCAAAACGGGTACACAAAATTAATAAATTCAAGAAAGAAGTACTCGAGTACTTAAGCAAATGACATAATAAGGAAATCCTAAAACAAGACACCAATAGACAAACATTGAACAGAATCACGCCTGCCCATCATCCTCGTATGGCTCACATGCTCGTTTGCTTCCATGACCTGTACCTGAAATACAAAAGTATTTCCCCCATTTAAGGGGTTAGCGACAACTGCTAGTACAAGTACAATCCATTTGAACTATCATTCTAATCAGATGAAAATATGCGCCAAAAATGATTTTAGAAATCATTTATATTCCGGAATATTTACGGTGCACAAGCACAAAACACATTTCTCCAACAAAACAATTCAAGGTTAACCGTTGGTACGAGACTCACGGCCACTGTACCCCACAGAGCCCCGTCGGACATCCCTGGGTGGTTAACCATAGTTCATGATACGCACACTCATGGCAATACGTATCCCTAGAGGCCCCGTCGGACCGTCCCTAGGTGAACATACACATATCCATCCATACAACCACGAAAAGCCATAATTCAAATACTAGAACGCGTAAGCAAATGTAAAGTACTTGCCTTTGAGACATCTTCGAAGAATCGGGAATGAATAACGACTACGAACGATCCGGATGCAAAACGATGGTTCCTAAAGGAAGGATTAACATAACTCAGTCCTAATGGACAACAATAATCGAATGGAATACGCCCATAACCCTGATTACAAGCTATGACAATATACGTTCAATTGATACGGGCAAGGGTTTACGTAAAATCTCACTGAATCGATAATTCGCGGATTAAACTCGATGAAATCGGATTGGGAATCACCCAATAACAACAATTGATAAGGAATAATACAACATACTTGAACAATTCGAGATTAATCAAGCAAAACCCGAAAAACCCCCAAAATTGACAAAGTTAGGGTTCTAAGCCATTTACCTCGGATTTGGATGGTGGAAGATGATTACTTAGAAGATGATATGATCCTACGATCTCACGGTGATAAAGGATGATCAAAATATGGATTGGAAGTGCTAGAATCACCCTTTATGCGTCGCGCGACGAAAAAAATGAAGAAAGGAAATGAAAAGAATTTGTTCTGACCTCTGCCCGTTGTCTTAAAACAGCGGGCTGTTATGGCCGTAAGAGGGGCTGCCTTACGGCCATAACAAGGCCAACATTACAGCCGTAATGAGTGGGGTGGTATGGCCATAACACCCTACTGGACAGCAGTCTAAGAAGCCTTTGTCCGAACTGTCCCGGACGACTCCGAAACTCGGACCTGCTATCGAACCAAAAATATGGTTACGAAGTATATTCGATGACGAACCTAACCGTTACAAGAAAATACAATTCCGACTACCGGGGAATCCGAAATACGACAACGAAGATGAAATTCCCTAAACTTATAGGAATTTAAAAATATGGCCCAAGTGTCCGAAAATCACGATACGACGTCAGATTGACAAACCGAAACTCACAACACGAACAACTCAACCATGTGAACTTTTGTAAACAAAGAAACAACGAAAACAAACGAGTTTTACGAGAATCGAACGTACATACGACAAAACACAACATATAATGGATTTATGTAAAAACATCCCCGAAACTCGTCCAAATGGAAAAACTCCAAGAATAAAGTAGATTCAAAATCTCGAAACGGTTACAAGCGAGTGGATAAAAATAGACATACACCAAAAACGGAAACTACTAAAAATGGAAGGGTGCGGATATTACATTCACCCCATTAAAAAGAAGTTTCATCCCGAAACTTAAGAATCAGAAAGCTCGGGGTGCCTCGAACGCATATCCTCCTCCAACTCCCACGTTACTTTAACCAAAGGAATGGTTTTGTGCCTTAATTGTTTGTCTCGACGCTCCAAAATCCTGATGGGCCTCTCCTCAAGCGTAACGTCCTTCTCGATCTCCACGTCCCCAAAATCAATAACATGGGACGGGTCCGAAACATACTTCCTCAGCTGAGAGACGTGAAATACACTATGCACATGACTCAACTACGGAAGCAATGCCAAGCGGTACACCAATTCGCCAACTCTCTCTAATATCTCGAAAGGTCCAATATACCTCGGGCTGAGCTTCCCCTTTTTCCCAAAATGGAAAACTCCCTTCGACAGAGACACTCTCAACAAAACATGATCTTCCACCTCAAACTCCAAAGGTCGCGCCTAACATCCGCATAAGACTTTTGTCGACTCTGAGCTGCCAACATTCTCTTTCTAATCAACTCAACTTTCTCCCTCGTCTCTAACACTAGATCCGGCTCGGTGCCAACTAGATTAGACGGCTCATCCCAACATATCGATGATCGGCAACATCGGCCATAAAGTGCCTCATACGTTGCCATCTTAATTGACGCGTGCCGGCTATTATTATACGTAAACTCAATCAAGGCCAGATGCTCCTCCCAGTCACTACTTCAGTCTAACATACACGCGCACAACATATCCTCGAACGTCTGAATGGTGCGCTCGGATTGTCCGTCGGTCTAAGGGTGAAAATATGTACTCAAACGCAAACGTGTCCCCAATACCTTATGTACCGCCTGCCAGAAATGCAATACAAACCGGCCATCTCTGTTCGAAATAATAGTCTTCGGCGTACCATGAAGTCTCACTATCTACGCGATAAAAATACGAGCCAATTTTTCTGGACCCCAAGTATCCTTGATGCCCAGAAAATGTGCCGACTTAGTCAATCGGTCTACGATAACCCACACCATATTCATTCCGGTATTTGTCCTCGGCAAATCCGTGACAAAATCCATCGAGATATCTTTCATTTCCATTCCAGAACGGGGAGTGGTTTCAACAATCCGGCTGGCCGCTGATGCTCGATTTTGACTTGTTGACAAGTAAAACACTTAGCCACAAACTTAACTACCTCATTATTCATGTCATTCCACCATAAATTCTTCCTCAAATCTTTATACATTTTACTCGAGCCCGGATGGACTGAGTAAGGTGACGCGTGAGCCTCTCGCATAATACTCTGCCTCAATTCCAAGTCGTTTGGAACACAAAGCTGACCTTAGAATCTCAACACACCATCCTCATGTATCACGAATCCCAGGGCTTTCCCCTTCCCTACATTCTCTCGAAGCTGAATAAACATCGGGTCTTCCAACTGTCCTGATTTAATATCGTCGACTAGAGACGAAGAAATATAAAGAGTACGCAACTGCCCGGAACTCTCTGGTAGTAAAATCTCAACGCTCAACCTCATCAACTCTCGTTGGAGTCCTGGCTGGGCCGTAAGTAACTCAAGCGCCGAAGCGACACCGATTTCCGGCTCAAGGCATCTGCCACCACATTTGCCTTGCCCGAATGGTAAATGATCTCGAGGTCGTAATCCTTAATCAACTCCAACCATCTCCGTTGTCTCATGTTTAGCTCTTTCTGCGTGAAAATGTACTTCAGGCTCTTGTGATCGGTGAAAATCTGACATGACGAGCCATAGAAGTAGTGACGCCAGATCTTCAATGCAAACACAACCGCGGCCAACTCAAGATCGTGGTTAGGGTAATTCAACTGACGGGAAGCATAGGCAATTGTCTTCCCATGCTGCATGAGTACACATCCAAGCCCTTGGCCCAAAGCATCACTAAAAACTGAGAAACCCTCATTACCATTCGGTAAAGCCAAAACGGGAGCGGTCGTCAACCGTTTCTTCAATTCCTTGAAACTCTTATATCTCTCGTCGGTCTACACAAACTTCTCTGACTTCTGTAACAACTGAGTCAGCGGTCGAGCGATCTTAGAGAACCCCTCGACAAATCTACGATAATACTTGGCCAAACCCAGAAAACTACGGACCTCCTTCACGTTTTTGGGCGGCGCCCAATCCAACACTGCTTCTATCTTATGTGGGTCCACACGAACACCCTCGGCCGAGATCACGTGGCCAAGAAACATGACCTCCCGCAACCAAAACTCACACTTTGAGAATTTCGCAAAAAGATGCTGAGTTCTCAAGATTCCTAGCACGATATGCAAATGACGTGCATGCTCCTCCTCACTCCTCGAGTAAATCAGGATATCATCGATAAAAACGACTACACACTTATCGAGGTATTCAGTAAAGACTTTGTTCATAAGCTGCATGAACACAGTTGGGGCGTTGGTTAGCCCGAAAGGCATAGCCACAAACTCGTAGTAGCCGTATCTCGTCCGAAAGGCCGTCTTCGGAATGTCGGAATCCTTCACTCGGAGCTGATAATACCCCAATCTTAAATCAATCTTCGAAAATATGGTTGCTCCTTGCAATTAGTCAAACAAGTCATCAATCCTCGAGAGCGGATACTTGTTTTTGATAGTCACTTTGTTCAACTCTCGATAGTCGATACAAAGACGAAGCAACCCATCCTTTTCCTTCACAAACAAGACCGGTGCGCCACAAGGCGAAGCGCTCGGTCGAATATACCCCATGTCTAGCAACTCTCCCAACTGTTTCTTCAACTCAAGCATCTTGGCAGGCACCATACGGTATGGCATCTTAGAAATTGGTGCTGCACCCAGCTCTAAATCAACAGTAAACTCAACCTCTCGGTCTGGCGGCAAACCCGGCAACTCGCCTGGAAATACGTCAGGATACTCACACACTACCAGAATAGATGAGAACTCGACTCCCCCTTCTTCCGATCTCAACGCATAACACCAATAACCAGTGCAACCTCCTCAAAGAAGTCTCAACGCTTTTATAGCGCTGATTAGGAATCTCTGGCTACTCCGCTTAAGCCCCACAAAATAATGCTCGGTACCGTCAGAGGCTAACATCGAAATGGTTCTCGTTCTATAATTCATGATCGCCCCATGACAGTCCAGCCAATCCTCACCAAGAATCAGATCCTCATCTTTAATATCTACCGCAATCAGATTAGAAGGTCAATCCCTCCCCGCGATACTCACCGAAAAATCTCTAATCTCACGATCCCCCGCGATGCTATCCCCACTAGGCAGTATAACAACAAATGGTTCACATGCATCTAGGCAATCAACATGCAGACGATGCACACAATCCATAGATATGAAGGAATGTGTTGCACCATAATCGAATAACACGGAAACACAATGGTCATGGATGTGAACGGTACCTGTAGTCACCGTCGCGTCGGGATCTCCAGCTCATCTCATCTCATACACACGGGGTGGAACAGACCCTGCACTAGAAGCTCCCCCTCTAGAAGGCTGCCCACATCCTCGACCTCTTCCAAAACTTTGTTGGGGCTGAGAAACTGCCGGTGCCTGATTCATGCTCGGTTCTCCCGCAGTTGGGGCTGATATCTGAGTAACTGGTGCCCGAACTGCATCCGTACAATACTTAGCACGATGTCTCATCCGACCGCAAGCAAGACACTGAATCGGGGGCCTGTCACACTAACTCATCACGTGGCCGGGACAACCACAGGTAAAGCAGGTAGGACCACAAACGGAACCAGTAGGGGCATACTTAGAACCGTTTCCTCGCCCAAATGGCGGGGACTGATTCCCGAAGACACGCGAACCATACTGAGCCTTCGGATACCCGCCAGACTTGCCTCCCGAAAACTGACCGGAGGTCTTCTGTTTCTTTCCCTCGGTTGTCGTCTCTGTCGCAGAAAACGACATTTCATAAGCCATTGTCTTGTTTTGATAATCTTTCAGAGTTGTACATCCGAGACCAAACATGTAGTGACAAACCCTCGGCTTCATCCGCATGTCAAAGTGGCGGATCTTGTCTAACTCGTCTCATACCTGGTTTCTCACATAATGAAGTTGTTGGTTGTATTCCTTGATTGCCTGCGAAATCGGAACATCCTGGGGCTTAGCCTCAAAAAAGGCTCGGATCCTCCCCTATTTAACTGGCCATGGACAAAATTCGTCCTCCATCAGCTCTCGGAACTCTACCCATGTGGCTGCCCGGTCACGCGGTTTCACCGCTTGCCACCACATTGCCGCCTCCTTGGCAAGGAAGTACTGCGCGATGGGTACCTTCCTCTCCTCAGAGCAATTAGCCGCATCGAACACTTTCTCCATCTCAAATAACCAACTCTCCCAACCGGAAGGGTCGGAAGCACCATCAAACTACGGAGGACGCATACGAATCACGTCCTGAAGTAGCTTATCATTGCCGGATCCAGTAGGTAGAACCGGGTTGGCATTTGCTTGGCCGACTAAGACGCCCTGAGTCAGTAGCGTCATCTGGTTCGCTACTTGCTGTAAAATATTTGCCACCCCGATATTCTCATGAGCATTGCCGGAGCTAGCAGACTAATCCTGCTGGCCTCCGGAACTGGGTGGAACACTGTTCGACAAGGAAGGCATCGCCAAATCAGTTCCCAAGTTCTCGGACATGGCCGTCCCACAGGCTGCACCACGTCCCCTACCGTGTCCGCGTCCTCTACCAATAGGTATTCTGAAGAAGTAACGGGTAAGTACAGTTCAAACGCAAAACGCAACAAGATACCAAAAAAGGAATAGAACGGAACAACGTAACGAGTCAAGTTAGGAAAAACTTACGAGCACCGGCGTACTGATATGATGGCGTAGCAGTGATACTGTTAAAAAACGACACTCAGCTAGACCCAAATAACTGACAGCCTGGGTATCCATAAACTTAAGCTCTGATACCATATTCTGTAACACCCCCAAGACGATCACGGCATATTACAGCACCATGGATCCCACACTTTGGAGTCCACCAGGCTAACGCACCAAAATGACATATGACAAAAGACATACATCATTGACAACAGACAATTTCTCAATCCACGACATTTAAATCCAAAGACTGAAATTTGACAATACAATTTGACATCAAATCCATTCCCCAAACGGGTACACAAAACTAATAAATTCAAGAAAGAAGTACTCGAGTGCTTAAGAAAATGACATAATAAGGAAATCCCAAAACAAGACACCAATAGACAACCATTGAACAGAATCACGCCTGCCCATCATCCTTGTACGGCTCACATGCTCGTTTGCTTCCATGACCTGTACCTGAAATACAAAAGTATTTTCCCCATTTAAGGGGTTAGCGACAACTGCTAGTACAAGTACAATCCGTTTGAACTACCATTCTAATCAGATGAAAATATGCGCTAAAAATCATTTTAGAAATCATTTATATTCTGGAATATTTACGGTGCACAAGCACAAAACACATTTCTCCAACAAAACAATTCAAAGTTAATCGTTGGTACGAGACTCACGGCCACCGTACCCCGTAGAGCCCCGTCGGACATCCCTTGGTGGTTAACCATAGTTCGTGATACGCACACTCATGGCAATACGTACCCCTAGAGGCCCCGTCGAACCGTCCCTAGGTGAACATACACATATCCATCCATACAACCACGCAAAGCCATAATTCAAATACTAGAACGCGTAAACAAATGTAAAGTACTTGCCTTTGAGACATCTTCGAAGAATCGAGAATGAATAACGACTACGAACGATCCGGATGGAAAACGACGGTTCCTAAATGAAGGATTAACATAACTCAGTCCTAACGGACAACAATAATCGAATGAATACACCCATAACCCCGATTACAAGCTATAACAATATACGTTCAATCGATACGGGCGAGGGTTTACGCAAAATATCCCTGAATCGATAATTTGCGGATTAAACTCGATGAAATCGGATTGGTTTGGTTCCAATAATAACAATTGGTAAAGAATGATACAACATACTTGAACAATTCGAGATTAATCAAGCAAAACCCGAAAACCCCCCAAAATTGACAAAGTTAGGGTTCTAAGCCATTTACATCGGATTTGGATGGTGGAAGATGATTACTTAGAAGATGATATGCTCCTATGATATCACGGTGATGAAGGATGACGAAAATACGGATTTGAAGTGATGGAATCGCCCTCTATGCATCGCCCGACGAAGAAAACGAAGAAAGGAAATGAAAAGAATGAGTTCTGACCTCTGCCCACTGTCTTAAAACAGCAGGCTGTTACGGCCATAACAGGGGCTGCCTTGCGACCGTAACAAGGCCAACATTACGGCCGTAATGAGTGGGGTGTTACGGCTATAACACCCTACTAGACAGCAGTCTAAAAAGCTGCTGTCCGAAATGTTCCGGACGACTCCGAAACTCGGACCTGCTATCGAACCAAAAACATGGTTACGAAGTATATTCGATGACGAACCTAACCGTTACAAGAAAATACAATTCCAACTACTGGGGAATCCGAAATACGACAACAAAGATGAAATTCCCTAAACTTATAGGAATTTAAAAAAATAGCCCAAGTGTCCGAAAATCACGATACGACGTCAGATTGACAAACCAAAACTCACAACACGAACAACTCAACCATGCAAACTTATGTAAACAAAGAAACAACGAAAACGAACCAATTTTACGAGAATCGAACGTACATACGACAAAACACAACATAGAATGTATTTATGTAAAAACATCTCCGAAACTCATCAAAATGGAAAAACTCCAAGAATAAAGTAGATTCAATGTGTCGAAACGGTTGCAAGCGAGTCAATAAAAATAGACATACATCAAAAATAGAAACTGCTAAACATGGAAGGGTATAGATATTACAGTTGTGGCTTTACGAGGGCACTTCCTTGAGGATGAATTCATTCTGGAAGGTGGCTCGGGTAGAAATTTCTCTTTAGAAGAGCACAATGAAAGTCCTAAGGAGACATCTGATAAGGGATCTCGAACCGAACTTATTGTAACACAACCTCCACTTCGAAGGTCTGACAAGGTGTCTCACTTACCTGAGAGGTATGGTTATACACATGTCGAGGAACTGAGTCTCCACGACGTTCCTGATATCCATGAGGACGACCCTGTCACCTATGACCAAGCGATAGTGGATGTGGACTCTGATAAATGGCAAGAAGCTATGGAAGCCGAGATAGACTTGATGCATGTCAATCAGGTCTGGACTCTAGTAGATTTACCAACTGGAATGAAGCCTATTGGAAGTAAATGGATCTATAAGAGAAAGACTGGTGGGGATGACAAGGTTGACGCCTATAAGGCCAGGCTTATGGCAAAGGGTTTTACCCAAAGGGAAGGGATCGATTATCATGATACCTTCTCGCTCATAGCTATGATCAAGTCGATTCGCATGATGCTTGCCATTGCTTCCCATTACGATTATGAAATATGGCAAATGGACGTCAAAACAGCTTTTCTAAATGGATACCCCGAGGAGAAAATCTACATGGAACAGCCTAAGAGTTTTGTGCCCAAAGCTAATATTAATAAGGTGTGTAAGCTGCAACAAGCCATTTATGGGCTGAAGCAAGCTTCTCGGAGTTGGAACCTTTGATTTGATGAAGCAGACAAGGACTTTGATTTCGTACAAAATTAGGAGGATCCATGTGTTTACAAAAAGGTCAGTGGGAGCAAAATTGCGTTCTTAGTATTATATGTAGATGATATTCTACTTATGGGAAATAACATAGAAATACTCAGCATTGTGAAAGCTTGGCTTTCTAAAACTTTCTCCATGAAAGACTTGGGAGAATCTTCTTATATTCTAGGGATCCATCTTTACAGATATAGACCGTGAAGAATGATAAAACTTTCCCAAGCCCTCTATATCGATAAGATCCTGAGAATATTCAAGATGGATAATTCTAAAAGATGGTTCCTTCCCATGTGATATGGAATTCATCTCACCAAGAAAATGTGTCCTCAAAGTGAGGAAGACAAAAGTGAGATAAGTAAGGTACCCTATGCCTCGGCAATAGGTAGCCTCATGTACGCTATGTTATGCACGAGACCGGACTTAGCCTACGCTGTAAGTGTGGTAAGTCGATTTCAAGCAAACCCGGGAAAGGAACACTGGACTGTCATTATGAACATTCTTAAGTACTTAAGAAGGACTAGAGATATGGTTCTTACTTACGGTGGTGTAGAACTAAAGGTGGTTGGATTCACGGATTCTGATTTTCAAGGAGACAAGGATGACTCTAAGTCGACATCTCGGTTATTTGTGTACTCTCAATGGAGAAGCAGTATCTTGGAGAAGCTCCAAGCAAAGTGATACTGCATATTCCACCTGCCAAGCAGAGTACCAAGCTGCCTCAGAGGCTAGCAAAGAAGCATTTTGGATGCAGAAGTTTGTGCAAGAACTTCAAGTGGTGCCTAATGCGGAGCTGCCTATATCAATATTATGTGATAATGATGGAGCTGTCGCCCAAGCCAAAGAGCCAAGGGTTCACCACAACACCAAGCATATAGAGAGAAAGTATCACAACGTTTGAGAGATGGTTGAAAAAGGATATGTTTCGTTGCAAAGAGTAGACTCATGAGACAATGTCTCTGACCCGCTGACTAAGCCGTTATCTCAGTCTGTCTTGGAAAGACATCTGAAGAACATGGTTATTGGATACCATGATGTGTGGAATTGAGTGCAAGTGGGATATTGTTAGGAATATGCCTTTGAATGCCATTCAAGGGATGAGAGAGAAGAGGCATTGTACTTATAATTATGGAATTATTAATATAAGGAAATGTGATTCATTCATTGTTTATTGTATTTCAAATGCATTCTTGATTTGGTAAACATTGAAGTGAAGTCCATGTAAATAAGAGCAAACATTCCATTCTCGTTATCGGATAAGAGAAAATGCACTGGAAGTGTTTAAAGCTTATTTACGTAAACCGTTCGCAAGTCGATAAACTTAATTGGGCATTAAGTTTTGAGTAAGACTTGTATAATTGATGCTAGGACATGTGCATATCTTGATAGTATAGTTATAAGTATATTGGTGGGACTAGTGTACTCGAACGCAACTCATACTTGATTCCGTCACACGGTATTCACTCTTGGAGAGTCGATGATGAATCGAAAGGTTGTGATAGTATACGTGGACCTTTGACTTGAGGGTTCAGTAAGAGATGTGCCTGTGACGTTTAGTTTGTCATTAAGTAGTTAGACTCATTTGCTTAATCGCTGGGTCAACTTCGAAGTGCGGACTATACGGGTTGGTAGCAGTCTTTACTATTCGCCAAGAAAGGATTCTATCTCCTGTTAGTGAGGAGACGAATGTCCTATACGGTTAATGGCAAATAAGATCATAAGTTTTTGGCCAAAGCATTCTGATCTAGTCGTATTGGATACACTAGTAATTAGTCGGTCTTGATTTGCATTAACACATGTATAGTGTCTAGTCAACAGTAGGGTTTGACTTTACTGTGACCCGAAGACTTGATTGGGACATCCGATGAAGGGTCTATATGTATATGGTATTCACGACATAGTAGTTCTGAAATGATCCCATCATTCGTTCTCAGTCGGGGTTTACTGTGCGGCCCGCTAGGCCCGCACTCATTGGTTCCTCCCAATGCCAGCTGAGACGAACCTACAGATTCGCGCATCAGGATTGTTGATAGATAAATATGGATTTATCATCTCTCTGTTAATATTAGATACTAGATATCTAATTATGATTTATTGGATAAATCAAATAGCGATTTTATGACTTGAAATTACTTTACTGTGTAATTAATTTAATTCATAAATAATATTTTTTAGAGAAATATATTTGTATTTGATATAATTGATTAATTGGATTAATTAATTAGTATAAATATATTGGAGATAAAACGGAGTATTTTTAACGGAGTCGGTTGACGGACTTCCGGTACACTAGCCGTGTGACTTGGCTCGTTTCCTCCCATCTCCACATGGGCCGCCCCTCCCCCCTCTCTTCTTGGTGGTTTCCTTATGTTTTCTTTTTGTGACATAATCATTCATGTGTGATCCCACCATGATATGTCAACACTTGTTGCCAAAATATCTTGATGTGATTGAATCACATTATCACAATATATATCAAAAGAAAACAACACCATCACTACCATTCATTTGATGCTTTGGCCGTGAGCTATAGAGAAAGGGAGAGAGAAATTTTCTTCCAAGTTCTTCATCATCTTTGAGGTGAAAGGAAGTGAGAAAAAAATAAGAGAGAAAAGTTCCTACGAGTTTCCGTAGCCGTGTTCTTGATAGAACGGAGTCTTGTTGATTTTTCTGGCCAAAATCTGACGCGTTTGAAGTAGAGACATCATATTTTCGGTGTTTGGTACGAAGGAATTTAGTGCTCGTTCTCGAGTTCGTGATCATCATCATATTGCGAAGATATTATCAAAGGATTCAAAGGTATGGGACTTTGATCCTTTATCTTCTTCAATTTATTTTTCGTATATACGTTACTTGATTGATCCTGTTTGGGATTCTTTATATTGAGTTTTATTTTCCGCTGCATACTCGTTTTTGTATCTGGAATCCCAACAGACATGTCATCGACAGATGGCGAAAGAACGGCAGAAGACGGTGGATGGACCGAGGGTTGTCCCCCCTCCTTAATCTATTATGTTGGCGGAAGACGGCAGACGAGCTCGGCAGCCGGCAGACACGAATGGCGGATAGATGAATGATAGAAGAGCGGAAGGACAGATAGATGGACGAACGGGCTTGACAGGCAGAAGGCGGATGAGACGAGGGTTCCTGAAGTGAAGAAAGAAAGAAATGATTTGGGGGGCGCTTTTTTTAAGAGTTACGACTTTAGCAGACAACAGTGAAGGGTCGTCGGCCAAACATTATATTTAGTCGTCGCCTAAAGTTCAATTCCAATCGTCGGTGAAAGACAACACGACCGTGTTACATTTGACACGGTCGCCACTGTATACAAGGGCTTATCGTAGTTTTAGGCCAAGTACGACCCGACCGTGTCAACGAACGATGCAGGTTGGGAGCGGCACTTTAGTAGACGACTAGGGGGTCGTCGAATATAACCTAGAATTTAACCGACGACAACTATCGACTCTAATTGATAAATAAAAAAAACATGACTCAGTGACAATCGGGATTCGCCATTTAAATAGCTAATGGCTTTTTGCCACCGAGTCATGTTTGTCATTCATACATTTGAAGATAATTTTTATATTCATATATTTACTGATATTTTTTTATATTTAAATGCACAATTGTATACATATACATATATATATATATATATAATGGTTATACATTTGTTAATATAAGATATTAATTATACTAAATATTACAGAATATATATATATATAATTACATTTTAAGATTGATGGAAAAATCACTAAAATTTCAAATAATTGTAACTTTTAATGAAGATTTAGAAAAAAATATCATAATGATAATGATGAAAAGTATCACTTTTTCAACTCGTTCGAACTTCAGAAAATAATGAACTTCGTCTTTTACTTATTCTGCATGTTTTAAGCACAACTAAATAAATATTACACTTGAAATATTTTCTGAATTTCTAAATAAAATGAATATTTATGGAACTTTTACAAATGATATGCCCGTCTACATAGCTAAGGCTCGTAATCGGAATAACCACTTAAGTTTGTCTCAGCGTCAGAGTTGACAACTGGCAACATATATCCGGTCTCTTCCTCATCATCTTCATTAGAGTCTGCAAGTAATTCATTTGTACCAACATCTATGAATCCACGGTCTTCACTATGTAGTCGAACCACTCGACCTTCTATAAAATTCAGTAGTATTGTCGAGGATGGTGGAATATTACCTGTATCTGACTCCTCTATCAAAGGTCTTAAATAAATATTAATACACTTTCCTAGATATCCAGGGCCTGGTACTAATAGAGTCAACATATTATACTCCTTCTTCATGCACATCCATGGAGGAAGGTTGTAAGGAATTATTACCATCGGCCATATACTATACGAAAGACTCATATTGCCAACAGGGTTGAATCCATCAGATACGAGCCCGAGTCTTACATCTCAGACATCTGATGCAAACTCTGGAAACTCTATATCTATGTGCTTCCAAGACTTTCCATTAGAAGGGTGTATCATAGTATTCTCGTCATGGACGCGAGGCTTGACGTACCATCTCATCGCCTTGACTGTGTGAGGAGACATGAAAAGCCTCTCTAGTCTATCCTTCAACGAGAAATACCAAAGAATCTTCACAACTTTCTCGGGTGAGCTTATACCTCTCTATGTCATATACCAAACATGTTTTTAGGTCTTCATTAGGCTTTCCCCAAAATAAAACACAATCTTATATGCGCACGTGGATCTTGATGTATGATAGCCCAAGATCTTTCGGGATGCGTCTCATTTTACTGTGATTACTCGGAAGATGATGACATTTTGAGAGCATTTTTTCTGTAAGTTTCAAATAATCATCTACAGCTTCGGTCGAGGTTTTGTTCTCCATATTTACTCTCGTAGTCTCTATGACATTATCAAGAACCGTCATGTGCCACCTAAAGTAAAGAAGGGTCTGTTGGAGCTGGATTAACTTGTTGTATCTATCGAGAGAAACAGTGTTAACGACTATCGATGTAGGGGTTCAGATGATTGACTGATCAGATATATGGTATTCTTGACCTTCACCCGGTACGTCCCTATCGTAATAACAGAACACATCGTCAATCAACCTTCTTGTGGGATCATTTGATGTTCTATCACTGTACTGTCCATGATCATGAGGACTAAGTGAATTTGACCTTTCACCATGGTAATACAACATGTGTATTTATCCCAAAACCCGTTCTATTTTAAGTGCTCCCATACGACATCAAGTGTAAATGGTACATATCGCTGCGACATTTATATTTCACTACCAAAACAAGTACTTTAGCCGACGACCCGAAAAAAAGCTTGTGAGTTGTGCTAGCTGGAGTGACGAAGGTTTCTACCGAAAAAAGCTTGTGAGTTGTGCTAGCTGGAGTGACGAAGGTTTCTACCGGTTGTTATAATCACCATTTCGATTAAGGTATGTATTTTATTGTATTTTTTATTGTGATTTCGAAACTTTGTATTATTCATGTTACATTCGATAGCTTTTATGTAAAACGATTAAGTTTTATGATGATAATCATTATGATTAATTGTTTGTTGTGATTTCATTTATAATTTGAACAATATTAGTTAGTTGGATTAATATTGGAAAATGTATACATTTTCAGGATGGACAAGAGTTGAATTGGGTTACGAAAATGGGATCCAAGTGTAATGGATGGGATGAAGCAGTTTATGAGATTTGTAAAAGAGCACGACAGTGGTAATACATTGCACTACTGCCCATGTAATAAATGTAGATGTCGCAGTGATATGTTTCGTTTTCCATTTGATGAGGTCTGGGAACACCTAAAGAAGAATGGTTTTTGGAGTAAATATACATGTTGGATATACCACGGTGAAGCACCGAATTCTGTTATTTCGTATGATCACGGACAATTTAGTGGTAATGACGGGTTCACCGATCCGAAGAGGAGGTTGATTGATGATGTGTTTGGTTTTTCCGAGACGTTTTTACCAACTGAGCAAATACCACGACCCCGTAGACCGTTGCCTTGCAATACTGCTGGGCTTGACAGGTACAATAAGCTAATTCAACTCCAACAGACCCCTCTATACCCAGGGTGTAACATGACTGTTCTTGATTGTGTCATGGAAACGATGAGATTAAAGGTGGAAAACAAATCATCCATCAAGTCTGTAGATGATTACGTGGAGCTTACGAGTAATATGCTTCCACAGGGTCATCATCTTCCTAATACATATTCAAAAATGAGACGAATTTTGAAAGATCTTGGTCTTTCCTACATTAAGATCCACGTCTGCATGTATGATTGTGTTCTATTATGGGGGCATCCTAATGAAGACCTCACGAGATGTCCTGTATGTGATACAGAGAGATATAGGATCACTCCTTCTGGAAAAGAGAAACCGGTGAAGGTACTTTGGTATTTTCCACTGAAGGACAGGTTGGAACGACTTTTTATGTCTCCTCACATGGCAAAAGCAATGAGATAGCATGCCTAGCCGCGCACTAATGACAGGGATACTATGATACACCCTTCAGATGGAGAAGCGTGGAAGCATATAGATAGGGAGTATCCGAATTTTTCTTCAGAAATCCGAAATGTGAGGCTCGGGATTGCATCTGATGGTTTCAACCCTTTTGGTAACATGAGTCTTTCATATACCATATGGCCTGTTGTAGTGATTCCTTACAATCTTCCTCCGTGGATGTGTATGCGGAAGGAGTATAATATGTTGACCTTGTTAGTCCCGGGGCCGGGATATCCGGGAAAGTGTATCGATGTGTATATGAGACCTTTGATAGAGGAGCTAAAATTGTTGTGGGAGGAAGGTCATCCCACGTACGATAGTTATTCGTCCGAGATGTTCTACTTGCACGCCATGTGTATCGGCACTATTAGTGATTTTCCTGCATATGGAATGCTGTCTAGATCTGTTATTAGCGGATATAGAGGTTGTCCAGTGTGTTTGAATGCAGATTGTGCTAGGTACCACTGTAGGAAAGTTATCCGAATGCGTCATCGGATATGGCTTGAGAGGGAACATGAGTGGTGTATGGATGCTGCAGCATTTGATGGCACTGTAGAAATAGGCGAGCCACCACGACAGTGGACAGGTGAGGAAATACTATCAATTCTTAATGAGTACGATTTTGGTCAGCTTAGCAACCATCCTGATGTGATTGCAGCAACCCCTGAAAGGCCCGACAGGTATAAGTATTGGTCGCACAAAAGTATATTCTGGGAATTGCCTTACCGGGTCGGGTTACTGATAAGGAACTTCTTGGATGTCATGCACATTGAAAAGAATGTTTGCGAAAGTGTGGTTGGGACAACCTTAGGTTGGGATGGAAAGACCAAAGACGGGCCAAAAGCACGCAAAGGTTTGGAAGAAATGAGCATAAGAAAATATTTGTGGTTGAAAATCACAAGGGAAAACAAAAATGCCTAAGGCGGCTTACACCATCATCCGAAAGCAGAACTGAGATATTTTGTTGGATAAAGACTGCTAGGTATCCTACCGGGTATGCTGGAAATGTAGGAAGATGTGTTAATTTCAGGGAGAACAAGTTAACTGGTTTGAAGAGTCATGATTGTCATATCCTACTCCAACGCCTATTTCCGGTACCTTCGAGCCCCCTTCCCGCTCTATTCCAGCAGATAAAATACAATTCAATCTTTCTATCATATCCACTGAGGCTGACGTTTATGGGAGGTTGCCAGGAAGACAATTAGACCCGTACGAGTCACGAATTGCACATTGGTGGATATTGCTCAATTGTCCAGAAGTTCAGTACTGGAAAGACATCCACTTCTCATGCGATATGGTGCGAGGTGACACTAGATTCCACAATGACACTTTTGCCGACTATTTTGGAGAATGGGTACGTATACATTCAGTTGCTATTGCATTTTGGACTTAATATATTTTTTTACATAAAAATTTTATTTACGACAGATGACACACATACAAGATGACGGACACCCTAACTGGTCGCGTGAACTTATGCTTCTTTCTATGAAGCTGATTATGTCAAGAATTTATTCGATGGCCAAAGTCAACGGTGTCACATTCGTATGCCTTGAGAGAGACCAAAAAAGAAGATGTCAAAATTCTGGGGTTATGATAGATGGTGGATATTACGGTGTTCTTTTGGAAGTGGTAGAACTAATTTACGGGGAAGGCATGACAATTTACTTGTTTAAGTGTCGATGGTACGACACCAGTCTTGGAACCGATATGCAAGACGACTACGGGTTGTTATCTGTTGACACTTCCACTTCATGGTATGAAAGTGATCCTTTTGTATTTGCTACATCAGCAAAGTCGTGTTTTATTTGGACGACTTGGTGAAAAGGGGCACATGGAAGGTAGTGAACGTTGTGACAACGAGAAATATTTTTAGTGCTGCTACACTGGGAGAAACAACAGGTACTGATGACGATGATGCTTATCAAGAGCCAAATGCAGCAAATATTCCACCATCATTTGTTAAATATAATTAAAAAAAATAGTAATAATAATAATCATAATCATAACATTAATATAATATTATTAAAAAAACGTGGGTTTCGCCGACGACAAGATCTACGTCGTCGGCTAAATTTTTTTTAAAAAAAAATTATACTTTAGCCGACGACATATAAAGCGGTCGTCGGCTAAACCCCAGCAATGACCCGACCGTGTTAGACAACACGGTCGGGTCAGTCATACAGTGTGTTTTCCCATTCTGGGCAGGTGTGACACGTCCCGTGTCCTCTGACACGATCGACCAATGTTTTTTTAAAAAAAAAAAATTAAACTTTAGCCGACGACTTATAAGAAGGTCGTCGGCTAAACTCCCGACCGTGTCCATCGACACGGCCCGTGTCGCACCCGCCCAGAAATTGAAAACACACTGTTTGCCTGCCCGACCGTGTTGTCTAACACGGTCGGGTCATTGCTGGGTTTAGCCGACGACCGTCTTATATGTCGTCGGCTAAAGTGTAATTTTTTTTTACAAAACTTTAGCCGACGACGTAGATCTTGTCGTCGGCTAAACCCCCACCTTTTATACGTTTCTGGTACCTCTCTTTTGTTATTTTCTTCTTCTGGTGTAGTCCTCGCCCGTCGCCCGTCGCCCGCCTGTAATACCCGAGATTTCTGATATGTATTTGGAACTTGTGATATTGTAATAGTTGTACTTGATCTGAGTATTATTCTCTGTATTTCATAATCCGATGTTGTCGAGCGTATGATTTCATGTATGTGATTTAAATATTGTAATTCTGCGCATGTAGCGCACGCTATCGGCTATGTGTAGCGTACGCTAACATGGATTCATAGCGCACGCTACAAAGGAACATTAGCGCACGCTATGCGTGGTCAATTTGATTGAGACGTGCGGTAGGTGAGATCTGGCCGGGGACCTGGCCGGATTGTGTCGGGATGAACACGGACGACTTTCGAAAAGCCAAGTCAACGCCTTTAACGCACGCCATGCATGTGCATGTGCATAGCGCGCGCTAAGTGCCGAGTACAGTAAAGTCAGTAGCCGTTAGCGCACGCTACGAGCAGGGGCTAGCGCGCGCTAATAATCATTTCCTATAAATAGGACAACATCCTTTTCGTATTTTTCAGTCCTTTCTTTCCCATTATCCGAATTCTCATACTTAGAATATTACCCTCAACATCCTAAACACTTCATATCATCATCCTAGCTCGTGATTGAAGATCGTAGATCATCGGAGATTGGTGTTCAAGTCTTCGGTGTTGGATTGCTTCGAAATTCCTCCTTGTTCTTCACTACTTTGAGGTAGGTGATTCTTCATCAATAATAGTAGTTTTATGAAGGACGTTTGATCATATTTATCTCGTCAGTTAGATTCTTAAGTAGTCGAACATCATGTGTTAAAAAGGATATTTTCGATGTTTCGATACTTATTCACCGTATAAACCTTTGAACCTCTTGGTATTTGAACTCCTAGCATATTCTGAAGCTTCAAACCAATTTGTGATCAGTAGATGGATATTACCTAAGTTGTTACGTTTTACATATTGGAATCATGCGTTTTGGAACGTAGGACGAAGGGAACTTAGGATACTTTCTCGAGATCAAGATGAATTTTGATGATAATACGTACCCTTGCATCATGTAGTTATTTAATCCGTAGAGATCTTTCTCAGACCGTATGAGCATGATATACACTAAGATGGCTTGTATTATCACCATAGAATTTATGAGATCATCACCATTCAATCCAGTTTTCTGTCAGTAGTAATCTGCCATGCACGGTTAGCGCACGCTAACATACGTGAGTTAACGTGCGCTATCGGGGATAAGTTAACGCACGCTACGTTTGGTACGTAACGTACGTTATGATATCAGCCGAGTCAGTCGGCTGATCAGGGAGCTGTCAGTCCATGACTAGCGTACGCTAGGCTTAGACGATAGCGTATGCTAACGGGCAGGCTAAGCGCACGTTACGTATAGTACGTAGCGCGCGCTAAGTAGTTCAGGCAGAATGCATTTTTTTGAGCTTGCGGTCGTAAACCGGATTATTAGACGTTCGTACGACTTGAGAGAAATTCTCTATTATTTCTTAGGTCCGAGCCTTGCATAGGGGACGATCGAGGGGCGGTTGCTTACGGACACGTGTCATTTTTTGGAGTATTTCCATTCTTGCCATTTTCAAGGCAAGTATCATATGTCGAGTTCGATTTATATTGAAACTTGGATCATGCTTGTGGTTTTGTTCATGTTGTTAAATATGAGATGTATTTCTGAAATTTCTCGTTGTATTCGTTGTTATTTGTTCGTATTGATGAACATATTGAAATGCATATATGTATGCATAGTTGATTGATTTATGGTATAAATGATCCGAGGGGATCATGAGGATCTATGCTGAGGGCGCTGGATCGAATGTCCACCATGCGTTGGTCCGACGGGATCATCATGGGGATCTATGCTGAGGGCGCTGGATCGCTGGACGGGTTTTCCACCATGCGTTGGTCCGACGGGATCATCATGGGGATCTATACCAAGGGCGCTGGATCGTTGGATTACCCTGTACTGTGTTGATGGAATCGTGAGGATTCACATCGTTGGATTCCGGTGACGGAAGTCCGTTTTGCATGTTTTATGATGCATTGATGATTTATGTATTACGATACTTGTACTAGCATTGTGTTGCTAATTTCTTCGGGGTGGACATTGTTTTGATGTTCGTAGCCGAGGAGCGGGAAGCAACCACAAGCATCGGCAGGACGATGAAATGGCTCAGTGATGTGGTTGTTGTTTATTGTTATTGTGATTTGTCTTCTTGGTCTATTTAGTACTCGAGTACGTCTGTTTTAATAATGTCTTTTCGATATGGTTGTATAAGTTAACTCATTTGATCGGTTGAATCAAATCTGTATTTGAACTTCAGTTGTACGATTGGATTATATTTACACTCCTTTTAAAATTAGCCTTGTAAATCCTTACCTAAAGGGTTTACGGCGCTGTAATTACTCCGAATATCTCGGGGTGTTACAGAATATGGTATCAGAGCTAAGATTCATGGATATCTTGGCAGTCGGGTTAGTTGGGTCAGTTTACGTTATTTGATTATTGGTCGTTCGTAACATCATTGCTGAGCCAGCATCGTCGTGTGGACCGTGGTTGTAAGTTCCTAAATCTCAAATACTACCGTTTTATTTTATTCATGTTTTGTGAACATTGATGGATGTGCTTTAGAAAGTTTGCCCTGGATATTGAATATTTATGTTTACAGTATGTGGACGCGGACGCGGTCGTGGACGCGGACGTGGAAATGCGAGACAAGAAGAGTCGGTATCTACCCCAGAGATAACCGCTAGTCGAACGGATTCCCATTCCGGGGGACAGCAGGGATCGGCAAATAATGATGCATATCCTAACGTGCCAGGAGTGCTTCAGCAGGTGGTTGCTCAGATAAACCAATTTGCTCAAGTTGTGGATCGCATGCAGACGGCGATGGGACATCAGCATAACGTGGATAATCGGGGAGATAAATGGCTTACCGAGGTGATCAAATTGCATCCTCCGAAATTTGATGGTTCGACTGAGACGCATTCTTGGGATCACTGGCTGAAGGAATTAGAGAAGATTTTTGCGGGGATTAACTGTCCCAACGATAGGAAGGTTCCGGTCACCCAGTATCTTCTGACAGGGGAGGCTTTCGACTGGTGGGAGGCTATTCGACCGGAGGAGCACAATGTTGACTGGACGGAATTCAAATTGATGATGGAAGCGCAGTATTGTCCTCGCCCAGTTAGAGAAGCCCGAGTTCGGGAGTTTTTCTCACCACAAAATTCAAGCATTCGTGATGACGTGATTAAGACCTTTAATCACCAAATGACTTATGTGCGCCACTTGGTCGGGACCGAGGCGGAAAGGATTTTCCATTTTGACATGCGAATGAAGCCGAAATTCAGCAATATATGTCCGGATTTGAATGTACCACCTTGCGACAGATCGGGACAAGGCGTTGGCCTATGATATGAAGGAGGCAAGCAGAGAGAAATCGACGGAAGCAAAGAAACAGAAGGTGTCGGCAACTTCACGGAGAATAAGAGTAGCGGGCCTCGCAGGGTCGATCCTCTTTTCATTCATCCAGAGACCTCCGCATCCTTCTCGAGGAGGAAAGAAGTTCCGGGCAAGACCAATCAAGCTTGACGCAGGGAAGAAGTGTTATAACTGTGGCAAAGCGGGACATGTTCGATGTGATTGTTTTGCGCCTGCTGTGACCTGTTTCGAGTGTGGACAGGAAGGACATCGCGCAACATTTTGTGGGAATGCGACCCGATCTTTTGGTACTCGCACTCCTGTACCGGTTCCGAAGGACACTAGTGTGAACCAGACGCAGCAGAGTGGATTTCAGCAGCAGAACGTCGGGAAGAGAGAGACATCCAGTGCTGGGTCCGTTCCTTCGCGCCTGTACGAGATGAGGAAATCTGACGATCAGAACACTGTTGTTGCATCAGGTACGATTCAGATCCTTTTGCAACCAGTTAGTGTTTTATTCGATTCCGGAGCTACACATTCTTTTGTATCATTGAACTGTGTAAATCGTTTAAAAATCTCGTGCTTATTTGATTGTGAACCATATGTTGTGGGTTTGCCGAGTGGAGAGAGAATTGTGGGAATCCTAGAGGCTAGAGATTTTCCAGTATCTATAGGAGGGAGAGATTGGCCATCGAATCTTATTGTAGTTGACATCTATGGTGACGATTTAATTCTCGGAGACGATTGGCTCAACTGTTATGGAGCTATTCTGAATTACCAAGAGAGAGTCATTTCTATCATTGCTGATGATGGATCTGAACACTTATTCCGAGGATGGAGACCAGGAAGCTCGGGAAAATTGATCAAAGCAATGAAAGCCGTGAAATTACTGAAGCAGGGATGTCACGGACTTTGGTGCTATGCCATGAGCAAAGAGGAAGGAGTAGAGCTCCCGTCTATTTCAGTTGTGAATGAGTTCTCAGATGTATTTCCTGACGAACTACCTGGGTTACCTCCGCAGAGAGAAGTGGAATTCACTATCGAATTAGAGCCTGGAGCAGCTCCTATTTCCAGAGCACCATACCGCATGGCGCCAACCGAGATGTATGAACTCAAGAAGCAATTAGAGGAATTGTTACGTAAGGGCTATATTCAACCTAGCGTTTCTCCTTGGGGAGCGCCTGTTCTCTTTGTCCTAAGAAAGACGGATCCCTTCGACCGTATTGATTACGGAGCTCAACAAGATGACGATCAAGAATAAGTACCCTATACCTCGGATCGACGACTTATTTGATCAACCGCAAGGGGCAAGGGTATTCTCGAAGATTGACTTGCGATCGTGATACCACCAGGTTGAGAATTAAGGAATCGATATACCAAGTCCGCTTTCGTGTCCCAGACGGCATTATGAATTCGTAGTGATGCCGTTTGGACTTACCAATACTCCTGCGGTATTCATGCAATTGATGAATCGGGTATTCTTGGAATACTTGGATAAATATGTGGTCGTCTTCATTGATGACATCTTGATATATTCGAAGGACGCAGAGGAGCATGCCGAACATTTGCGTGTGGTTTTGAGCACTTTGAGGAAGGAACAGCTATATGCAAAGCTTTCTAAATGCGAGTTCTGGCTTAGGGAAGTAACTTTCCTCGGGCATGTGATATCAGCTGACGGAGTTCAGGTGGACCCGAAGAAAGTCGAAGCAATCTTGGAATGGGAAGCTCCTAATAATGTGAAAGAAGTCCGGAGTTTCTTAGGACTTGCTGGTTATTATCGCCGCTTTGTAAAAGGATTTTCCAAGATCTCTCGTCCGCTCACTCAGCTGTTACAGAAAACTCAAAAGTTTAAGTGGGATGAGAAATGCCAGGCTGGTTTTGATGAACTTAAGAAGAGACTGACGACAGCACCTATTTTAGCATTGCCAGATGGAACTGGTGGATTCATGGTTTACAGCGACGCTTCAAATCAGGGTCTGGGATGTGTGTTGATGCAAAGACATAAGGTGATTGCCTATGCTTCTCGGCAGTTGAAACCATACGAGGTTAATTACCCGACTCATGATCTGGAGCTAGCAGTTGTAGTCTTTGCTTTGAAAATTTGGAGACATTATTTGTACGGCACTCATTGTCAGATCTTTACCGATCATAAGAGCCTCAAGTACATTTTCAGTCAGAAAGAATTGAACATGAGGCAGAGAAGGTGGCTGGAATTGATCAAGGATTACGACTTGGAGATTCTCTATCATCCGGGGAAAGCAAACGTAGTAGCCGATGCATTGAGCCGTAAACCTGTTTCTCTTCGAGTGTTGGAAGCTCTCACGTCCCAAACCAGCATTCAATGAGAACTGATCCGCGAAGGGATTGAAGTTTGGGCACCAGGAATCCAAGGGCAACTTTATGTGATGGAACTGACTTCATCACTAGTCGAGGAGATCAAGTCTAAGCAGTTGAACGATTCTCTGATCCTTCGGTTATGTGACGAAGTAAAGAAGGGAAAAGCCCCAGGATTCGTGATACAAGATGATGGAGTTCTGAGATTTTAGAGTCGACTTTGCGTTCCCGATGATGATGATTTGAGATGGACTATTCTGAAGGAAGCTCACAGCGCGCCATATTCTATTCACCCGGGCAGCAGTAAGATGTATAAGGACTTAAAACAAAGCTTCTGGTGGGGGAATATGAAGAAGGACGTAGCAGAGTATGTTTCTAGGTGCTTGACTTGTCAGCAAGTTAAGATTGAACATCAGCGACCCGCCGGAATGTTAAAGCCGCTTCCGATCCCTAAATGGAAGTGGGAGGACATCTCGATGGATTTCATCACCAGTATGCCAAGGACTAGAACGGGAATGAACATGATTTGGGTTGTAGTTGATCGACTAACCAAGTCGGCTCATTTCCTAGGGATTAAAGATACATGGGGACCCGAGAGATTGGCGCGAGTATTTATTGCAGAGATAGTCAGATTGCATGGGACGCCGAAGACCATTATTTCGGATCGAGATGGTCGTTTCGTGTCACACTTCGAAAGCGATTCACAGGGCTTTGGGGACTGAGCTCAACTTTAGCACGACTTATCATCCCCAAACGGACGGTCAGTCCGAAAGGACTATACAAACGGTAGAAGACATGCTTAGAGCTTGTGCGTTGGATTGGTCAACTGAATAGGAAGTTCATTTGCCACTGATTGAATTCACTTACAATAATAGTTGGCATGCTTCTATTAAGATGGCACCCCTTGAAGCTTTGTACGGGAGAAGATGTCGATCACCCCTGTGTTGGGATGATTCTTCGGATTTGATCGGGACGGAACCGGAATTGATAATTCAGACTCAAGAGAAGATAGCTTTGATTCGAGAAAGACTGTTGATTGCCCAGAGTCGACAAAAGTCTTACGCAGACGTACGTCGTCGTCCTCTAGAGTTCGACGTTGGGGAACATGTGCTATTGAAGGTGTCTCCTACACGAGGGATTTTCCATTTTGGGAGGAGAGGCAAGCTTAGTCCAAGATATATCGGACCATTCGAGATCCTCGAGAGGGTTGGAGATTTAGCATGCAGGTTGGCCTTACCGCCATCGCTGAGCCACGTTCACAATGTGTTTCACGTATCCCAACTGAGGAAGTATGTACCGGACCCCAGTCACGTCATTGATTTCGACGAGATCGAGATAGCTAATGATGGCACCTTCGAAGAGAGACCAATCAAGATACTTGAGAGTCGGATCAAACAATTGAGGAATAAACCAATACACTTGGTTAAAGTACAATGGTCACGACACGGAGTCGAAGAGGCCACTTGGGAAACGGAGGACAGTATGAAGGCTAGATATCCAGAGTTGTTTTCATCTTAAGTTTCGGGACGAAACTTCTTTTTAGGGAGGAAGGATGTAATACCCGAGATTTCTGATATGTATTTGGAACTTGTGATATTGTAATAGTTGTACTTGATCTGAGTATTATTCTCCGTATTTCATAATCCGATGTTGTCGAGCGTATGATTTCATGTATGTGATTTAAATATTGCAATTCTGCGCATGTAGCGCACGCTATCGGCTATGTGTAGCGTACGCTAACATGGATTCATAGTGCACGCTACAAAGGAACATTAGCGCACGCTATGCGTGGTCAATTTGATTGAGACGTGCGGTAGGTGAGATCTGACCGGGGACCCCTGTCGGATTGTGTCGGGATGAACCTGGACGGCTTTCGGGAAAAGCCAAGTTCCGATTCGGGAAAATCGGAACTTCATTTATTTTTTTAAAATTCTGGAATATTATTAATATTAAAAAATCGGAATTTTTATTCAAAAGTGGAAATAAATTGTTTTAATAAAAATAAAAATCTGAATATTGTATTTTATTTATTAAAAAAAATGCTAGTATTTAATAAAAAATAATAATATTTCAGTTTTTAGTTTTTTGGAATTCTAAATATAAACTCGGTTCTAAATAATATTTTTTTTGAAGGCGATTAGCTTGACCAACACGACCAATCGTGCTGGTCTGACTGACCATCACAGTCTGGGTTCCCGGTTGTTAGCCAGAGTTGCGCACGAGGCCATTTCTTCTGATTCGTTGGACGCATTTGCCTACGTGACTCAGAAAGCATTTTCGAACCGTCCCGAGGAGCATGTAAGTCTTTTTTTATTTTATTTTAGTAATAAAATAAATGCCTTTGTATCATACTTTTATTGATCTTCAAATATTTATTTTCATATTAACTTAGGAGCGTGTGCGGGAGGAGTCTCAGAGGATGCTTGCTGAGATTGCTCGGAGCAGATCCTGACTTAGCGAGACCGACTCGATTCTCGCCATCGACAGATCGATCAGCCGATCCTTATGTTCGCGCTAGGTGTGGGGTACCGTCTACCCTCCTAGAGGTAGTCGGTACCGCACTAAGATGATGGGAGCCGAGGGTCACCATGTATTGAAAGATACCCCGGCTCGAGCGCCTCGCTGGACGGATGCACTGACCGCCTATCTCGAGGAGCAGCTGAGGGCGAGAGGGAGCTCCGAGCCGAGAATGAAAGGAGGACTCAAACGCGGTTACATGAGAGCGAGCAGAGGACCGAGTCGCGGTTAGAGAGTTTCAGAGACAAAGAAGAGCCATGATGGACTATATGATGACGCTGACTCATACCATTACTCAGGCTGGACTGCAGGCACCTGCTCCACCGCCTTCTCTCTTCGGACAGACCCCATCTTCACAGCCTCGTGACGAGGATCTAGGGGATAGTGGTAATCCTTCTACTACTACATTTCGGCATTTAGATGATTTTGGCAGTGGATTGTAGTTGTGTTGTTGTAGTACTCTTGTATATTTATATTTGTGTTACAATTGTGTAAGTGATTTTATTGACGCTACTAGTATGTTGATGAAATTAATGTTCTTGAATGTGTTGTGCGTTGTGATGCATATAATGTTGGGCATATTATTAATGGTATTAGTTGAATGTGTTGCGCGTTGATTGTTGTTGATAATGAGAGCTGATGTATAAAAATTGCAGGTGCAAAAATACGAGTTTTGGGATCCCAAAATCAATTAAATTTTTTTTTAAAAGGGTTTTATCCGACGACATATAAGACTATTGTCGGCTAAAGTAAAGAGTTTAGCCGACACCTATAAGACTATTGCCGCTAAAGTAATTTATTTTTTTTTAAAAAAAAGTTTTTAGCCGACGACCTATAAAACGGTCGTCGGCTAAAATAATTTAAAATTTTTTTAAAAAATGATTTTAGCCGACGACGTATAAGACGGTCGTCGGCTAAACTCTATTTTTTTTTTTAAAATACGATTTTAGCCGAGCGTCTCGTTACGGTCGTCGGCTAAACTTTTTTTTTTCCCAACAGGTTTAGCCGACGACCGTGTAGTAGTGGTCGGCTAATTTTGAAACTTTAGCCGACGCCTGCACAAAAGTCGTCGGCTAAACCTTGGCCGAC
This sequence comes from Orobanche coerulescens, assembly GCA_033398695.1. Taxonomy (NCBI): domain Eukaryota; kingdom Viridiplantae; phylum Streptophyta; class Magnoliopsida; order Lamiales; family Orobanchaceae; genus Orobanche; species Orobanche coerulescens. Next base: position 57,999,571 of record CM065808.1, on the reverse strand, counting down.
GAATATCGGCCGACGGTTTTTTAGCCGACGGCTGGCATGATTAGCCGACGACTTTGGGGTTTAGCCGACCACTTGAAGTCGTCGGCTAAAGTATGATTTTTGGTAGTGTTTATTGCATGGACAATAATGTATTGTACTGTCACTATCATGCTCCTTCACAAAATACATAAACCCTCTCATTCCATTTATGACGTTGGCTAAACTATTCTTAGTCATCGGCTAAATATCAAAAATTTAGCCGACGACATTCGGTACTTTAGCCGACGACCAAAAACAAGATCGTCGGCTAAGTACTTTAGCCGACAATACCTAGATTGTCGGCTAAAATGCTGACATTTAGTCGATACTGGCCACCCGTGGGTCGTTCTCTGACCTGTTATCTGTTAAAAGTACTTTTTCCAATAGTGTAAAAGAAGGTTCCCTCCTCGGTGTCATTGCTTTTTTTCATAAAATACAATATAAAATGTGTGTTTCTTGACTACTAGTTTATGCTGCTTGTCTCCTAAATCAACTTTAAAGTCATTTTATGTATTTGTACTAATTATTAATTTTTTAGCCACATTCTTTTCATATAGGGCCATCATAATTTCTGGCCCGCCCATAAACAAGGAGTTCTCGATCCTCGTTGTTTGATCTTTCTGCGCGCGCGCACATATATATATATATATATATATATATATATATATATATCAAGATCAGTTCGGCCGCCGCCTAAGGTGAAAACTCCGACCCAAATGGAAATACATTGGGCTTCTTCAGCATATATAAATGAAACCAAAACCAAACCAAACATACCATGTATATTCCACTCAGAGCAGGGTCCGGGGAGGGTAAGATGTACGCAGACCATGCCCTACTTATTACGGTAGGGAGGCCGTTTCCGTGAAGACCCTCAGCTTAGTGCACAACAACATATTGAGTTAAAAATACAAAGGGAAGCATATGATACGAAAAAACTAAATATCATACCTGAGCTTATGACTTAATCCACATGGGACTTACCTAAGAGGAATTTGGCTACTTCACTCCCGATGAACGCTGCTCAAACAGAAGAGATGTTGACTCCGCGCACAGCTCCCTGTCAAAAATACACCACACGCAAAAGGCAATAGGATAAAATATACAATAAATGTAAAAATGCAATGCTCTAGGCCAAAGCTAACCGAGACAACCCAATCCTGAGGCTCTCAACTACAGCACCACTCCCAACTAAAGAATCCACAACTCTGATCTGGCACCTCCAAGCGCACCTATCAACAGTCATGGTCTCGGAAAGGTTTAAGGCCTTCAAATCCAATCTCAGCTCCTCCTCCCACGTACTCCTCGGTCTGCCTCTCCTCCTCTCCCCGACAACTACTAAACTCTCGACCCTCCTCACCGAAGCAGACGCCTGCCTCCTGCGTAGGGCTGGCAATTTCCGACACGACACGATAATCCGACACGAACACGCACGAAATTAATGGGTTAGTGTTTGGCCTTATCGTGTTCGTGTCCTTATCGTGTCGACACGATAAGGACACGCTAATTTCGTGTCGTGTTCGTATCGGATTCGTGTCGTGTTCGTGTAACACGATAATTTTCATGTTCGTGTCGTGTCGTGTCGTGTTCGTGTAACCCGATAATATTTATATAGTTTTAGCATTAATTTTATTATCATTTTAAATATTTTAAGTTTATTTTCTAATTTTTTTATTTGAATTTATCGATTCGTGTCGTATCGTGTCATTATCGTGTCGTGTCAACACGAAAAATATCGTGTCATATCGTGTTCGTGTCGTGTCCATGTTTTAACCTTTCGTGTCGTGTTCGTGTTCGTGTCGGGCATATACTTAACGGGTCGTGTTCGTGTTTGGCCTTATCGTGTCGTGTCGTTATCGTGTCGACCCGGTAACGACCCGACATGCACAAATTACCCGCCCTACTCCTGCGGACGTGGCCAAACCATCTCAATATCTCTTCCCTAACTTTCGCTGAAATGGGCGCCACTTCTAGCGCGTTCCTGAAAACCCCGTTCGAGATTCTATCTAACATTGAGCGACCACACGACCAGCGTAACATTCTCATTTCAACCGCTTCCAACTTGCTCTCAAGCGACTTCTTCATCGCCCAACATTCGGAGCCATACAACATCATGCGCCTGATCACGCTTCATATAATTTACCCTTCAACTTTAATGAAAGATAAAAGAAAAAGAACTATTCACTTCTAAGGAAAGAAAAATTAAAATTCAAACCATCTGGTCCAAAATAATAAAATTTAGAATATAGATGGCTTTTAGAGGGTGGTCCAAAATAATAAAATTTAGAATATAGATGGCTTGAATTTTTAATTTTTGTTTCATAGAAGTGAATAGTTCTTTTTTTTTTTTTTTAATCTTTCCATTCATTTATATATGCTGAAGAAGCCCAATGTATTTCCATTGGTTCCGAGCTTTTACCTAGGCGGCGGCCGACCTGATCTTGAAATAAAAGGGATGGACAAGGAAGAAAGTCTTCTTTCAGGAACCAATGGTGTTAACTTTAAACTGGCTTTAACCAAGTCAACTTTGGTTGTAACCTAATGCTTCTAAACAACTTCGCTCACTTTTGCATCAAGAGGGGTTAGATTTTCACCGATCCTTGTCGGGCCGGGGTGGGGGCCCTGAGGGCGAGGGATTTTGCCTTTTGCTACAAGAGGGGTTAGATTTTTACCAAGAAAATATACGGTTAAACCTCGATAAATGAATGTTCGATAAACGAATAATCTCGCCAAATGAATAATTTTCTCCGATTCCCACTCTTTATAACATGATCAAATTTTCTTTCGATAAATGAATAATTTCGTTAAATAAATATTTTTTCCAGTTCCGATCATATTCATTTATCGAGTTTTATTGTAGTTGGAAAAGAGGTTGTGTCAGCAGCAAGCAAAGCATATGCTTCTCTCTACGTGGCTTTATGTAAAGAAAAACTCTTTTGATGGGAGCGCATGAGCAAGGGCGAGAACATTTTCACATGGACACTCAAAATAGTATTAGTACTGAAAAATGTTTCCTTTTTTCTACGTATAAAGTGTATTTTTTTTTTTTCATGTTTTGGCATTTTCTAAAGGGGCAGGGGAAGGTAGACGTTCATAGTTTGATTTTTTTTATTTTTTTGATGACCCAGGATAAATTATGAGGATCGTAGTTCCGGTCATTTTTCTCTACTACTCGCTTAAATCATGGACGCGCTTTAATAACTGCGCCTCGAGTATAAGCCAATCGATAACACATGCAAGATTCAACCCTGCAAAAAGATAATGCTCCCACCGAATGAACACACGCTACGCCCAAAGACAACTTTATGTCTCTCCTTCTTCACCGAATACGCCACCGAGAATAATTGGTAAATTTGGTAAAAACTAACTATTACATAAGATGCCTTTAGCATTAATTGTCGCTTTAACAAATTTGTCTCGATAGGTCAAAAATAGTGTGCGAGATATTATTGTTAATTATTGGGTTTTAATGAATATTATGTTGGCCATTTATATTTTAGATGCAATTTATTTCACTTGACAATTTGTTGTTTAATTTAGGTGCTTAGTGCTTTTAAGCTTAAAGAATAGTTTGCCATCAAACTGACTGCCAAGGTGATTTGGGCTTTAATGAAGAACCCGCCGCACACACTGGGTGACCCAGAGCCGAAATTGTAGAAAGTTTTTAACCAAAAGAAGCAAAATTAATTTAACACCGTTCCCCGGCAACGGCGCCAAAATTTTGACCGCGATGTCGTGATGCGTCAAAATTAGTTATTTTTATTTTTCCTTGGCTTACTTCTACTACTAGTATCGGCAAGTAAGAGTCGATCCCACGGAGAACGGTAGATCAATTAGGCTTTTTAAGAGTTAAATACTTTTAGCAATTAAAATAAAATAAAATGAGGGGGGGATTTCGTTTACTGATTTTTACTAACAAATAATTTGCGAAAAACAAATTAAATCAAAATAAAAAAAGGAAATAAAAATCGAAAATATCAATTAAAGGAATAATCTAACTCTTAGTTCTGTTATCCACTGTTTCGAATTAATTCATACTTTAATGCAGCGCTTATCTCTTCTCTAATCTCATGAACTCCTATTCCGAAGCCAACGACAAGCTCTGTTGACCCCAATTATTTCTTAAGTTTATTTAACTAAAACAAGCTCTTTAATTAAACCTATCTAGGCGATGGATTCAAAACAAGCTCTTCATATCTCGCTTGCTAGATGCATTAGAAACCAAAATAATGAAATACGCAAGATATTAAGTTCATAAGCTTGACTTAATGTAATACCCATACTTTATATGAATTGTTGGCTCTGACGTTCCTTCACTATTGTCGCTCTGTAAACACTTATTGAGATGTTGTCATTGTTGATTTTAGAGTTTCGTACCTTTCAGGTCATGTTCGTATTGTTTGGACCTTTCGACGATGTTTGAGACAGGCAAATAGCATAGGCTAGGCCTAAGCTAACGCACGCTATTTCAGTTGAGTAGCGCACGCTAGCTTTGAGTCTTAGTGCACGCTAACGGTCCGGGCTTGACAGAGGCAGTAGCTGATTCTGCCCTCTGGACTAGCAGTTAGCGCATGCTAGGCATTAGCTAACGCACGATATTCGTGTTGAGTAGCGCACGCTAGCATTGCCCGTAGCGTACCCTAATGGGCTGAGTCGGCAGGGGCAGTGGGGTGTTGCTGTTTTCTGGACTAATAGTTAACGCACGCTAGGCCTGAGCTAGCGCACGCTATAAGTATTGCGTAGCGCGCGCTAGTGCCCAGATGTAGCGCACGCTAGCGGGTTTGGGCAGTGAGTTGGAACTTTTGTCATGATAACAGTTAGCGCACGCTAAGGTATGGTAGAGCGCGCTAACGTCGCAGATCAGAAGCTACTGGACTACCGGGTAACCCCGTTAGCGCACATTAACCCTGAATTTTAGCGCGCGCTAATCAGGCGCAGCATATAAGTGGGGGCAACCCTGTTCTTCGTCATTTTTCATCCATTTCACTCATTTCTGAAGGGAGAACACGACAGGGCGATTTGGGGGCGATCTTTCATCAGCCATCATCATCCTTGGTTGGATAACAAAGATTACACAACATCTAATCTGTTTCTACCTTCCAAATCAAGGTAAATCCCTTAGAGCTCTAGCTTTGGGAATTTTTGGGGATTTTCTTAGATTCGTCCGAATTATCTATTTTGGAGCTTGAGATCTTTGAGATTATGATGTATCTACCCCGTACCGATATTTCTCCTACGATTATATGGATGGTTATGTACCTTATTCGGACTTGGGAGGGTCTGGATGATTTCCAAACATCTAGGTGATTATCCTTGTAGTTTTGTGAATCGTGGGCGGGTTTCGGGAGTTTCTTCGTGTGATTTGAGTATGGATTATTAATTATCATATTCCTTACGAATCGTTTAGGTGCCGGAAGTGCGTTCTTGGACCTACCGAACTTGTATTCGTTTCCTTCCGATTCTCGATGTCTCAAAGGCAAGTATATATTTATGATTGTACGTTCTCGACTTTGAAAGTAAGGTATATGAATGGCATGATTGTATATATTCACTCTGGGACGGACCGACGGCTCCTCTGAGGGTTCCGTAGCCTTTGGTGTGGTTCCGCGAATATTTTGGGTTAACCACTCTGGGAGGGTCCAACGGGGCCTCTGAGGGTTCCGTTGCCTTTGGTGCGGTTTCACGGTTAATCACGTATGTATTGAAATATAATGCTATGAGATTGAGTTATTCCGGAATACTAGTCTTGAGTTGATGAAATGATGATTACATTTACTTTATTGTCGAGAAGTATTGTGTTTCATATACGATATACTTGTACTAGCTATTCGACGGCTAACCCCTTTATGGGGGAAATACCTTTCATGTATTTCAGGATCCAGGAGAGCGAATAGGCATGTACCGGGTCGACATGAAGATGATGGGTAAGTGTGATGTTGTGTCTTGTCACTGGTTATGTTTTGTATTTCCTCCATTCAATGATGTTACTTGAATGGTTATGAGTACTCGAGTACTGTTTTTGGTTTCCTTGATGTTTTGGCCTGTGTTGCTCTGGGATTGATTCTTGATGTGTTGTATTCAGTGTTATTGGATATTGTCTTGAGTGCCAACTTTATTGTTCTCCATTTGATTATGCTTGGACCTTATAGGTCAAAGTTCATGGTTTCGCGTGTGAATAGCCTTGCGGGTCCCACGGCGAGGCTCACGGTGCTATAATATACCCTGAATAACTTGGGGATGTGACACTTAAGGGATATCGATTTTGTGTTACTCAATTGAGAAAATTCAGTTGTTGCTACTTGTGAAATTAAAATTGCTACAATTACGGATTACAACTTAATTTCTAGCATGAGACATAAAACTCCTAACCTAATTGGCCAAAGCAAATCAAGAAATTATATGGCATAATAATGAATTCAATAACACAAAAGTAATTCAAGAGACTTCGAGTTAAGAATACGCTACGAGATTAAAACATGAATAATTCAAATATGGTTTCAAACTTCCCTAATAACTAGAATGAGAAGGTTTGATGGACATGTTGGCTTTAAAAGACAAATAGTAATTTAGAATATGCATAAGAAAAGAAAGTAGAATTCTTCTCTCTTCCTCGTCGGAAAAATAAGCTCGGTTCCCTTATTCTTTGTCCGTCTCCCAGCTGTGTTTCTGTACTCTCTCGTGTTCCAGCGTCTGTTCTCCTCTCCAGAAATATAATCTCAACTCTTTCTTTTATAATACTCCCTTACCTCTTAGTTTTCTTCTTTAGTTAGATCTTCTTCCTTCTTATCCTTCTTGAGTTTATATTCTTTTGGAGTCTTTCCTTCCAAGTCAATTAAAATTCTTTTCTCCAGCCTAGGGGACCGATTTTCACCTTATGGGACCAATTGGGACGGATTTAAGTCGTTTCTTGGACCCCAAGTAAGAGGATTTTCGGGCCAGGGCCGACACAGGGTCACCCAGTGTGTGCATCAGTTTCTTCATTAAAGCCCAAATCACCTTGGTTTGGTCCGTTTGATGGCCCAAACTATTCAATAAGCTTAAAAACTCCACCAAACACCTAAATTAAACAACAAATTGCCAAGTGAAGTAAATTGCATCCAAAATATAAATAGGTAGAGAATAACCGAGTGTGCCAACATAATATTCATTAAAACTCAATAATTAACAATAATATTTGCACACTATTTTCAACCTATCAATCTCAAAATTGCTATTAGATATTCGATTTAACATCGGTTATATTGAACCACTGATAAATGGTACTTTGAATCATTTAACAGCGATTCCCGAAATAACCGTTGTTATATTTGAAGGATTTAACACCAGTTGCAATTGAACCGCTGTCATTTTGTTCGTACTAATCAATTTTTGATTAAAAGGCACGTTTCTTCCTATTTCCTACCTGCTACGACCCATCAGCAAACATATCACTACCCATTTATTTTGACTATTTTTGTTAGTATTTTATTTGTGTTTTAGTCGCGTAGTTTTGTGCTTTTCATGATTTTTATCTCATTTCTTAGTATTTTCGTTGTCTCGTGTTCTGAGTGATTTTTAGATTTTTTTTCTCACATTTTTCTGTGTTTGGAAATGAAAATCCTCGAGCAAACCAGATCGGAAGCAAAAAACAGGCCAATGGAGCACGTCACGCTCCGGCCGAGACTTGCCGAGCGGGTGTCAAGGAGTCCCGACCGAGCGTCGAGTCCCGTGCGACCGTGCCCAGCCCCTGTCGAGAGCTATCAGCAGCGCGCCCCGAGGAGTCCTGAGAGGTGCCGAGCAAAACAAGTCCCGTCTCATTCGAGCATCGAGCGCCACACGACAGAGGCTGTGTGCACCCGTACGACCGAGGCCATGCTAGGTCATTTTTCTGTCGGACCGAGGCCATCTCCCATCGGACAGAGGCCTGACCGAGACCAGGCCAAGATGACCGACCCTGCGCGGATCTTTGTTATGTTTTTGGTCGAATCTATAAATAGTTATTTTGACAAGAGGGAAACTCTTTCCCTCTTCATTTTCTCTCTAATTTTTCCCTCTCCCCATAAACCCTAGATTTTTATATTTACATTGCAATTTCAATACCTTTTCAATTTCGACCTTTATATTGTTGTAATTTCATTTCCTTTCTTCAATTTCATGTAGATCGCAAGCTCTTAGTTCAAGTTTTTACATTGACTTCCAAGCACTCAAGTAAGTTTTTATGTTTTTGTTCTTTAATTGCTTTGAATTCCAAGATTTACTCTCTTTGTCCCTCATCTTCTCTATGGATATTGGTCTATTTTACTTATTTTCTCTTTTAATTTTAATTTCTTCAATTATCCCTAGCTAGATCCTAATTCTAGGTATTTAGGGAAACTGACCCAATTCACCTGGAGTTTAGGGGCATCAGCGACTGAGTTACATTTTAGAATTGTCTTGATTAACCCTAATTTTGGGAAAATTGACACGAGAGGACAATTTATCCCAAAATTCCCCAAGTTATAATTGAATGTAATTCGAGACATCATCCAATTAAGGTTTAATTGTAGATTTCATCTAAATACCTAGAAGGATCGGTTAAATTCCCATCTCCTTAGGTCTTTAATTGCATGTTTTTTCTTTTTTGTCATTTCTTGCCTTTAATGTGTTTGATCAATTGCCCTAGTGAGAGTTTTTAGGAGGAATGACCTAAAGGTACATTCCTAATAATTTTTTTCAAAAGACAATAACTTTAATATTCTTACCCAATACCAAAGTCTTATTTACTTGACATACAAATTAAAATAATATTACTTTAGATATTCTATTTATACTCCCAACTTCAAATTTGAATATATAATGAGACATTTTACATGGTAGATCATCAGCCGACGGCCGCTGTCCCATCGACCATCGACATCCAACCAACAACCGCATGATTTTATTTTTTTTTTTAATTTTTTTACTGCCAACGATTGTTGCGAGTTAAAATTATACATATTTATCTATTAATACCTCAACTGACTATCAAATTGAACCAATTTCGTAGATAGCTAAATAATTTTGATGTGTTTTGAAGGATTTCTGACTAAAGGTACTTAAACGGACACGAAGTGTCGAATAGTTGTTGAATATGGACTTAGTGAGCCGTTCGACGTAGACTGGAGGCCCACTTCTACAATGGAAGTCCACTTCTACAATGTGCGGCGCAGCACATGAGAAATTAAAGGCGTGCTGGGCGATCCACGCACAGAGGTTTTGCAGTGTGTGCCGTGGCACAACACACAGTACAAGCACAAAAAGAACAGATCGTGTGCCACGACACACACTAGAACTTCTCCAATGAGTCGCGGTACACGATCTAAAATTGACAGTTTTCTCTTTGCTTTTCGGTGGTGATTGATGGATGACTGAAGAAAAATGATGAACCATCATCTAGCAGGAAGACCAGCAAAAGAGTTTGAAGCATTTGTCTCGGGCATGAAAAAACTTCTGCAAAAGGTACGAGACTTGGCGGTAGAAAACTCCCTATAAAAGAGGGAGAAACTCTACAGCAAAAGAGCATCCAATATACGAGAGAAGCGATACAGAAGAGGATGAAAGAACTAGAGACTGGAGAATAAGATGAAGCCCATTTCTGAACCGAAGCCTGGATAGATAGATACTACAATTCTTCACAAGTATCGGGTTATATCATTTTCATGCTTTTAATTTTAAATGCTTTGTTATTTTCTAGCATGTCTGGCTACATTTTATCATTTCGTGGTTGTGATTAGTTCCTCGATCATGAACATCTGATTTTAATTAGCTTTATGCAATATTTACCTTTGAGATTGAGTTTTCTTCATTATTCTTAATGGTTTCCATTATTTAGCCAATAGTTGAATTGTTCTTACTAATCTTATTGAACAAAAAGATGATATATAACTAGCGAACAATATGATTAAAATCACAATTATAATTGAGATATGAATATACTGTTTAAGTTGGGTAACTTTTACCTAAAAGAGTTTATAATTTGTATAACTACATAATTTACATAGGAACATAGTAAATGAATTTATTTGTAATATTAATTATTAATATCAGACGATAAGATAGAAAATTATTCGGGATTCTTATTTTCAATCAACTAGGTAGTTATTATATACATATAAATTCTAAATAGATGGAATTAATCATGGTAAAAATCATAACGCGGAGCCTTCTAAAAATTGAATATTTTCATTACCCTTTCCATTTCTATTTATTAGCAATTTTTACTGATTTTCATTTATTAATTAAATCACTTTAGGTATTTCTTAATAAACTCCAAATCAATTGTTAAAGTTATATTTGAAACAAACTAAAATTAGTAATTAATACGACAATCCTCGTGGGAAAGATATTTTTACTCACTCTTTATTACTTGGATTCGATAACGTCTACTTGCATTCACGAAAATACATAACAGCGATCAACGATGAAAATTATCATTTGATAATTTATATTAGCAAGAATATTCTGACCATCAAGCCATTTGTCGGTCAATACTGACCGACTGCAAAAAAATTACCCGTTAATAATTAATATTACCAACAGATATCCTATATTACGATATGGGTAATAATAAACCGATGAGTATTTTGACCGTCGACAACCACTTCCAATCACCACCGGTCGATTTTTTAATAAAATTAATGATGGATAATTTAGATTACAAATATATATAATAAATTAAAACCTTCTAAAAAAACAGTTAATTTCATTGGAAAGTGGCAATTAGGGAATCTAAACCAGGAGAATGAAAACACGACCTCCTTAACAAAACTAAGAATAGCACTCGCGATTCTCACATCGATATTATCAATCCCATAAAACACGAAGTCGTCGAACCGCGCCTCGACCTGCACCAGCTACAGAAGCACCTGAACAAATTCTTACCGCCTATCAATCACTGGGTCGTCGCCAAACCATATCACTACACACCACTCCGGATTATTCACCTTCTCCTTCATCGGCCCATCTACGAACGGGTTGCAGAACTGATGGTTCTGGTCCATCACGACGGGCAGCGCCAGCTCCCAAATCATGTCATGAGTTGGAAGCGGGAAGTATAAATCCTTTGCTAGATTCATCTCGATGTTGATCCTCTTTTTTCTGCCAAATGATGGCTGGTTCATTTTGTTCCGTTGATTCTCAGTGGTTGAGGCTTCATCTCCGGCAGACGCAGGGCCGTATTAAAAATGATGATCGTGCCGCAGCTCACGCTGTAGAGATAACACAGATCAACTTCGCTGTGGTGGTGGATCCACGCATCTCTGTTCATCGTGGGGAGAAAAGAGAGAGGGGCGAAACTAAGTAACAAGAATATAAGGGAAGAGAAAGGTACATCGTGTGAAAGGGAGAGAGTAGGGCTGTGAGTGACCGTAAAAGTTCCATGCGGCTCGCATTATTCAGCTCGCAAAAGTCCGGCTCGAGGCTCGATTAGATGATGCAAACTTCACACTCAAACGTTAAAATAGGGAGTTCGGTCCGATTTTCAAACGGTGTGAAATAGTTCGGCTCGCCAGAAACTGACTTTTGTCCATTAATTATAGGATTATACTTCCCTTGGGCTATTTTATCTCATTTTTTCCTCTCTCATCCATTCTCATCATTTGGATTCAATCTCTCATAAAGGTGTTTAGAGTTTTACTCAAACGGTTCAATTCGATTCGCATAGTTCGGCTCGATCCGGAGCTTTCAAACGTATACTCAAACGTTAAATTCTAGGGTTCGACACTTTTAAACGTGTTCGAACCTAAGGTTCGACAGTTTCAAATGCATATAGTTCGATTCGTTTACAGCCCTAGGAGAGAGAGTAAAGGGACGGAAAAAATAGGGTTTCGCTTATATAGTAGGGGTATTATAGGTGTATTCACTGTATTGTGTAGAAAATGTGCTTTAGGTAGTAAAATTAAAGTTATTATCTTTTCTGTAAAAGTGAGATTTTACTTTGTAGTATTGGATCATTTTCACTAGTTTTTACTTGCTTTCTTTAAAATTTCACACTTTACATGTTTTTGTTAATTCTCGTCTCTACATTCTTTATGTGCTTTGTCTAATTTCATATTTTTTTATTTCCTTGCTTCCTTTAATTTTATCTGTTCCGGGGAATTACCGGATGATGATGAGGAATCTAGTTTGAATGATTTACATATTCTCGAGTTTTTTAGTTTCAAGGCGGTGATAGATTGTTGGAAGTAAAACGAAAGCAGAGTTCGATGACTATTTAATAAATACATATTGCGAATATATGAGCACGCAATCTTCTTAGGCATGTTAATTAATTACTAAGATTAATAAATAATTTAAACAATATTATTATTTATTTAATATTATTATTGGTAAAATTAATATCCTAATTTAGAATATAAGATCATGAATATCTCCATTGAAGCTAAGAGAGTGTTTTGATATCTTCCTTAGAATCTTCTAGAGTATATACCCGTCTTAATTCGGACGTTGTATGTGCAACAAGCTACCGGATCTTACTTGATTTCAAAGTTGGGATGGACCGAAAATCCCTATCAAGAACCTCGCAATTTTCTCTCTATTTTTCAAAATATATGTGTGTTATCTAAATTGTTAAACGAAGACACTAGTCAAGATCTATAATTAATCACAAAAAAACTAGCTTCTTCCTCTTGTAAGTATGTTATTTGCCGAACCCTCCCATTTAATGTCCTTTTATCGACTTTGAGCTACTCTAGAGATCTTAAGGAGGATTAAGGTTAGAACTCCTTGTATAACTTAACCTTCCATATAAGACCCTTCTAATATGGTTGAGTTTCCTAATATCAATCCAATCACTGAAGAATTGATATTGCACTTCCAGCAAAAATCCCAATTTATGAAATCGGGCTTCTTGTTTATATATATATATATATATATATATATATTACTTCTTGTTTTTAAGATATCAACTATTCATTAATTAATTTAAGCTACCAACAGCTTTAAGTTATTAAATGCTTCTCCAAGAATAGTACCACTTGAACCTTATTATTATATCGAAATTAAATCCACCTACAGGGTGTAATATAATAGTCATTCTCGATCCTAATGGGGGCTGATAAGTCGAAAATAGTGTGCAAATATTATTATTAATTATTGGGTTTTAATGAATTTTATGTTGGCATACTGGGTTATTTTCTACCTATTTATATTTTGGATGCACTTTACTTCACTTGGCAATTTGTTGTTTAACTTAGGTGTTTGGTAGAGTTTTTAAGCTTAAGGAATATTTTGGGCCATCAAACGTATAACACCCCCAAACCACTCGGGAATATTGCAGCGCTGCAGAGATCTCTATGAGGATCTACCAGGCTAAATACAGAAAACATGACGTATCAATACATGCCAACATGGCTAATAACGAACCATTAGACCGATTTGGTCTTTTACCACAACAAACACATCAAACATACATAACTCTTTCTCACAACTCGTACCCACACAGGGGTTAGAATACATCAACATTCCCAAAAGATGGGAAAATAACACAACGGAGAGGCAAACAACAAAACTCTACCAAAATACTCAACGACTGGTCTACATGTGATTAGTATCAGCGTCTTCCATCATCCTTCGTATCGATCCTGTGATTCGCTCCCCAGCAACCTGCAAGTACCTGGACGTAATACAGACATCCACCCCCGAATACTCGGGGGTTAGCAAAACTCCACTGTTTTGCTAGTGCAAGTATAAAATACAAATACAAGCCACACACAACATAATCCGAGAACATAAGATCGGGAATAATCATCCAGACATAAATAACAATAGACTTCCTGAGATAGTTTATTCAATCAAAACAGTTCAACCATGAAAGGTAGGGATAAACCAAGTTATATCTTACAAAATATTTTACGATCTCGGGAGTTTTGAAATCATTTGGGATTTAAGAATTCTCAAGTCTTTTGAAACCATTTAGGGGCAAAGCCCACAAGTCATTTTCCCAAAATACACTTATGATATCAACACACGGGGTCCACGACCCAATCATACCATTCCGGTCACAAGTCACGGGGTCCACGACCCAATAATACATATCAACACATTCCCAAGAATTATTCACGTCCCATACTAACAAGGCACGAACCTCAGATGCTCCCACAGAACATACCCGTGTGAATAACCCAATGGAAGCCATCCCAAATCACATGTCTCCGTGACAACAATCACATAATCATAATCATACATACGTTCATAGTTATCGTGGCACCACATTAACAAGCTACGAGCCTCGGAACCTCCACGAGACATACCCGATTGAACAACTCATGACACGTACGTCACACAATCAAACCATAACCATAAGTTATCCCGGCATCGTACTAACAAGCTACGAACCTCGGAGTCCCCACAAGACATACCCGGATTGGATAACCTCACAAGTTATCCCGGCATCGGGCTAGCAAGCTCCGAACTTCGGAGTCCCCACAAGACATACCCAGTTGGATAACCCTATGGTCAAACCCGACCCGTGCTAGCAAAGACGGATCCCGGAGATTCAACAAATCTTACCCGGTGGCACATCACTTAAAACAATCATACAACAACAAGCCAATACCGATGCCAAACTACACTAAGCACCACAGCCTCCTTATAAAGGAGTAATAACTCATATCATACAACTTCACATATTCACCAAATAAGTATACATATCAATACACAATCCTCAGTAAGTGATTACGTTCTATATTCACGAAGTATGATTATAACATCTTCCAACATACGACGCATACACGCGTATTCTGAAAACATATTTATTCACGCAACATATGAGTTATCTTTAGAGAAAATCCTTTCATCGTACGATCCTTTTTAAAGTTCATCAATACATTCGAATTTGCACGTATAATCAACTACTTAATATTACGGCTATGAAACATGAAATGTATGGGCAAGATACTTGCCTCGAAACCACGAGCAACCGAACAACGAACGGACACGATCAGATAGCCCTCGAACTTCCAAGAATGACCAAGAACTCGCCAACCCCATGAATACTATGAAAATAACATCACCACGAATCAATAACACTAATCGGAATCCGAATCGACCCGAAAAACAACAAGGATCCGAGGGTTTCTTCAAAGAAATCAAGAGTCAAGTTCCGGGTGATAAAAATCGATAAGAGAGTTACAAAATCTGAAGATCAAACCCCAGGCAACAAGATTATACAATCGATCGGATGAGATCGGGTAAGAATCACCAAAACCAAGGAAACCCTTAAATTCAAGAAACTAGGATTCTAAGAAGAGAATATCTTGATTTGAGCAAATGAGATGATTAGATGTTGTTGAACACCTACAAATCCACTCCAAGATGAAGCTTGATGATATAGATCGCTCAAAGTCACTCCAAGAGCTTGCTCCCGACAGAAAGAGATGAGTAGGGTGCGAAATGGCGAAATTAAGGCTGTTGTCCACTATTTATACTGGACCGTTATTAGCGTGTGCTAAACAGACTGCATTAGCACGTGCTAACAGGGTTAACGCTCTAGAATAAATCTCCCATAACACTATTAGCGTGCGCTAATGAGTCACGATTCCAGTCCAGTGGCTCCTGGACAGATCTGCATCTACCAGGTAGCATGCGCTAAGTAGACGATAGCGCGCGCTATCTACCAATCTTAGCTTGCGCTAACGAGACTCGGCCCGATCCAATAGCTTCGGATCGCCTGGTACCGGATTAGCATGCGCCACACACTCGGTAGCGTGCGTTAACAATGACACGGTAGCGCGCGCTACACCATAAGCGATAGCGTGCGCTACAACACAATGAGCCAAAAACTCATGCAACGTTCTGAAATGGGATCAGACACGTGTCCACTCATGACACACCCAAACATGTCACAATATTCCAAAGACATGGACAATGCCAACCCGATAACCCGCAGAGAGACTCAACGAAACTGGAACGAAGATCTCGGGTATTATATTCTACCCCTCTTAAAATAAGTTTCATCCGCGAAACTTAAAACATTAAACGATCAATGCAAGACAAACCCAAATAACGTACGCTATCCGTTGCCGACGGCATGCAACGAGTCACATGCAACACGCAACTGCTACCATCCATATCGCTACGCCAGAGTGACAACGAAACGCAACGAACAAAAATCAATATTGTTGACTAGCCCGAACAGTACATCAATCAAAACGCGAGCTAATCGGTGAACAAATACGAAATTCCACCACCCAAGGGTTTGAAGATCGACAACGAAGCTAATTTCCCGGACTTAGGAAATTATGAAGTGATCTAAATTCTCAAAAATCACGATACGAGATCAACAAAAACTGGCCAACAACGACCGAACGACAACGATCGAGACAACAAAGGTCGAACAATCATATTCGAATCACGACGAACAACAAAAATCAAATAGCACCTCGAAGTTCACACCTCGACTCACGACAATAGGTGGTCTTGCAAAAATGACAAGATATGCATTTACATAAGATTCACAGGAATGGAGCCAAATTTGGAAAAAGTCACAACGACAAACGAATTTCTTCGAAACAGTACCACAACTCGTCCAATCAATGAAAAGTGAAGAATAGAACGAGTTCAAAAAATATCAACTAGCACAAAAGAGTCGACATGACTGTAAATACCGAAGCTCAACAATCCGATCCACTTCTAATGAAAGAAGTTTATCCCCGAAATTTGAAACAACAAAGCAAGAAAATAACATGACATACAACTGGTAGACTACACTCTCAGGGACTCCTCAGAGTCAGCCCTGATATCAGTGCTCAAGTCCGTGCCTCAGAAGACTCGGTGACTAACTCGTAAAACTGAACTCGGTGTCCCACGAGTCCGCACTTGCAACACGTTACTGGCGGCGAAGGGAAATGTGCACGAATATGTGTAACACCCCCAAGACGATCAGGGCATATTACAGCACCGTGGACCCTACACTGTGGAATCCACTAGGCTAACATACCAAATTGACATCCGACAAGGACATACAGTCATCAACAAAACGACAATTCAACTTAAAGACTACAATCCGACAAATAAATCCTAAGATCAAATCCATTACCCAAAACAGGAACACAACATTAACAAATTTAAAAAGGAAGTACTCGAGTACTTAAACCAATTTATAATACAGAAATCCCAAAACAAGACATCAATAACAACCGACATAAAAGAACACCAACAATTGACTACTGAACAGTATCATGCTTGCCCAACATCCTCATACGGCTCAAGTGCTCGTTTGTCTCCAAGACCTGTACCTGAAATACAAAAGTATTTCCCCCATTTAAGGGGTTAGCGACAACTGCTAGTGCAAGTACAATCCATTTGAACTACATTCTAATAAGATGAATATATGCGCCAAAAATCATTTTTAGAAATCATTTATATTCCGGAATATTTATGATGCACAAGCACAAAATACATTTCTCCAACAAAACAATTCAAAGTTAACCGTTGGTACGAGACTCACGGCCACCGTACCCCACAGAGCCCCGTCGGACATCCCTGGGTGGTTAACCATAGTTCGTGATACGCACACGCATGGCAATATGTATCCTTAGAGGCCCCGTCGGACCGTCCCTAGGTGAACATACATATATCCATCCACACAACCACGAATAGCCATAATTCAAATACTAGAACAGGTAAACAAATATAAAGTACTTGCCTTTGAGACATTCTTGAAGGATCGGAAATGAAATACGACTACGAATAGCCCGGGTGGAAAACGACGGTTCCTAAATGAAGGATCAACACAGTTCAGTCCCAACGGACAACAATAATCGATTGGAATACACCCATAACCCCGATTACAAACTACGTTAATGAACGATCAATCGATACGGGCGAGGGTTTACGTAAAACCTCCCCGTATCAACAATTCACGGATTAATTCGAGGAAAACGGATTGGGAATTACCCAATAACAACAATCGGTAAGGAATTTCATAACATTCATGAAGAATTCGGAATCAATCACGAAAAAACCCCCAAATTAGACAAGTTAGGGTTCCTGAAGAAAATACCTCGGATTCGGACGATGGAGAATGATTACGCTGATGGTAATATGCTAACACGATTCTACGCTGATGGAACACGAAGAATTCTCCGACCAAAACTGAAGGGAATCGCCCTCTGGAGTCGCCCCGCGAAGAAAACGAAAGAAAAGAGTGAAAAATGCTATTTCTGAACTGCCGCTGAACTATATAAACTGCATAGTTAGCGCACGCTAACTAACACAACGTAGCGCGCGCTAACGGGGCTTATAAACAGTCCAGAAGCTACTGCCCGACGTCGCTAGCGTGCACTAGACATGCTTAGCGCGCGCTATGTAACGCCCCCAAGTTATTCAGGGTATATTACAGCGCCGTGAGCCCCGCCGTGGGACCCACAAGGCTAAACATACGCGGAACTATAAACTTGACCGACAAGGTCTACATACAATAGAAAGAAAGATGATACAAATGGTATTCAAAACCATAACCAATGAAACCATATACATCACTACACAAATCAATACCTCGGCAACACAGGCCGGAACATCAAGGAAACTGAAATACAATACTCGAGTATTTAAAAATCCATTCCAGTACAACAACACTGAATGGAGGAATCCAAGAAAATAACCGGAGACAAGACACAGTATCACACTTGCCCATCATCTTCATGCCGACCCGATACCCACCTGTCCGCTCTCTTGGAACCTGAAATACATGAAACGTATTTCCCCCATAAAGGGGTTAGCCGTCGAATAGCTAGTGCAAGTATAACAATATGAAACATAATACTCCTCGACAATAAAGTAAATGTAATCCGTCAATTCATCAATATCCGTCAATTCATCAATTTAAGAATAGTATTCCGGAATAACTAAAATCTCAAATAAGACGTATGTGAATGCCGTAGAAACGGTTCGTTCACCTCATACGCCGTTACATGTAGGAATGCCGTCAAAACGGTTCGTTCATTACATGCCAACATTATTTCATATGAATGCCGTAGAAACGGTTCGTTCATATCAACCATAGAATCGCACCAGAGGCTACGAAACCCTCATAGGACCATAGGCCCGTCCCGGAGTGGCTAGAAATAATCATACCATCAATATTTCATACTTTCAAAGTCGAGAACGTACAATCATAAATGTATACTTGCCTTAATAAACGTTACCGAAGATCCCGAAGAACACGGTTCGACCGGGAAGCTTGAACCACGAAGAAGACAACGAACGGAAGGGTTCCGACTTGAGTTCTTCACAAGGATTTCGTCCCTAAGTCATATCAATGATAAATCAACAATCGTACGATGAATAATAATCGTATAACGCACAAAACCCCCCTCTTAGACGTTTTGTCGGACACCTTCAAGGCGTCGACTAATAACTCAACCGAAACGGCGAATCACTACACTCCAACCGTGGAATAACGATGGAAATGATAGAATACACCTAAATCATCATCAATCCATCACTAATCTAAATTACTACGGATTAAAAGGATGAAGTCAAACAAAAATCCCCAATTTCCAACACAAAATTCGAAGTGTTCTTGAATAATCTTTCAATAATCCGATGAATACTCAAACATGTCCATAATCATGCGTATATCACTTCATACCCCATGATTTTAACACCCAAAACATCATTACCCAATACAAAATCGAAATCCAAGATGTTGAAGAAATTACCTCTTGAAGATCCAAGCACTATGATTCGAAGAATACTCGATAGATCGATGATCCGAGCTTCACAATCAAAAAGAGATGAAGAGAAATCACACACTCAAGTGATAGGTGAAGAAACTTCTTCCTCTCAAGCCTCCTCTCGTGCCCAAGTGAAGAAATGGGGAAAATGAGGTGATCCGCTCAAGAAAACGCAGATATAGGGTAAAGCTGTCATGTGTGCGCGGCTCAAGATAGGTGTGCCGCGGCACGTGCTCAAAATTTGCTCCTGTGGCTCGCGGTGTGCCGCGGCTCAGCCAGTGTGCCGCGGCACCGGGTACAGCGGTTTTGGCCGAATCTGGAAAATGAGAGTGACTTAGCTATTTCGACCATAACTCCCTCGTATGGACTCGATTGACTCACCGCTTGAACCATTGGAAAGCTAACTCGATGCTTTATAATATTGCCAAGATTCAGAAATTTTGGAGTTTCCAAGAATTTATGGTGATTTAACAAAGTCGAACTCATACGTGGAAAAGTCGCTAAAGAACACGGAATTCAATGAACGATACCGAAACGAACTCGGATGACAAAAGTGTAGAATTAATCATTCTCGGGATGACGAAACGGTCCCAAGCACGTCGTCAAAATAGACTTCCACCAAAAATAGAAAATTTCCGGGAACAAAATTACTGTATTACATTCTACCCTCCTTAAAAGAAGTTTCGTCCGAAACTTAAAATAGGTAGGAGAAGAAATATTTCGCCAGAAAAGCTCAACGAGATGCACAAGAATCAAACTTACGCCCAAACGGCGAATCATCAATATAGAACACAACAATACATTACCGAAGGTAAACCAAACCAATGCCGAAAAGATACGAATTCACAATGCCCGAAGGCTCCAACGGAAATACCGATACATCACAATGGCTCGAAAGCGAACACCCAAAGTCAGAATCATCACAATCTGAGATCTCAAAGAAGCAAACTGGTATCGGGCATACCCCTCGGCGTATGAACAACCCGATGCAAATCGTCGGACATATCCAATACAACATGGACTACGAACGATCAATCAATAAAGCTCAAGAGGGACATCACAAGACGCCCAATCCGAAATGTGTCCGTGCACATGTCCACCCCGTATACGGAATCCGTAATATACGTGTGACAATGTACCTAATTAGCCTCAAGAACTACGTCTCGTGTGCGGTCCAATGCGGAAATATCCACGCATGACCATCGAGTGCCCGGCTAAAAATCCTACACATAACCAATCGGCACGCTGACATGATTACAGATTTGCCAAGATACAACATGACAACGAAACTCAAGGGATAAAACATCCAATACGGATCATACGACTCACCAAGTGAACGATGACACACGAATAATGAAAGATCGACACGACCAACGATATTCAAAACAACCATCCTGGGATCAGAATTCCCTAAGGACCGATTAACACGAGCAACGATCACAACACAACAGTTCGGGAAATCCTCAACTCTCAACGATCACAAAATTACCGAGTTCACAAGGATAATAGTGTGCTGCCTTGAGTCGGCCAACACGGCAATAATAATTCAACGGATGGGAACTATCCTCGACAGTCCCAATTCAATGCTTCGATTACCGTAGAATGGCCAATCGATAACAACGATACAACGGATGATAATATCTTTGACAACGGGTGGGAATTATCTTCGATAATCCCAATTCAATACCTCGATTACCTTAGAACGGTCAATCGATAATCAATGATACGATAGATAGATGTCCCGGTGTCTTAAACCGACCACCGAAACGGAGATGACAAAAGGATATATCAAACGTCCCCAATCGGTTAACGCAACATCATAGCAACGGTTCTAATTCGACAACAAAGATTCGACGATGTCTCAGAACGACATTAATCGCGAACAATAATAATCGATACATCGATACCGCGAATCGGCTATCGACAGCAACTTTACCAACAAGTATCGTAATGCCTTGAACCGGCCATTTACAAACAACAGTAACATTTGGCATAATTTGCCGACGGGCGTCGTGTCAACCAATCCCTTGATATCAATACAATCATAAAGAGGCCAAGTCCCGAAATGATACACACATTCGTACGCC
Source organism: Orobanche coerulescens (assembly GCA_033398695.1). Classification (NCBI taxonomy): domain Eukaryota; kingdom Viridiplantae; phylum Streptophyta; class Magnoliopsida; order Lamiales; family Orobanchaceae; genus Orobanche; species Orobanche coerulescens. Next base: position 57,977,793 of record CM065808.1, on the reverse strand, counting down.
TACACAATAACATTAGTCTCATTGATTAGTACGAGTATAAAACTTGCCTCGATATCAATACAACGAACTGTTACCAATTCAGTTGATTTCGTCTTACGAATCTCCCTCAGTCTCGACCAAGTTAATCTACGAACCCTTCAACCTTAACCGCAACACAACAGTCATAATCTATGATCAAACATCATATCTTATTGTAAAACGAAGGATTGATAATCAACCGGTTCGATGACGACCAATATCAATACCACCAAACCACAAACTCAATCGCTTCACCATATCTCGACCAATCACAATCAATCGGCCCAACTCGCACCCTCACGAATCCATGTCCACAATACGAGCCGAAATCCGATGATCATATCAAGAACCAATTCGGACCAATAATAAGGGTCTAAATATTATCGGTTCCAAACTCAATTCTTAAATACGAATTGACAAGGTTCCCTTCTTGTAAATCCGTAGTTAAAATTTTCCGATGATCATCGTTAATTCTAACCATCCAATTAGTTCAACATTATAGATAATCATATTTTAAGGTTATCAAACAATCCAATCATTCGATTTGAATATTTGCTCCGTGCGTATGGGCTTCCAAATTCGTAGATGAATAATAATCTCATCAAGCTCATAATCACATTCGTATTTCCTATACGAATATTATTTCCAACACATAGTTTAGCTCTAGATATGAATATTCCATATTCATATTCAAAACATCAACACTTCTTAAAAATTTTCATCACCTCGGATAATTCAAGAGTTCTGCAAGAACATGAAATATCCGAAATCACGTTCAGAACAACATATCCGAGGTATATATCTCCATGTTATCATTTCCTTCATCATGTCATTCATACAACCTCAAGAATCACAACAAAACCCTTATCGTCATATGAAGAAGATCTCAATAATCATATCAACATCCGAAATCTCTTATTACGATTCCAATAAATCTCGTATAGCATTATCACATGATACCAAGATTGTAACACCCCAGATCCTCCTGGGAATATTACACGCCGTAAACCCTTCTCACAAGGATTTACCAGGCTAAGCACTAATTTCCACGTCATTTCAAAAATGCCAAAAAGATCGATGACGGTAATATTTTTCAAATACTAAAAAAAAATCATTTTCCAAATACCGTCAAAACGATCAAGGTTAAAAATGCCGAAAACTCAGTTTAGGGAATCGGTTTTACAGAATAAAATTCAGTTGGCAAAATACCAAAATCCATTTCAAAAATACTCATGCAACGGATAAAAGTACAGTCCAATTTATGCATTTACATTGAAATAAAAACGAACATCAAAATGCGCGATTCCCAACATACTCCCTCCCAAGTAGTACTCCTTAAAGAAAAAAAAAATGAACCACTATCAAAGGGATACGAGGATTACTTTGTATGGACTAACCACGAAGAAGAATAATTTGAACTCCATTCCAAGAATCATCAAAAACTTCAAGAATAATACTTAAATCCGAACTCTCTATCTTAATCTTGTTTAAGAGAATCATCTCTCAATGTTTAGGAACTTCAAGTACTTCCCAAGGCTCTCTCTCTCTATTGACTGAAGGAAGGAGGAGAATGGACAAAATGCCTCTCAGCACTCGTCTATCCTCTCTATAAAACACATCACTAGCGCGTGCTAGACCTTATATTAAGCATGCGCTACAACACTAACGTGCACTATCCTTCCTTGATAGCGTGCGCTATCGGGCAGTCCAGAAGCTACTACATTGCTTCGAAATTCATCTAACGTACGTAATGCCCATGCATTAGCGTACGCTAACAGGCGTTGACTTGCTACAGTATCGTGCCCCCACATGCCGAAAGCATCCGCGATTACCGGGATTCCTTTGACCGATATGGAATTAGCGTGCGCTAATCATACGGTTTTAACGTGCGCTAGCTTTACACGACAACTCTTGGTGACCTTATCTGGACACGCGTCGAACATGGCCGGGTCCGCCCGCCGAAGCTAAGATTCCATTAATGGCGATCTGGTGTTAGCGTGCGCTAACCAACATGCGTTAGCGTGCGCTAACTGAATATAAAAATCAATCTGGGCCTACCTGTCGGCCACCTTTCGGAACTAACCCAGCAAGTTGTTACGCACGTTAGGGGTCCTCCTTAGCGCACGTAACCGAATCTCTTAGCGTACGCTAAGTATGCACCGTAGCGTACGTTAAGTATATGTCTTAGTGCACGCTAGGCATATCTTGTAGCGTGCGCTAACGTAGCTGTACTTAGCCATTTTCGCTATTCTCGACATAAACACATTCAATAATATTGTCATACGTTCACATCATCCTCAAGTACAATTGTCCATCAACGACATCCAACATATAAACGAATAAAAATTATAACCGAAAATCGGTATTACACTCTACCCCTTAAAAATAAGTTTCGTCCTCGAAACTTGCAATCACTCGCACAAACAACATTTCAACGGAAATTTAAATTCACCAAGAATTATCGAATAATCCGAACAACATACTTACAAGTCTGCGAAGTCGAAGATCTCCCGTGATACTAGCATGCGACTCTTAAACAAAGTCTCAACATAATACCGATACACACCACTATCGCAATTAGCAACTTAACAAAATCTCAAGGAAGAGTTCACGTCCATGACCATGGCCACGATTCTTCCTACTTTCAGCCAACATTCTGAAGGGCACATCCGTTCGTAAGTATAATCCGAATCGCACATTCTCGAAGTGACCAAATCCCAAGAATACCAAGCTATAAACGAAACGATTAAGAAAAAATACAAGAAGAGTGAGAGGACTTACAAGTACCGGTCGTACTGTGATGATGGCAGAGTAGTGATACTGTGGGCAAATGCCGACTCAATCGACCCAAAAGACCGACAGCCTAGGAATCCATAAACCTAAGCTCTGATACCATATTCTGTAACACCCCCAAGTTATTCAGGGTATATTACAGCGCCGTGAGCCCCGCCGTGGGACCCACAAGGCTAAACATACGCGGAACTATAAACATGACCGACAAGGTCTACATACAATAGAAAGAAAGACGATACAAATGGTATTCAAAACCATAACCAATGAAACCATATACATCACTACACAAATCAATACCTCGACAACACAGGCCGGAACATCAAGGAAACTGAAATACAATACTCGAGTATTTAAAAATCCATTCCAGTACAACAACACTGAATGGAGGAATCCAAGAAAATAACCGGAGACAAGACACAGTATCACACTTTCCCATCATCTTCATGCCGACCCGATACCCACCTGTCCGCTCTCTTGGAACCTGAAATACATGAAACGTATTTCCCCCATAAAGGGGTTAGCCGTCGAATAGCTAGTGCAAGTATAACAATATGAAACATAATACTCCTCGACAATAAAGTAAATGTAATCCGTCAATTCATCAATATCCGTCAATTCATCAATTTAAGACTAGTATTCCGGAATAACTAAAATCTCAAATAAGACGTATGTGAATGCCGTAGAAACGGTTCGTTCACCTCATACTCCGTTACATGTAGGAATGCCGTCAAAACAGTTCATTCATTACATGCCAACATTATTTCATATGAATGCCGTAGAAACGGTTCGTTCATATCAACCATGGAATCGCACCAGAGGCTACGAAACCCTCAGAGGACCATAGGCCCGTCCCGGAGTGGCTAGAAATAATCATACCATCAATATTTCATACTTTCAAAGTCGAGAACGTACAATCATAAATGTATACTTGCCTTAATAAACGTTATCAAGATCCCAAGAACACGGTTCGACCGTGAAGCTTGAACCACGAAGAAGACAACGAACGGAAGGGTTCCGACTTGAGTTCTTCACAAGGATTTCGTCCCTAAGTCATATCAATGATAAATCAACAATCGCGATGAATAATAATCGCATAACGTACAAAACCCCCTCTTAGACCTTTGTCGGACACCTTCAAGGCGTCGACTAATAACTCAACCGAAACGGCGAATCACTACACTCCAACCGTGGAATAACGATGGAAATGATAGAATACACCTAAATCATCATCAATCCATCACTAATCTAAATTACTACGGATTAAAAGGATGAAGTCAAACAAAATCCCCAATTTCCAACACAAAATTCGAAGTGTTCTTGAATAATCTTTCAATAATCCGATGAATACTCAAACATGTCCATAATCATGCGTATATCACTTCATACCCCATGATTTTAACACCCAAAACATCATTACCCAATACAAAATCGAAATCCAAGATGTTGAAGAAATTACCTCTTGAAGATCCAAGCACTATGATTCAAGAATACTTGATAGATCGATGATCCGAGCTTCACAATCGAAAAGAGATGAAGAGAAATCACACACTCAAGTGATAGGTGAAGAAACTTCTTCCTCTCAAGCCTCCTCTCTCGTGCCCAAGTGAAGAAATGGGGAAAATGAGGTGATCCGCTCAAGAAAACGCAGATATAGGGTAAATCCGTCATGTGTGCCGCGGCTCAAGATAGGTGTGCCGCGCAGTGCTCAAAATTTGCTCCTGTGGCTCGGCGGTGCCGCGGCTCAGCCTGTGTGTGCCGCGGCACCGGTACAAAGCGGTTTTGGCCGAACTGAAAATGAGAGTGACTTAGCTATTTCGACCATAACTCCCTCGTCTGGACTCCGATTGACTCACCGTTTGAACCATTGGAAAGCTAACTCGATGCTTTATAATATTGCCAAGATTCAGAAATTTTGGAGTTTCCAAGAATTTATGGTGATTTAACAAAGTCGAACTCATACGTGGAAAAGTCGCTAAAGAACACGGAATTCAACAGAACGATACCGAAACGAACTCGGATGACAAAAAGTGTAGAATTAATCATTCTCAGGATGACGAAACGGTCCCAAGCACGTCGTCAAAATAGACTTCCGCCAAAAATAGAAAATTTCCGGGGAACAAAATTACGGGTATTACACGCTAAATACCACTCGATAGCGTACGCTAACAACAACTAGTTAGCGTACGCTAACTGCCCATCGATAGCGTGTAACACCCCCAAGTTATTCAGGGAATATTACAGCGCCGTAAGCCCCACCGTGGGACCCACAAGGCTAAACATACGCGGAACTATAAATTTTTGACCAAGAAGGTCTACATACAATGGAATGAGGAACAATACAAAGAGTATTCAAAACATAACCATTGTATCCAAAGACATCACAACACAAATCAATACCTCGACAAACACAGGCCGGAACATCAAGGGAAATAGAAAACAATACTCGAGTATTCAATAACCATTCTAGTACAACAACACTGAATGGAAAACTCAAAACATAACCGGAGGAAAGATACAGTATCACACTTGCCCACCATCTTCATGCCGACCCGATACACTGCCGTCTGCTTCTTCCGAACCTGAAATACATAAAAAGTATTTCCCCCATAAAGGGGTTAGCCGTCGTATAGCTAGTGCAAGTATATCAAGTATGAAACACAATACTCCTCGACAATAAAGTAAATGTATCCGTCAATTCATCAATTCAAGACTAGTATTCCGGAATAACTAAATCTCATAGCGTCACATCAATACATATATGAATACCGTGGAACCGCACCAGAGGCTACAGAACCCTTAGAGGACTCGTCGGTCCATCCCAGAGTGGTTCGTTCATATCATCCGTGGAATCGCACCAAGAGGCTACGAAACCCTCAGGGGACCCGTCGGCCCGCCCCAGAGTGGATATAAATAATCATGCCATTAATATATCTTACTTTCAAAGTCGAGAACGTACAATCATAATTACATACTTGCCTTTGAGACATCGAGAAATCGAACGGAAAAAGGGTATGAGTTCGGTAGGTCCAAGAATGCGCTTCCGGCACCTCAACGATTCACAAGGAATATGATAATCAATTATCCATACTCAAATTATATGAAAAAAAACCCCGAAACCCGTCTACGATTCATGAAAATACACAGATAAACAACTAGAGGTTGGAAAATCGTCCAAACCCTCACAAGTCTGAAAATGGCATAATTCAATCCGTAAAATCATAGGAAAAGCATGCATACGGGATAGATACATCATAATCTCAAGGTCCTCAAGCTTCAAAATGGATAAATCAGGCAAATCTACAAAAAACCCCAAAATTCCCAAAAATAGGGTTCTAAGGATTTTTACCTTGATTCGGACGTTAGGATGGATTAGATGTTGTGAAATCCTTGTTCTCCAACCAAATATGTTGTTGTTAGAAGAAAGATCGCTTCCAATCGCCCAAAATCGTCTCTCCCGAGCTGCTCCCGTCGAAAAGGAGTGAAGAAGATGAAAAATGACGAAATGGAAGTCAACTGTCCGATATATATCTGTCCAGTCTAGCGCACGCTATCCCTCCTTCATTAGCGTGCGCTAGCGAAACCACCGGGTAGTCCAGTGGCTTCTGCCGGCCCCGTTAGCGTGCGCTAAACGCTTATCTCTAGCGTGAGCTAGCCAAAAAGTGGCGTCCAGTACTAGAGTCCAGAACCTACTGTCCTCTGCCCTGCTCAAGCCTTAGCGTGCGCTACCGCTATGGCTTAGCGTGCGTTATGCAACAACTTTAGCGTGCGCTAGCCGAAGCCTAGCGTACGCTACCTGATAGTCCAGAAACCTGGAAACCTCACTGCCTCTGCCGACCAGCCTGTTAGCGTGCGCTACTAACCACGAATAGCGCGCGCTAACGAACTCCTAGCGTGCGTTAATCCGCCAGTCCAGAGAGCAGTCCGAGTTACTGGTTCTGACCTGACTGGTCCCTTAGCGCGCGTTACGGCTCAAAACTAGCGTGCGCTAATCAAGCAGAATTAGCATGCATTAGCCTAGGCCTAGCGTGCGCTATTTCTCTGGTCCATAACACTTCCGCAAGGTCTAAACAACACGATCGTGACCCAAACAAGATACGAAACCCAATAACAATATCAACAACATCACCAAGAGTTTACAGAGCGACAAAATAAGAAGGACGAAAGGTCAAAAATCAATAAAAAGTACGGGTATTACATAGCGCACGCAAGGGAGTAAGGAGTAGCGTGCGCTACCCACGCAGCAGCTTCAAGATCGCTGTGCCGCCAGATGTCGCCGCCAAGGTACGAAACTCGAAACGCACGACAAGGCCAGAATCCAGAAACATAAACACGAAATATACAAGGCAACAGATCTAAGCGCTGAAAGAAGATATAATTCCGGCCACCGGAGGGTCGGTAATGCGACAACGAAAATGAGATTCCCTAAACTTATAGGAAATTACAAAAATGGCCCAACTGCCCAAAATCACGAAATGACGTCGGATTTACAAACCGAAAGTCTCAACATGACCAATTCAACCATACGAACTTACACAAACCAAGAAACAACGAAAACAAATGAGTTTTACGATAATCGAATGTTCATACGGCAAATCATGTCATAAAACGAAATTACGTGAAAACATCTCCAAAACTCGTCCAAATGGAAAAAATACAAGAATAAAGCAGATTCACAATGTTGAAACGGTTACAAGCGAGTCGATAAAAATAGACATACACTAAAAATGGAAACTGCTAAAAATGGAAAGTTACGGATATTACATTCTCCCCCTCTAAAATAAAGTTTCATCCCGAAACTTAAGAATCAAAAAGCTCGGGGTGCCTCGAACGCATATCCTCCTCTAATTCCCACGTCGCTTCTTCTACTCCGTGCCTCGACCATTGCACCTTAACCAAAGGAATGGTTTTGTGCCTTAACTGTTTGTCTCGACGCTCCAAAATCCCGACGGGCCTCTCCTCAAACGTAACATCCTTCTCGATCTCCATGTCTCCGAAATCAATAATGTGGGATGGGTCCGGAACGTACTTCCTCAACTGGGAAACGTGAAATACGCTATGAACATGACTCAGTGACTGAGGTAAAGCCAAACGGTATGCCAACTCACCGACTCTCTCTAATATCTCGAAAGGCCCAATATACCTCGGGCTGAGCTTCCCCTTTTTCCCAAAATGGAAAACTCCCTTCGATGGAGACACTCTAAACAGAACATGATCTCCCACCGCAAACTCCAAAGGTCGACGCCTAACATCCGCATAAGACTTTTGTCGACTCTGAGCAGCCAACATTCTCTTTCTAATCAACTCAACTTTCTCCCTCGTCTCTAACACAAGGTCTGGCTCGGTGCCAACTAGATCGGACGGCTCATCCCAACATATCGGTGATCGGCAACGTCGGACATAAAGTGCCTCCTAAGGTTCCATCTTAATCGACGCGTTCCAACTATTATTATACGTAAACTCAATCAAGGCTAGATGCTCCTGCCAGTCACTACTCCAGTCTAACGCACACGCGCGTAACATATCCTCGAACGTCTGAATGGTACGCTCGGACTGCCCGTCGGTCTGAGGGTGGAAAGATGTACTCAAACGCAAACATATCTCCACAGCCTTATGTACCGCCTGCCAGAAGTGCGATACAAACCGGCCGTCTATATCCGAAACAATAGACTTCGGCGTACCGTGAAGCCTCACTATCTGCGCGATAAAAACACGAGCCAACTTTTTCAGACCCCAAGTGTCCTTGATGCCCAGAAAATATGCCGACTTAGTCAGTCGGTCTACGATCACCCACACCATATTCATTCCGGTCTTCGTCCTTAACAAGTTCGTGACAAAATCTATGGAGATATCCTCCCACTTCCATTCCGGGACGGGAAGTGGTTTCAACAACCCGGCTGGCCGCTGATGCTCGATTTTGACTTAATGACAAGTCAAACACATAGCCACAAACTGAATTACCTCATTCTTCATGTCGTTCCACCAAAAATTTTTCCTCAAATCTTTATACATTTTACTCAAGCCCGAATGGACTGAGTAAGGCGACGCGTGAGCCTCTCTCATAATATTCTGCCTCAATTCCAAGTCGTTCGGAACACAAAGCCGACCTTGGAATCTCAACACACCATCCTCATGTATCACGAATCCCGGGGATTTCCCCTTCTCCACATTCTCTCGAAGCTGAACAAATATCGGGTCCCCTAACTGTCCCGACTTAATGTCGTCGACTAAAGACGATGAAATCTCAAGTGTACACAACGGCCCGGAACTCTCTGGTAGCACAATCTCAATGCTCAACCTCATAAACTCTCGCTGAAGTCCCGATTGAGCCGTAAGTAACTCAATCGCCCGAAGTGTTACCGATTTCCGGCTCAAGGCATCTGCTACTACATTAGCCTTACCCAGATGATAAAGGATCTCGAGATCGTAATCCTTAATCAACTCCAACCATCTCCTCTGTCTCATATTAAGCTCTTTCTGCATGAAAATGTACTTCAGGCTCTTGTGGTCGGTGAAAATCTGACACGACGAGCCATACAAGTAATGACGCCAGATCTTCAACGCAAATACAACTGCGGCCAACTCAAGATCGTGCATAGGGTAATTCAACTCGTACGGTTTAAACTGACGGGAAGCGTATGCAATCGTCCTCCCGTGCTGCATAAGTACACATCCGAGCCCTTGGCTCGAAGCATCACTAAAAACTGAGAAACCCTCATTACCACTTGGTAAAGCCAGAACAGGAGCGATCGTCAACCGTTTCTTCAACTCCTCAAAAATATTCTGCCTCTCATCGGTCCACACAAACTTCTCTGACTTCTGTAACAACTGAGTCAGCGGTCGAGCGAGCTTAGAGAATCCCTCGATGAATCTACGGTAATATCCGGCCAAACCCAGAAAACTATGGACCTCCTTCACGTTCTTAGGCGGTGCCCAATCCAACACTGCCTCCACTTTATGTGGGTCCACACGAACACCCTCGGCCGAGATCACATGACCGAGAAATATAACCTCCCGTAACCAAAACTCACATTTTGAGAACTTCGCAAAAAGATGTTGAGTTCTCAAAATATCTAACACTATATGCAAATGACGGGCGTGCTCCTCCTCGCTCCTCGAGTAAATCAGGATGTCATCGATAAAAATGACTACACACTTATCGAGGTACTCGTAAAGACTTTGTTCATAAGCTGCATGAACACAGATGGGGCGTTGGTTAGCCCAAAAGGCATAACCACAAACTCGTAGTGACCGTATCTCGTCCGAAAGGCCGTCTTCGGAATATCGGTATCCTTCACTCGAAGCTGATAATACCCCGATCTCAAATCAATCTTCGAAAACACGGTTGCCCCTTGCAATTGGTCGAACAAATCATCGATCCTCGGGAGCGGATACTTGTTTTTTATGGTCACTTTGTTCAACTCTCGGTAGTCGATACACAAACGAAGTGACCTATCCTTCTTCTTCACAAATAGGACTGGTGCGCCCCAAGATGAAGTGCTCGGTCGAATATACCCCATGTCTAGAAACTCTCCCAACTGTTTCTTCAACTCAAGCATCTCGGCAGGCGCCATACGGTATGACGTCTTAGAAATCGGTGCTGCACCCGGCTCTAAATCGACGGTAAACTCAACTTCTCGGTCCGGCGGCAAACCCGACAACTCGTCTGGAAAGACATCAGGATACTCACATAATATTGGAATAGATGAGAGCTCGACTCCCCCTTCTTCCAATCTCAAAGCATAACACCAATAACCCATGCAACCTCCCCGAAGAAGCATCACCGCCCTCAAAGCGCTGATCAGGAGTCTCTGTCTACTCCGCTTACGCCCCACAAAAGAATGCTCGGTACCATCAGAGGCTAACATTGAAATGTTCCTCGTTCTATAATTCATGATCGCCCCATGACGGTCCAGCCAATCCTCACCCAGAATCAAATCTTCATCTCTAATATCTACCGCAATCAGGTTAGAAGGCCAAACCCTCCCCGCGATACTCACTGGAAAATCTCTAATCTCACGATCCCCCACGATGCTATCCCCACTAGGCAATTTAACAACAAAATGGTTCACACACAACTAGGCAATCAATATGCAGACGACGCACACAATCCATAGATATGAAAGAATGCGTAGCACCAGAATGGAATAATACGAAAACAGGATGGTCAATGATGTGAACGGTACCTGTAGCTGTTAGGCGTATTTTTATACGCTTATTTATCATTATTTTGTATTATTTTGGCGAGTAAACTTGCATAAATGAGCTTTTAATGCCTTATTCTTGTATGTCTGACAGGAAATTGGAGTCCGGAAGGTAAAACGAGGCAAAATGGGCGAAAACGGCGATTTTTGGTCTGGGGGCCGCGACACGTACCAAGTGAGCCGCGGCACACGAAGGTAGCCAGCAGACACCGAGTAAACTGTACTCTGAGCCGCGGCACAAATGAAGTGAGCCGCGGCCCGGGAGGAAAAATCTGCGCCCAGGCTTCCTGCTGAGTGCCGTGAGCCGCGGCACAGATTAAGTGAGCCGCGGCCCACAGGGCGGTTTTGACAGAAAGTGCCGCGTTTCTGGGCCGTTTTGGAGCCTGTTCTCGACCTAATCACACGGACGTGATTTGGAGGCTGTTGGGAGCTATAAATAAGGGTTTAAGGCCATAATTAATGATCTGGGGGAAGATCGATCAATCTTAGAGAAGGAATATCGCAGAGGAGAGGAATAAGCAGAAGACATCAAGAGCAGAGGGCAGAATCCAGAAGAACGGAGGAATCCGAGCTCTTCATCTGCGTTTGATTTTCATGCTTTCATTCATTAATTCTGTATTTTTATCTTTTAGCATGTCAGGCTAAAACCCTATTCTAGGATTTTGATGAAACCAAAGTTTTGACGGATTTTCTTTTGATTATCTATATAATTCCCTTTTCTGTTGAGTTTTCCCAATCGATTTTAATGCTTTCAATTGTCTGGCCAATAATTGGATTGTTTTAATTACTCAACTCAAATCGGGAGAGGAGAGTTGGTGAGGAACTATTGGTGAGGACCGTTTTATCTTGTGAGATAGGAATATACTCATAGGAACTACGTGGCTTTTTGAGGATTTTGTGCTTTTTGCCTATTGTCGAATTAATTCACCTAGGGATAGAGTGTGTTATTCGCCTTTAGATAAATCTATTGACCTCGGGAGAGGCGGTAGAGTATATTAGCAATCTTCGCCTTCAATAAATTGGGGAAATCATTAACTTCAGATAATCGAGAGTAAATTCGGATAAACCAAGGTGGATTCAGAATCCTAGACTTATTCATCATTTGATTTTCTTTCTTCAAGCGATCGTTTTTACTGTTAGTCTTTTATTGGTTTTATTTAGTTATTAATTGCAATCCAAATTTCGACTGTTCAAATAAAATTAGAATACATAAAAATCGGTACTTAGTGATTCAGTCCTCGTGGGAACGATACTCACTCATCATTTTATTACTTGTCTACGATAACATGCACTTGCGTTTACGAAATATCGCAACAAGTTTTTTGAGCCGTTGCAGGGACTGATTTTTGTTACTAATATCGATTTCAGTATTTCTAGTCTTAGTTTGAACATTTTTATTGTTTTTGTGTTATTTTATTTATTTGTTTGTTTTTCCTTTCAGGATTGTTCGGTTAGTGCATGAGAAAATTCGGTAACGAAGGCCTACTACCTTTGGATACCGAACTCGAGCGCACTCTTCGGAGAAACAAAAAGGAGAAACGAGAGTTACCAACCACAGTCACCATGGCCGAAAATACCGAAAATCACGAAGGTGATAATCTTGTACAACAAGCTCAATCGGCACTAGCACTTCGAGATTATGCTATGCCGCAAATCAACGCGAACTTTTCGGGGATTCGGCGTCCCACCATCCAGGCGAACAATTTCGAAATCAAGCCTGCAATTATTCAGATGGTGCAATCGAGCCAGTTTTGTGGTCTGCCGAACGATGACCCCAATGCACACATTGCGTCGTTTCTCGAGATTTGAGACACGTTCAAGAACAACGGTGTCACCGATGATGCCATCCGTCTAAGGATTTTCCCTTTCTCTTTGAGGGACAAAGCAAAATTTTGGTTGAACTCTTTACCGCCGGGCTCGATCACGACATGGGCAGAATTAACGCAAGCCTTCCTTGCTAAATTCTTCCCACCTTCGAAGACAGCGAGGTTACGAAACGAAATTACTACTTTTGGTCAATTTGATATGGAGTCGCTTCATGAGGCGTGGGAGCGATACAAAGATTTGGTAAGGAGATGCCCACATCATGGACTACCGGACTGGCTCTAAATTCAGACGTTCTATAATGGATTGAGTGCCTCTACACGCACTCTCGTGGATGCAGCTGCTGGAGGAGCCTTAATGGGAAAAACGATGGCTGAAGCACACTCTTTGTTGGAAGCTATGGCCGCAAATGCGTATCAATGGCCGTCTGAAGGAGTAAATCCGAAGCGAGTCATGGAAATTTCGAATAATGATCCGATCTCTACATTGTCGGCCCAAGTCGTAGCGCTAACTCAGCAACTTCAGGCATTTTCGCATGCTCCTTCCCCCGTTACCATTGAATCTTGTAATTGGTATAATGGATCTCACCCTAGCACAGAGTGCCAAGTCAGAAACCCTTTCGAGCAGCCCCCAATTGAACAAGCTCAGTTTGTGGGGAACGGGAACCGGCAAAATAATCCTTACTCCAGCACTTATAATCCGGGATGGCGTAATCATCCTAACTTCTCATGGAGAAACGGACAGAACTCGAACCAGCCTCCGTTCGCTCAACACCAACAGCAACCTCCTCCCGCTCCAAAAGTTTCTCTAGAGGAAGCAATTGCGAAATTGGCAGCGAATACGAATCAGTTCATGACCCGTACGGAAGCAACATTGCAAAACCATTCCGCTTCCATTCGCAACTTGGAAGTCCAACTGGGCCAGATAGCAAATGTATTAACAGCCCGCCCGGAAGGTACCTTGCCAAGTACCACTGAAACGAATCCCAGAGAGAGTGTCAATGCCATTGGTTTGAGAAGTGGGAAGAAATTGTGTGAGCAGCCTGAGCAGAGCAAAAAGATAAGTGAGGATGAGGAGGAGAAAAATTCAGCGACTAAGGAATCACCAAATTTGAGACCCTCGATACTATTTCCGGATAATCCGACGGCATATGTACCACCCGTCCCATTTCCGCAGCGACTACAACAGAAAAAGGTGGACAAGCAATTCTCGAAGTTTCTCGATGTTTTCAAGAAGCTTCATATAAATATTCCATTTGCCGACGCCTTGGAGCAAATGCCGAGTTACGCGAAATTCATGAAAGAAATCTTGTCAAATAAAAGAAAACTCGAGGAGTATGAGACAGTCGCATTGACGGAGGAGTGCAGCGCTATTCTGCAGAAAAAGCTTCCGCCAAAATTGAAGGATCCGGGAAGTTTTAATATACCTTGCACGATAGAAATCTGACTTTTGAAAGGGCATTGTGCGATCTCGGCGCTAGTGTTAATCTCATGCCTCTGTCTATTTTCAAGAAGCTTGGAATTGAAGAAGCGAAACCGACGACTGTCTCCTTACAATTAGCTGATAGATCCATTAAGTATCCGAGGGGAATAATCGAGGACGTCTTAGTAAAAGTTGATAAATTCATCTTTCCGGCCGATTTCATTGTGCTTGACATGGAGAAGGACCACGACATCCCAATTATCTTGGGAAGACCATTTTTGGAAACCGGCCGAACTTTAATCGATGTGGAAAAAGGGGAACTAACTGTAAGGGTTCAAGACGAGCATGTCATGTTCCAAGTGTTTAAATCTCTTCCATGTCCAGGTGGTGTTGAGAAGAGCTCGCAAATTGAAAGTGTGGATACCGTTGCGAAAGACACACACCGGAAGAATCGTCGGTTGAAAAACTCAGAATCCATTTCAGATGGTCCGACTTCTAAGACAAATGTTGAACGAGTCGCATATCTCAAGCATGTGGACATGCCGTCATCATCAACCGTTCATCCATCAATGAGAAATTCCGATGCTGTCATAAGATTGTTCGAGAAAAAGAAGAATAAGCCGGACGTAAAACGGAGGCCAGGTCATGAGAAAAACTAGTGCTTCGGAAAGTTGTTTGTGTCAAAACCTTTTCGCAAACAACATTTGGTGTCCGAACCGAAAATTGAATCGTTAAAGACCAATGGTCAAAAGTTTAAAACACATATTAACGGTTCGATGAACGGGGCGGAGTCCAAATGGAGTTTGCGAAAAGCGAACTGATTTCCAATAGGTCCGGCTGAAGACTATAAACTTAGCGCTTCTCAGGAGGCAACCCGAGTTTTAGTAGTAGATTTTTGTGTTTCAGTATTTTCTTGCATTTTTGAACATTTATTTTTCATCATTTTTGCTTTGATTTGCTTATCCCTCTCGTTCTTGACGTGTTCCTTTTAAAATTCGTGCGTAAAAGTCCTGTGGAAAAATTTATGCCTGAGCCGCGGCACACACAAATCGAACCAGAAGGCTGAACATTATGTACTATGTCCCGCGGCACAACTTTACTGAGCCGCGGCACACTTGATTCCTGAGCCGCGACACGTTGCTGCTGAGCCGCGGAACACCAATTGCCAAATGATGAGCCCAGGATGCTGTACTCTGTGCCGCGACACAGACCAAGTGAGCCACGGCACATCAACACTCTGAGCCGCGGCACCCGCATTTTGAGCCGCGGCACATGGCGACTTAACGTCAACACCCAGGCTAACTGTACTCTGGGCCGCGACTCACTTAAGCTGTGCCGCGGCCCCGTTCGGAATCTGAACAGCCCAGGTATTCTTTTTATAAAACTATCGGCCGACACCCAGGTACTTCCTTCCCCTGCACAAGCGATCGACCAAGAAATTTTCTTTTTCCTCTTGCATTCTTCTTGCACTCTTCAAAATCTAAGCAAGGTAACTCTAAATTCCTCCTCTGAAATGCTCTATGAATTGAAAGGTGAAGTTTTGTTATTCATTTGATGATTGATTATGTTTTTGTTTCCTTTTTTTTCAAAAGTTCTATCAAGTTGAGTTGAGGATATGATGGTTTTGATCGATTTTTAATGATTATTTTCGATTATGAATGAATTGAATATGTTGTTGTCATGAAGAATGATTCGTGTTGTTGGTTTTGGGGATTCAATGAAGTTATAGTCATATTTGTTCTTCAATTAAAAGGATGCACTCAAGGTGTTTGATGAAATGCCTGAATGAAGTTTTTGATGAATGTTAAGTCAATGTTTTGAACTATGTGCAACGAATTCGTCTAGAATTACAGCGTACCCCAACCAACGTCAAGTTTACATTGTTAAATCTCAATTTTATTTTTCTCTCACGGCGGTGCTAGCTTAAATTCTTGATTCAAGTTTTGGATATCCTTAGCCGAGTAATGCTGTTCTCATTATTGCTTAAGTAAGAAAACTCTGGTGTTTAACATTTCAGGAACTCGCTATGGCTAGAACCAAAAAGCTCAGCAAAAGGGCCAGGACTCAGTCGTCCCCCACACGAGGGGAAACTTCTCATAGTCGAGCCGAGTCGGAGGCACACCAATTTTATGACCCGGAGATCCATAAAATCTTCAACGAGAAGATTCGCCCTCGACCTCTGATCCCGGAGAGGGGATTCACCCCAGCCCCCCACGATGGGGAGCTTCTGACCATGATCGACGAGATGGGGTGGGCCCGTTTTGCTGCACCTCCCGAGCCGGCGGTGATATCTATTGTGCAGGAGTTTTATGCGAGCGCTTTGTTGAAGCACATTCGGGCGGGGCAGATGTTACAGCAGTTAGACACTCGGACTCAGGTCATAATCCGAGGTATTACGGTGGATTTTTCAGTAGCTGCTATTCGGAGGTTATGTGAGCTGCCTGTGGTTGATGAGACGACTTATACGCGAGTTATGGATAGCCTCACGAAGAAGGCTCTGCTCGAGACTCTTACATAGCCCGACTCCGACTGGGAGAGGCGAGCCCCGGCTTCTTCCACCTTTTACTTTAAGAGCTCGCGCCTCAATCGGTTCGGGCGTGCCTGGCTGTATTTTATCTGCGCTCGTATAGACCCCACCTCGCAGATCCGATCTGTTTTTCTCTCTCGAGCCCGTACATTATATGCTATCACCTCCGGGCTGCGATTTGATTTGGATCCTCTATTGGTCCGATCTATCTTCCAGTGTATTCAGGGAGGGGCCTAGATGGGGCTGAAGCACCACTCTCTTATCTGCGCTCTGTGCCGGCAGTCGGGGATAACGTGGTCGGACGACGAGCCGATGCTAGCTCCCCAGGGCCCGATTGATCACCGCATCATTTCGCATTTCGACCAGTGGGGAGGAGCACCGGCACACACTCGGGGGCGAGGATTTTTACTTGATGAGGCCCACGAGGGGTCCCCCGAGCCTCTTCTGCTGACACAGGGGCAGGAAGATGCCAGCCCGCCGCCGGACAGAGAGCACTTGCAGGCGATGTTCGACGGGTTGAGAGAGAGATGAGATGAGAGAGCAGGCCCGCCGGGCCAACCATCGTGAGTCGAGGCGTCTGGCAGCGAGGGATGCCTACCACCAGGAGCACCTTGCTGCATGGATGGCCAACATTATGCACCCGGACGGGCCATTTATCACCTGCTCGGCCAGCCACACCACCCTCCTCGCCGGACGACGCCGGCGCCAGTTCGTGAGCAGACTGGAGGGGAGTACTTGACCTTTCACTTTTATTGCATATTATATTTCATCCATTGAGGTCAATGTACGTCCTAAGTTTGGGGGGGTTTACTTTCTGTTGATATACTTATTGCTGTACTTAATTCATTTGCACTGTCGTTATTTTTAGTTATCTTTTTGTTGCTAGCCTTGCTTGTCATGATTTTACTCTTATTCGTGAATTTTTTGTAATACCCGTGATTTTTTTTTTCGGTAATTTTTCGTTTTTGGCATTTTTCTAGTTTCCAGAACTCGCTTGCGACCGTTTTGACATTTTGACAATGTTTTGTTCTTCGTGTTTGGTCATCCGAGTTCGTTTCGGTATCGTTTTGTCGAGTTCTGTACTTTTTGGCGACTTTTCCGCACTTGAGTTCAATTCTTGCGAATCTCGTCCGAAACTGTTGTTTCGACTTTCTCGTAAGTTCATTTAATGTTATTATTCATGTTGCGAGCTTTGGCTTGGTGTTTCGATCACGTATCGTGATTTTCGGGCGTTTTGGGCCATTTTCGTAATTTCCCAAAGTTTGGGGTAATTACTTTCCGTTGTCGAATTTCGAGCCTTCGGGTGGTCGGAATCGTGTGTTCTCTTAGTGCTCGGATTCGTCTTTGCGAGTACTTCGCAATCGTATCTTCGATTCGTACTCAGGTTCGGGTTTCGGGGTCGTTCGGGCCGTCAGAATTGGTCCCGGCCGAGTTATGGCCGGGCGTGCTCGGGCCAGGCCAGCCCTGGCCGAGTAACGTACGTTAGTGCTCGGCCGTTACGTACGTAAGGGCCGGTTACGTACGTAAGGCCCTGGCCGGCAACGTACGTAGCGGGCCGGCAGTTTTGGGGCAGTGACTCGGTTACGTACGTAACCCTTGGCGATTCGTCGTAACCGGCCCGATCGGCTATAAAAGGCACGGCGTTTTTCTTCAGCCGTTTCTCATCCTTTTTCTTTCCGTACACGGCTGTGGGTGTGTGAATCATCTAGAGATGTTGTTGGACGATGAATACATGAAGTTTTGAGGTTCATATCATCAATCATCCGTCCTATAACATCCTCCGATCTACAATCGAATTCGATTTCCTAGAAATCTAGTTTTGGGGAATTTGGGTATTTTGGTTGTTTTCGTCCGATTAATCCGATTTAACTTAGGATAATGATGGATTGATGATTACTTAGATGTAATATATCATTTCCCTTGTTATTCAATGTTTGGATCGTATCGATTCGTTATTTTGTTCGAGTTCTTGGTCGACGCCTTGAAGGTGTCCGTTAGTATGTCATAGAGGGTTTTCGGGCGTTCTACGAATATCCTTCCTCGTATGATTGTTGATTTATGGATTATATATTGTTAGGGTCGAATTCTTGTGAAGAACTCGAGTCGGAACCCTCCCGCTCGTTGTCTTCTTCGGTCCGAGCTTCCCGGTTGAATCGTGTTCTTGAGTGTTCGGTAGCGGTCATTAAGTCGAGCTTTCCCGTTGCTCCGCGTGCGTTGGACTTGAGGCGAGTATCTCGTCTATATTCTTTATACTTGGAGAATGTGATGTGTCGTGAATTTAACGTGGACTCGTTAGTGACGGTATATTTAACCGTAACTTACTTTAAATGAAGATGTGATTTTTTGATGGTACTTACGAACGTTATCTTTATTTTCTAGAATAATGATTTCTACCTCTTCATGTTATTTTGGTAAAATAAATACTAGACATGACTAGTTAACTGAAGAATTGTGGTATCACGTAATCCTTGTTTTATTTGCTCGTTGGCCTTTTCTGAATGATGGTTTCTTTGTGGATGTTGTGCCTTTGTGGAAGTTATGTTACATTAACTTATATGTTACGTGTTTCGGTTGTAGTGAATATTATGCCTTTGTTGTTGTTGTGTATCTTAGCGAATTGAGATGTTGTCGGGTAGGGTCCCGTCGAGGCCTCCGGAGGAGCGTGCTTGCGAGTACGGCCAGACGTTAAGTTGTGACCATAAGGTAGAGAGTACGGGGGTCTGTGTGGTGGGCTCCGAGAATCGGCACTTGCGAGTGCGATGTCATGATAACTTATGGGCGTGCTTGAATGGTGTTATCCGGGTAGGGTCCGTCGAGGCCTCCGGAGGCGCGTGCTTGCGAGTACGGCCAGATGTTACGATTTGACCATAAGGTTATCTAATCGGGTAGGTCTGGAGAGGGCTCCGAGAATCGTCACTTGCGAGTGCGATGTCAAGATAACTTATGGGTGTGTTCGAGTTTATTCTTGATGACTAATCCGGGTGGGACCCTTCGGGCCACGGAGACGTTTTGACTGTTGATTTGATATCTCTGAATTGTTTATGTTTTGAATCTTGAATCCCGATTATATTGATGAATATGGTTTTGGTCTTGAGGTTTGAGTTGAGAATAAAATCATTTGTATGATTTTGAAAGAAAACCTTTTGAAAAGGAAAATCATTCATATTTCAGATTTTACCGAGACCCCGAAGTCTCTAAATAATCTCTTACAATGATTTCTCGGAGTAATCCCCATGGTTTGTTTTAAAGGAATAAATTTTCAAAGACTTTAGACTCGGGATCGTGTTACTACCTCGCCGAAATGTTAATTTCATAACGGTTGTATTCTTGATGTATAATTGTATAGCTTGGTTACTTGCTAGCGATTCCATCGCTAACCCTCGTTGGGGATTTTGTTATTTATTCCGGGTGTTCGATCGAGAGTGAGCAACCACGAGATTGGCTCGGAGGATGATGCAATGCAACGATACTAGTCACGGTTGTAGTCACGTCTGCATCGGTGATATGTCAGTTTGAGTTCTTGTCATCCTTGAGGGGATGGACATTTTATGTACTATGTGATCGAGTTGTAATTTAGTTTCATCAGATGTACGGTTATGCTATGTTTTGAGAGACCTAATCGGTCTGCGGTATTATGTTTTGGTCAAGTTGACCGCATGTGGGTTTTGATTTGTAGTCTCCCGCCTGGTAGCTCCTTGTGGAAAGGGGTCTACGGCGTGTAATATCCCTGAGTGGATTGGGGGTGTTACATAAATGGTATCGGAGCTTAGGTTTGCGAAAACCTAGGCAGTTGGGTCTAGTTGGGTCTTGTCGAGTCGTGTCTTGTCGGAGTCGTGTCTTGTTGTGTGACCCGAGTGAGCAGTTGTGAACAAGCGAGATCATTGCGATCCGTTGTGATCAATTGTGGTTCGTTGTGATTAGTATCGTGTTGCAGCCATTATCTCCGTGCGGCCTGTGGACGTAAGTCTCCTCCTTTATGTGAGGTACCTGTATTTCATGTTTTTACGTGTGCGAATTAAATGTGATGTGTGTCCTTATTTACACGGTGTTGTGTAAGGGAGTTGTATTCGATGCTCGTGACGCACGGTATACGAATATGACTGGACGTATTGATGTTTTGACTTTGAACCGCCGTGTAGGGTGGTATGTTGTGAAATTTGTGAACCTTGATGGGTTTCGAAAGTGTGCCGACAGTTGGTTCGGTGAAAAGCTCAAATGATAGTCTGGATATATGTATTAACTTGATGCGCCTGAAATGTGTTTGGTTGAATTTGTGATTTTGTTTGTCGTTTGAGCAGGTGGTTTTTAGTTCGATCAGTTTGTTTGGACTATCGTAATTATTCCGCTGCGGGTAGATTTGAGAATATATTTTTGAGGGGCCATAAGGGTCGGAACATTTTTGTGAAAGTTGATTTTGAAAATATTTTTATGGTTCGATTAAACCAGCAGCCCGTATGAATTTTGAAATCGGTCGAGTTTTGACAGAGTTAATCCTGTATTTTCAAATGACACCATCAGGCGGTATGAGGAAAAATGTATATTAATGTATTTCGGGCACTGCAAAATATTACCGTCACCTTCGGTTGAGACCAAAAGAATTTTGAAAAATTTCTGTTATATGTTTGTTATGTTGTTTTGCCCGTCGGAAAATTTTTACAGTACCTTTGCTGTTACAATTCTATAGGTGATCATTTTCTGTTGCTCAATCTCTATCGACCTAATCATATGGTCCGTCTGTGACGATCATGAACCCTAACTGCGATATCAGTATTGCACTTAGTTGCTTCACCTGTGTGGATATTATTGACGTATTATATATTGTCACAATTCTTGTTAGCAAGTTATGGGTGTACGCCCAGATACGATGATTCCATAGTTCGGTTTAATTGTGTTGTTTCTTTGACGTTATCCGGATGTGGTAATTCATAATGTCTTGTACATGGTTTTCAAAACGATACAGAGATGATAATAGATTCGTAGTTTTGATCAAACTTTTCTTTTCTAAAATTCGCTTCAAGAAATTTTTCAAATTCAGAATTTTAAAATGCTATCATTTGGACAAGCACCTTGAAAAAAAAAAATTGTTTATAAAATATTACCCATATTCGACCCGATGATATGTTTGTGGTTTTGACCGTGATAAACTTGGTAAAGGTAAATGCGTTATGTTAACATGGCTAAGTGAATGATTTATGAATTTGGATTACATCGTTGCGGTGATAGTTCATATATTCGTGTTACAACTCGGAATGAGTATTTTATTATGTTATTGTTGGTTGCTCTATATTGATTATGTGGTGGTTGTTTTGTTGTTACGATCGGTTGCCCATTCAAGATGCCGAGAGGTCGAGGTCGTGGTAACCCTCGCGCGACCGAGGATCGTACTACCGGTAATGGAATTAGTACGGTGTTGCTCTGTGCTCCAACAGTGGTAGACCGGATGACACATTTAGCTCGGGTGGTTGGCGTAACCATCTGCGAATGAGGATGTTGGATCGACTCGGTGGCTTAGAGAAGTGGTTCGTATCGTCCCCCTCGCTTTGCGAAGCGGGTGATACTTTAATTGGGGACGGTGGCTTATCCAATTGGAGAAGATTTTCAAGGCGATTGGTTGTCCCGAGGAGCGGAGGATTCCTATCGCTCGGTTCCTTCTCGTTGATGACGCCGCTAACCGGTGGGAGGCCGTTGAGCCTCAAGATCATCTTTGCTACTTGGGAAGAGTTCAAGAAGTTGATGGAAGCGGAGTTTTGCCCGAGGCCGATCCGAGAGCAGAGGATCCGAGATTTTTACCTAGCCGAGCCGCAGGATGTACCCGTGTCGCAGGCTATTGTCGATTATAGTCGACATCTCGCCTTTGTGAAGAATCAGGTGAGGACCGAGGAGGACAAGATCCGTCATTTTGATATGCGGATGAGACCAGAGATTCGACAGTATATGTCGGGTTTCACTTGTGCTACTTTGAGAGAGTATCAGAATCGAGCCATGGCGTACGAGATGGGATCGATATGTAATGGGACTTCGCATGAGTCGAAGAGACAGAGGACGTCTGGAGATTTTTCGGACGGTGCAAGAGACGGAAATTCTTCTCATCGAGTTTCGCATAGTCGTACGGCGAAACCTTCAATTTCTTCGTTCGGTGGAACCAAGAGTTCCAAGTTGTCTTCTTTGACTCCTAGTCAGACTGGGAGGTGCTTTAACTGCAATGTTGTCGGTCATGTGCAAGCTAATTGTCCTTCGCAACGGATTACTTGTTATAATTGTGGACTCGAGGGCCACAGAGTTCAGTATTGTGAATTATTCCATGAAGTTTCCCAGAATCTTGTTTCGGCATCGGGATCGGGATCGGTTCATCGGGACCATTGAGATTTTGTCGGCCGTGCTTTGTTGTTTGTGACTTCACTTTTTTTTTTTTTTTGTTTAAGTTTCGGGACGAAACTTTTTTTAGAGGGGTAGAATGTAATACCCGTGATTTTTTTTTTCCGGTAATTTTTCGTTTTTGGCATTTTTCTAGTTTCCAGAACTCGCTTGCGACCGTTTTGACATTTTGACAATGTTTTGTTCTTCGTTTTTGGTCATCCGAGTTCGTTTCGGTATCGTTTTGTCGAGTTCTGTACTTTTTGGCGACTTTTCCGCACTTGAGTTCGATTCTTGCGAATCTCGTCCGAAACTGTTGTTTCGACTTTCTCGTAAGTTCATTTAATGTTATTATTCATGTTGCGAGCTTTGGCTTGGTGTTTCGATCACGTATCGTGATTTTCGGGCGTTTTGGGCCATTTTCGTAATTTCCCAAAGTTTGGGGTAATTACTTTCCGTTGTCGAATTTCGAGCCTTCGGGTGGTCGGAATCGTGTGTTCTCTTAGTGCTCGGATTCGTCTTTGCAAGTACTTCGCAATCGTATCTTCGATTCGTACTCAGGTTCGGGTTTCGGGGTCGTTCGGGCCGTCAGAATTGGTCCCGGCCGAGTTATGGCCGGGCGTGCTCGGGCCGAGGCCGGCCGAGTAACGTGCGTTAGTGCTCGGCCGCACGTGCGTAAGGGCCGATTACGTCGTAAGGCCACGGCCGGCAACGTCGTAGCGGGCCGGCGATTTTAGGGCGATGACTCGGTTACGTCGTAACCGCTTGGCGATTCGTCGTAACGGCCCGATCGGCTTATAAAAGGCCTGGCAGCGTTTTTCTTCAGCCGTTTCTCATCCTTTTTCTTCCCGTACGCGGCTGTGGGTGTGTGAATCATCTAGAGATGTTGTTGGACGATGAATACATGAAGTTTTGAGGTTCATATCATCAATCATCCGTCCTATAACATCCTCCGATCTACGACCAGTCAGATTTCCTAGAAATCTAGTTTTGGGGAATTTGGGTATTTTGGTTGTTTTCGTCCGATTAATCCGATTTAACTTAGGATTATGATGGATTGATGATTATATAGATCTATTATATCATTTCCCTTGTTATTCCATGGTTGGATCGTATCGATTCGTTATTTTGGTCGAGTTCTTGGTCGACGCCTTGAAGGTGTCCGGTAGTATGTCATAGAGGGTTTTCGGGCGTTCTACGAATATCCTTCCTCGTATGATTGTCGATTTATGGATTATATATTGTTAGGGTCGAATTCTTGTGTAGAACTCGAGTCGGAACCCTCCCGTTCGTTGTCTTCTTCGGGGTCCGAGCTTCCCGGTTGAATCGTGTTCTTCGGAGTGTTCGGTAGCGGTCATTAATTCGAGCTTTCCCGTTGCTCCGCGTGCGTTGGACTTGAGGCGAGTATCTCGTCTATATTCTTTATACTTTGAGAATGTGATGTGTCGTGAATTTAACGTGGACTCGTTAGTGACGGTATATTTAACCGTAACTTACTTTAAATGAAGATGTGATTTTATGAAGGTAATTACCAACGTAAACTTTAGTTTCAAGAATAATGATAACTACCTCTTCATGTTATTTTGTTAAAATAAATACTATAAATGAGTAGTTAACTGAAGAATTGTGGAATCGCGTAATACTTGTATTATTTGCTCGTTGGCCTTTTTCCTGAATGATGGTTTCTTGGATGTTGTGCCTTTGTGGAAGTTATGTTACATTAACTTATATGTTACGTGTTTCGGTTGTAGTGAATATTGTGCCTTTGTTGTTGTTGTGTATCTTAGCGAATTGAGATGTTGTCGGGTAGGGTCCGTCGAGGCCTCCGGAGGAGCGTGCTTGCAGTACGGCCAGACGTTATGTTGTGACCATAAGGTTATCAATTCGGGTAGGTGCAGGAGGGCTCAGAATCGGCACTTGCGAGTGCGATGTCATGATAACTTATGGGCGTGCTTGAATGGTGTTATCCGGGTAGGGTCCGTCGAGGCCTCCGGAGGCGCGTGCTTGCGAGTACGGCCGGATGTTACGATTTGACCATAAGGTTATCTAATCGGGTAGGTCCGGAGAGGGCTCGAGAATCGTCACTTGCGAGTGCGATGTCAAGATAACTTATGGGTGTGTTCGAGTTTATTCTTGATGACTAATCCGGTGGGACCCTTCGGGCCACGGAGACGTTTTATTTGTTGATTTGATATCTCGAATTGTTTATGTTTTGAATCTTGAATCCGATTATATTGATGAATATGGTTTTGGTCTTGAGGTTTGAGTTGAGAATAAAATCATTTGTATGATTTTGAAAGAAAACCTTTTGAAAAGGAAAAACATTCATATTTCAGATTTTACACCGAGACCCCGAAGTCTCTAAATAATCTCTTACAATGATTTGGAGTAATCCCCATGGTTTGTTTTAAAGGAATAAATTTTCAAAAGACTTTAGACTCGGGGATCGTGTTACTACCTTGTCGAAATGTTATTTTCATAACGGTTGTATTCTTGATGTATAATTGTATAGCTTGGTTACTTGCTAGCGATTCCATCGCTAACCCCTCGTTGGGGATTTTGTTATTTATTCCGTGTGTTCTCGATCGAGAGTGAGCAACCACGGGATTGGCTCGGAGGATGATGCAATGCGGCGATACTAGTCACGGTTGTAGTCTGTCAATGCATCGGTGATATGTCAGTTTGAGTTCTTGTCATCCTTGAGGGGATGGACATTTTATGTACTATGTGATCGAGTTGTAATTTAGTTTCATCAGATGTACGGTTATGCTATGTTTTGAGAGACCTAATCGGTCTGCGGTATTATGTTTTGGTCAAGTTGACCGCATATGGGTTTTGATTTGTAGTCTCCCGCCTGGTAGCTCCTTGTGGAAAGGGGTCTACGGCGTGTAATATCCCTGAGTGGATTGGGGGTGTTACATTTTTTCGTGCTCCTTTTTGTGTGAAACTGATGTTACAATATTGATTTCTCTCTGAAGAAACGGTTGAGTTTTAGTCGAGTTGTAGTCAATGATATCTGTTTCTGTTAAGTCTTCATTTAGGTGATTAGTGCATAATTGATATAAAATTTATATACAAAATATTCCTTTTTCCGGACATAATCGTACTGATTTGTGATTAAAAATACATATTTTACAGATATGTCCAAACATGAGCTAAAAATGGTTATTTTACAGATTACTGACATGAAGCATCAAAAAGACGAAAAACAAGATCAAATCCAACGACGGGAATTTTTCAAGGCAAAACGACCATACAATACGGCGCAAAAAGGACCGTGTTATGTAGGCCGTTTCACATACGGCGCAACAAGGGCCGTGTCTTGGGCCGTTTCACACACGGCCGACATTTAGCGCCGTGTCCTCGCGTATATTCCGGAAGAGACCGAGTCGCCACAAAACGGCGCACAACACGGGGCAAACTGGGCCGTTTTTCATCGCCGTTTTTCAGCAGATGCCATGCAAAATTAGTCCACTTTTGACCAACTTGTGAACTCAACCACAAGATATTTTTTTGGTCAAAAATCTGAAAATTCAAAGACATGGGTGAAGTGTGAACAAAGAATTAAAAAAATGATATTACAATAGATATTTTGAATTAATAATCAATTGTATTCTTGAAAATCACCTATAAAAGGACATCTTCATCCATTGCAAAATCACCAATTCTCAAAAACCCATCTTCTTGCTAAGAAATACTCCTTTCTTTTAGCAATATATTTTTCTTAGAACTCTCAATTTTAGTTTGTATTTCATTTTTGGTTTGAAGTTTTTCTTTCATTTAGTTTGTAATTGAAAAGTGCTTGATCAATAAGCACTTAGTATTTTACTTAGTGTTTTACTTTCAACTTTTGTAAGCTTGCAACCTTTAAACAAGTTTGAAGTTATATTTGAAGTTTGTTTCTTGCACTTTGATTCATCATATTCAAGTAAGTTTTATCTATTGTCATTAAGTTCTAGTAATTAAAAGTTTCTATATATATTATATATATATATCAATTATTTCTATTATAATTTTAGTATGTATAAACCAATGAGTAGCTAATCTTTCTTCCTAGGGGAAGGGGGATTTCTATTAGGTTATATGTTGAGTATTTGATTGATTTAAACTATTTTTAGGACAAATTGATTTAAATAGAGATTGATCATATCCTATTTTTACTAATGAAACCTTCTTGATTGATTGTTGAGTGAATTGGAAACATATCTCTTCAATCTATCAAATGTTAATCTTGTTATCAACATCTTAAGATTGCGAAAGTGGTTAAGACACCTTTGAATACGAAAGTTATGAGGTGAAAAGTTGATTACTCGATGAACGATCGTTTATCCTAAAAATAGTCAAGTTAGAGAAATGAAAGGACTAATTGGTTTAAATAGAGATTGATCATATCCTATTTCTACTAGTGAAACCTTCTTGATTGATTGTTGAGTGAATTGGAAACATATCTCTTCAATCTATCAAATGTTAATCTTGTTATCAACATCTTAAGATTGCGAAAGTGGTTAAGACATCTTTGATTACGAAAGTACAGAGGTGAAAAGTTGATTACTCGATAAATATTCGTTTTTTCTTTTATATCCATATAAATCAATTCCTATACTTAATTAAATACCTAATTTAATGAACCCGTAATCCCCTAGATTTTATAAATTCCCAACTCATTTTAATTCTATTCATTTTCACTAGTTAAAAATAGTCTAGTATAAATAGTCTTAATATAAATAGTCTAGTATAAATAGTCTTAATATAAATAGTCTAGTATAAATAGTCTTAATATAAATAGTCTAGTATAAAAATAGTCTTATTAAAAATAGTTTAAATTAAAAATAGTGCATTTTAATTTAGTTAATTTAAAAAACCAAAAAAATATATATTTTAGTATATTTTAGTATTTACTTCTTGCAATCTATACAAAATATTATACGAAGCCCTGTTGGACAATCCTCGAGAGAAAAGACCTTGGTAGAACTTACCACAAACTACTTCTACCTCGTATATATTTGTGAGCGACTCAAGAACTCCTATTTTTAGGATAAGTTTTTTGACCGATCAAATTTTGGCGCCGTTGCCGGGGATTGTTTTAGGCCAAATATAATTTTTTTTTTGTATATTTCTGTTTATATCTTGTTATTTTATCTTTCTTTATTTCTGCATCTTTTATTCTTCTGTCCGGTCAAGTGGCGGATAACGGTACTCCGTGACTATCAAAGTCGGATTTTTCAGTTTCCCACAAACAACTGATATTTGTAGATATTTTATCGTTTTTCATTTTAATTTTTTTTTGTCATGGAAGAAACATTGTATAAAATTGAAAAAAGATTTCCCTTTCTAAGCAAAAATGCAATTTTAAAGATTTACAAGACAAGGCTTGAAAGGATGAGGTTGCTTATGAATAAAAGCATACCTCTTGACATAAGATTCATTATCGAAGCCAAAGTAAGAATAGAAGGTGAATTCACAGAAACACCGACTAGATTTTTACCAGGGCTTGGAAAAAGTTCATATGCAAAGAAATGACGAGCAAAGATGATAGCCGTTTGCTATAAATGTGCTAGATGGAACTGTAATTTAAAATGTCGATCTTTAGGAATTCCATCTACAAACAGAGAAGATAAAATTCAATTCATTAAGGATGGTCTGAATAAAGAGAATTTAGATGATATCGAAATTTCTCTTGACACGCATCCTAGTGGACTCGTACATTACGGAATTCAATGTTTTTGGAATAAATTTAAACCAGAATATGAACAACGTCTTGGGAATCTGACGTTAAAAGACCCTGTTTGCCAATTTGTAAGAAAATTGGATGGGAAGCTTCTCCCCGACTCATAGAAGGCGTTTAAGCCATTTCTGAACGTAAAATCAGAGGAAGATGTGAGCCACAATCACAACTACTGTACATACACGTGAGTATCTTTTATTTTTGTCGTATGGTGAGATTTTCTGAATAAAAAATGTGATACGCGATAAATGCATTCATTATTCTATTGAGTAGTTGAAGCGCAATCAACGCAATCACAAACTTGTTAAACAATTTTTCCACATTTTTCTTCTATAAATAAACATTTTGCTTGTTTCTTTTATTCATCCCTCAAACTTGTACTTTTCTCTATTTCTCTCTAAATAAATTTCTTTTCAAAAATGGAGTCATCATCTTCCACAAAAAAATTTAGCACAGTCTGCATTTTTGGTGGAGCTAGTTATGGAAAAAATGCATGCTTTACTGAAGCAGCCCACAACTTGGGTCGTACTTTAGGAGAAAAATGCATTCATGTAGTTTATGGAGGAGGAAGTCTAGGATTAATGGGACGAGCTGCTGCTTCTGCCTATATGGAAGGAGTAAGAGTGTTGGGAGTAATTCCAAAACCTCTGGCTGAAAGTAAAATCACCGAGGCAACTATTGGAGATGAGTTTAGATCTGTAAATATGCAAGATCGCATAACTCACATGATAAATAATTCTGGCGCCTTTATCACCCTTCCCGATGGTTTTGGCACCCTTGAGCAACTTTTTCATGTGGTTACCAGAGCCCAGCTAAATGTTCATCAAACACCAATAGGTCTGCTTAATGTCGATGGTTTCTTTGATGGTTTACTATCTTTCATCGACTACTCTGCTGAAAAAAGTTTTATTTCCGAGTGTGCTAAACGAATCATAGTCGTTGCAACAACACCAGAAGAGCTAATAAAAAAACTCATTGAATTTGTTCCTCAACCAGATCCAGCTCTAGCTAATATTGTCTGGATGGAAGATCTCACCGTGAGAAAACGAAAAGTGGATTCATTCCTCTCTCTTTGATACCCCATATCAGACCTCATGTTATTTTTATTTTTTATCGTGTGTAATAATCGTGCTAAATGGTGGCAGCTTAAGGAGTTTCTTCTTGATCTCTTTGTAATACCCGGTTGTAATTCATTCATTTTCATTCAGCAATTATCAGTCTATAATTGTCACTCAGTGTATTTTCACTCAATTATAATCATTCATCAATCATGTTCATTCACCGTGTTCACCGTTCGGAAAAACTTCGAGTTGTGTATCATTATTGTTCATTGTTTCAACTTTCCTCTTATGAGTTCGACTTTGTTAGATCACCATTAATTTTTGGTAACTCCAAAAATTCTAAATCTTTGCAATATTATAGAGCATCGAATTAGCTTTCCAATGGTTCAAACGGTGAGTCAATCGGAGTCCGGACGAGAGAGTTATGGTCGTTTTAGCTCACCCGCTCATTTTTTCAGTTATTGGCCGATCACTGCCGACCGAACTCGGCCGTGTCGTCCGACACGGCCCGTGCCGTACTCGTCCGGAAATGCCGAAGTCTCTATCTCAGGACCCGACCGTGTCGTCTGGCACGGCCGAGTCGAACTCTTCCGGATAAGCCAGAATCGACTGCCCAGACGCCCGACCGTGTTCAAGGACACGGTCGAGTCATGCCGAGTCGCTGTCGGACGGGTCACTATCGGAAGGTCCCTCCGCGACGCGACCGTGTCTAGCAGGACACGGTCGAGTCCCTGCCGGCCAGCTGCGCGCCACGACCGTGTCAGGCGGACACGGTCGAGTCTGTCAGACGAGTCAACCCCTATAAATTCATTTTTTGAGCATTTCAGCTCATTTCTTTCCCTTTTCTTCACCTACAACCGAGAGAGAGAGCTTGAGGGAGGGTTTTTCCTTCACAAATCATTTGAGTGTTTGATTTTCTTCATCCTCCTTCGATCGTGTAGCTCGGATTGTGGATCTAGCACGTGTTCTTCGGATTATAGGGCTTGAATCTTCAAGAGGTAAGAACTCCTTCAACCCTAGTATGATTTTGGGGAGGGTTTGGTGGTGATCTTGTGTTTCAATTCGAATTAACCGATGTTGTTATTAGATTTTGATAGTATTCACGCGACCCATGGTTTTCTTGTTTTTGATTGGGATGAAATCCCGTTGTTATACCATTGACCGATTTCATTTCCTTATGCACTCTTGGTGTCCGATGAATTGTCCCAACGGATAGAATTAGGATTAATTCTTACCTTTCCGCATTATTGAGACTTGTTGTATACCGTTGTTGTGTTAGGAGCGGATTTGGGAGGATTGTTCGGACCAAAACCTATTCCTTCGTTGTTTCCCTTGTTTCATCGTGTTCAAGGCAAGTACATGTATTACATTTCGTTATGTATATTGTGATTTTCGAAATGAATGATGAATGGTGATTTTTGGGTGCGTGAGTTGTGTTCCTTCCACCCGGAGTGTCCGACGGGATGTCTGGGGGTCGATACTAAGGGGTACGGCCGTGGAAGTGGACTTGGGTGCGTGTGTGATTGAACTTCCACCCGGAGTGTCCGACGGGATGTCTGGGGGTCGATACTAAGGGGTACGGCCGCGGAAGTGGTATCCCACCCGGAGCGTTCGACGGGATGTCTGGGGGTCGATACTAAGGGGTACGGCCACGGGATACCAGTTATAATTTTGTGATATCGTGATGACTGAAAATCGATGTGATTGCCAAATGTAGTATTCCGGAATATATATGTGGCAAATGACTTATGTTTGAGATGATTGTGTAAAACCGTTTTTGTATATAATGTTGTGTAATTGTGTACTTGCACTAGCCATTCGAATGCTAACCCCTTAAATGGGGGAAATGCGTCTTATGCATTTCAGGTACCGGGAGGGCTGAGGAGCAGGCACGGGACACGCACGCAAAGAATGGACTGGCTTGATGATGTGGCTTGAGTCTGCATTTTTATGTTTTGTCATTGCATGGTCGAGTATTGAAGTTAGACTGTCTGTTTTGAAACTTAGTTTAAGTCCCCTGCGTGGGCAAAGAATCGGTATTTAACCTCTGTTCGTGTATTACGTTATAAATGTTTTGGCCGAGGCCACGGCCTTATTTATTTTTGAGTGCATCATTCGGGATTACATTGTGGTTTTTATGTCATGTGTTAGCCTGGTAGACCTCACGAGGGTTCTACGGCGTGTAATGTCCCAGTTGTGAATTGGGGTGTTACATTTATGGTATCGGAGCTTAGGTTTTGAATACCTAGGCTGTCGGTGAATTTTGGGTCTGTCAGTTGCGTCATTAGAGTCAGTCGTTGAGCCTAATATCATCATGCTACCGTCTTTTTGTGCGACCGTGGTCGTAAGTCTCCTCGAACTCTTATATCTCGTAATTCGTTTTCTTATTTGTTCGAATCGTGACTTGTGTTACCAACTTTGTGAATTGTGAATCTTTCGATCTTGTCCTTTTTCATGTTCCTTCAAGATGTTGAGAGGTCGTGGTAGACCGGCTAGGGGACGGCCGAGGCCGTGGTCGGGTGCGATAATGAGGAGGGCTCACTTTCTCGATCCTCTGCGGACTCGGCCTCTCACTCGGTGCGTCGGGTAATAATGCCGACAGAGCTCTTGCCGTACTTGGCAGATTGGTAGCCCAACTTACTCGAGATAGCTCGGGGTGGACGCTTAATCCGCCCCGACACCTAAGAGGAGGCTAGTAAGTGGCTTCAAATGGTGACTAAGATGCACCCTCCTCGTTTCTCCGATCCTCCGACTCCTCGGTTGGGAGAATTGGCTCTTTCGGTTGTCCAGGACCTTCGATGCCGTAGCTTGTCCTGAAGACAGGAGGGTACATATTGCCCAGTACCTCCTGGATAAGGAAGCTGCGGAATGGTGGGAGGCCGTTGTGCCCAGAGACCGTCGAGCTACTTGGGAGGAATTCAAGACTGCTATGGAAGCAGTATTGTCCGCCGCTACCAAGGAGCGCAGAATTGTGGAATTCTTCACCGCTACACCTCGGGATGTGCCTATTTATCATGCCATCATATCTTACAATCGGCATTGGGGTTCGTAAGAGATCAAGTGAGATCGGAGGCTGATAAAATCCGTTACTTCAATATGCGCATGAAGCCGCATATTAGGCAGAGTATGGCACCGCTCATGTGTGCCACTTTGAAGGAATACCAGGATCGCGCCCTAGCGATCGAGATAGCGGTTCCGGAATCAGAGTCGGTTTCGGAAGTTAAGAAGCAGAAGACTACCGGTAGATTCTCGACCGGGAAGGGTGGTCAGTTTTCGAGGTCTCGTTCTGCTCCCATACCGGGGAAGAGGCCGTTCCATCAGGCCGGTGGATCTCAGGGTAACCGTTCAGTTCAGACCATTGCTTCTGGTGGCAGGGTTTGTTTTAACTGCAACCAATATGAGCATTTGATGAAGGATTGTCCTTTTCCTCCAGTTACTTGCTACACTTGCGGGCAGACCGGACATTGGGCGACTCATTGTGAGAGAGCCACCAGGGCCGCTAGAGTTCCGACTACCACTACCGATCAGAGGGATCATAACACTCCAGCTATTCAGGTTCCGCAGGGTTCGGGTCGCGGTAGAGGTCGGGGACAGCCGGATCGCCGCCTGACCTCGAGCTCGGGTTGATCCACCCCGATTGTACGAGATGAGGCGCACGAGGAGGCGGACATTCGGTGGCGTCGAGTACCACTCGAGATCCTTACTCATCCAGCTAGTGCTTTTGATTCTGGTGCTACCCATTCCTTTTTTGATTCGGTTTGTGTGAATGGTTTTGTCTTTATTTGCTTGTTTGATTGAGAACCGATTGTTGTGGGTACGTCTAGCGTGGTTCTCTTGGTTGTGGACAGGTAAGTGAGGGATTGCCCCGTGTGGATCGGGAGCCGAGACTAGTCCTCGAACCTCATTGTTATTGACCTCAAGGGTGAGGATTTAATCCTCGGGGACGATTGGTTAGAGCGTCACGGTGCTATCATGAACTATCGGACTCGTACTATCTCGATCGTGGCCGAGGATGGCACCGAGCATACTCGTCTACCGTAAGCGTCGTAGATCGGGGAGCGTGATTAACGCCTCGAAGGCGATGAAACTTCTGAACCAGGGTTGTGTCGGCTACTGGTGTTACGCTCTGAAGGCGGAAGATGGTGGAGTTGACATGTCGTCAATTCCAGTTGTTGGTGAGTATCCCGATGTTTTCCCAGACGACTTGCCGGGGTTACCACCGCAGCGAGAGGTGGAGTTTCCTATCGATCTTGAGCCGAATGCAGCCCCTATTTCTCGAGCACCGTACCGTATGGCACCGTCGGAGATGTTAGAGTTGAAGAACCAGTTGGGAGAATTGTTAGATAAAGGGTATATTCGACCGAGCGCATCGCCTTGGGGTACGCCCGTACTTTTCGTTAAGAAGAAAGATGGGTCGCTTCGTTTATGCATCGATTATCGAGAATTAAACAAGCTAACCATCAAAAATAAATACCCTTTGCCCAGGATTGACGATTTGTTTGATCAGCTTCAGGGGGCGACAGTCTTTTCGAAGATTGATTTGCGATCGGGCTACTACCAGTTGAGAATTCGGGACGTTGATATTCCGAAAGCTGCCTTTCGGACGAGATATGGCCATTACGAGTTTGTGGTTATTCCTTTCGGGCTAACCAATGCCCCAGCAGTGTTCATGCAGTTGATGAACAAAGTTTTTATTGAGTATCTGGACAAATTCGTAGTTGTTTTTATCGACGATATTCTTATCTATTCACGGAATCGGGAGGAGCACGCCTTGCATCTCCGGATTGTATTAGACACTTTGAGGGCAGAGCAGTTGTACGCGAAGTTCTCTATGTGTGAGTTTTGGATCGAGGAAGTGACATTCCTCGGGCATGTGATTTTAGCAGAGGGAGTTCGGGTAGATCCGCAGAAGATAGAGGCAGTGATGGCTTGGGAGCCGCCTAAGAATGTGAAGGAGGTGAGGAGTTTTCTGGGTCTTTCCAGCTATTACCGCAGATTCGTTGAGGGATTTTCTAAGATCGCTAGACCACTCACTCAGTTGCTCCAGAAAACTCAGAAGTTCGAGTGGACTGCAGACAGGCAGGACAGCTTTGACGAGTTAAAAAGATGTCTGACTACCGCACCCGTTTTAGCATTGCCTCAGGGGAACAAGGATTTCGTAGTGTATAGTGATGCTTCGGGCCTTGGTCTAGGATGTGTTTTGATGCAGAGAGACAGAGTGATTGCTTATGCGTCCCGCCAATTGAAACCTTATGAAGTAAATTATCCCACGCATGATTTGGAGTTAGTCATGGTCGTTTTCGCCTTTAAAAACTGGAGGCATTACCTCTATGGGTCATCGTGTAAGATTTTTACGGATCACAAGAGTCTCAAGTACATCTTCACCGTAAAGAGTTGAATATGAGGCACGTAGGTGGTTAGAGCTAATTAAAGATTACGACCTCGAGATACTTTACCATCCGGGTAAGGCCAACGTAGTGGCTGATGCGTTGAGCCGAAAACCGATGGCTTTGCAGATGTTAGAAGTACTTACACCGCAGAGTAGGATCCAGCGAGATTTCATCTGTCAGAATATTGAGGTTTGGGTTGAGAGAGTTCAGGGCCAGTTATGTGCGTTAGAGATCACTTCGCCTCGATCGATGATATCGTGGCGGCAAGATGATGATCCGTTTTTGGTCCAGTTGAGGGAGGATGTGAGGAAAGGGAAAGCCCCTGGATTTGTGGTTCACGATGATGGATTTTTGAGGTTTCGCGGCAGACTTTGTGTACCGAGTGATATTGAGCTGAGACAGAAAATCTTGAGTGAAGCTCATGCTACACCTTACTCCATACATCCTGGTACGAGTAAAATGTACAAGGATGTGAGGAGCAACTACTGGTGGAGTAATTTGAAGACAGACGTTAGTGAGTTTGTGTCGAGGTGTCTGACCTGTCAGCAGGTTAAGATCGAGCATCAGCGACCCGCGGGGCTGTTACGACCACTTCCTATCCCAGAGTGGAAATGGTAGGATATCTCTATGGATTTCATTACCGGTATGCCTAAGACTCGGACGGGAATGAACATGATTTGGGTCGTTGTTGATCGACTAACCAAATCAGCTCATTTTCTAAGTATTAAGGACACTTGGGGGCCGGAGAGACTTGCACGAGTGTTTGTTGCAGAAATAGTGAGATTGCATGGGACCCCTAAGAGTATTGTTTCAGATCGTGATGGCCGGTTCATATCACATTTTTGGCAGGCCGTTCATAGAGCTTTGGGAACCGAGTTGAGACTTAGTACATCCTACCACCCTCAGACAGACAGACGGGCGAGCGGACGATACAGACGCTAGAGGATATGTTACGAGCCTGTGCTTTAGATTGGAAGGATGATTGGGAGACACACTTGCCGTTGATCGAGTTCACGTACAACAATAGTTGGCATGCCTCGATCAAAATGGCACCATTCAAAGCGTTGTATGGGAGGAGGTGCAGATCGCCGTTGTGTTGGGATGATACGTCTGAGCTAATCGGTACCGAGCCCGACATGATAGTTGAGACGAGGGAGAAGGTTACCCGGATTCGTGGTAGATTGCTGACGGCCCAGAGTCGGCAGAAGTCTTATGCCGATACACGTCGCCGACCGTTGGAGTTTGAGGTGGGAGATCACGTCTTGCTTAAGGTGTCGCCGACACGGGGAGTTTACCGCTTCGGTCGGAAGGGTAAACTTAGTCCGAGATATATCGGGCCGTTTGAGATTTTAGATAGAGTTGGAGAGCTTGCGTATCGGTTAGGCTTGCCGCCGTCCCTGAGCCACGTACATGACGTATTTCATGTTTCCCAGCTTAGGAAGTACGTATCGGACCCTAGCCATATTATTGATTTTGGAGAGATCGAGTTGGGGCCCGACATTACCTTCGAGGAGAGGCCGATTCAGATCTTAGAGCGTCGAGTGAAGCAACTCAGGCACAAAACCATTCCTTTGTTCAAAGTGCAGTGGTCGAGGCATGGATCCGAGGAAGCCACGTGGGAAACGGAGGAGAGTATTAGGTCGAGATACCCCGAGTTATTCGTGTTGTAAGTTTCGGGACGAAACTTATTTTTAGGGGGAGATAATGTAATACCCGGTTGTAATTCATTCATTTTCATTCAAGAATTATCACTGTAATTGTCACTCAGTGTATTTTCACTCAATTATAATCATTCATCAATCATGTTCATTCACCGTGTTCACCGTTCGGAAAAAC
Organism: Orobanche coerulescens; assembly: GCA_033398695.1. NCBI lineage: Eukaryota > Viridiplantae > Streptophyta > Magnoliopsida > Lamiales > Orobanchaceae > Orobanche > Orobanche coerulescens. The sequence goes on along the minus strand of CM065808.1, from coordinate 57,940,642 downwards.
TTCGAGTTGTGTATCATTATTGTTCATTGTTTCAACTTTCCTCTTATGAGTTCGACTTTGTTAGATCACCATTAATTTTTGGTAACTCCAAAAATTCTAAATCTTTGCAATATTATAGAGCATCGAATTAGCTTTCCAATGGTTCAAACGGTGAGTCAATCGGAGTCCGGACGAGAGAGTTATGGTCGTTTTAGCTCACCCGCTCATTTTTTCAATTATTGGCCGATCACTGCCGACCGAACTCGGCCGTGTCGTCCGACACGGCCCGTGCCGTACTCGTCCGGAAATGCCGAAGTATCTGTCTCAGGACCCGACCGTGTCGTCTGGCACGGCCGAGTTGAACTCTTCCGGATAAGCCAGAATCGACTGCCCAGACGGCCGACCGTGTTCCAAGACACGGTCGAGTCATGCCGAGTCGCTGTCGGACGGGTCACTATCGGAAGGTCCCTCCGCGCCGCGACCGTGTCTAGCAGGACACGGTCGAGTCCCTGCCGGCTAGCTGCGCGCCGCGACCGTGTCAGGCGGACACGGTCGAGTCTGTCAGACGAGTCAACCCCTATAAATTCATTTTTTGAGCATTTCAGCTCATTTCTTTCCCTTTTCTTCACCTACAACCAAGAGAGAGAGCTTGAGGGAGGGTTTTTCCTTCACAAATAATTTGAGTGTTTGATTTTCTTCATCCTCCTTCGATCGTGTAGCTCGGATTTTGTGGATCTAGCACGTGTTCTTCGGATTATAGGGCTTGAATCTTCAAGAGGTAAGAACTCCTTCAACCCTAGTATGATTTTGGGGAGGGTTTGGTGGTGATCTTGTGTTTCAATTCGAATTAACCGATGTTGTTATTAGATTTTGATAGTATTCACGCGACCCATGGTTTTCTTGTTTTTGATTGGGATGAAATCCCGTTGTTATACCATTGACCGATTTCATTTCCTTATGCACTCTTGGTGTCCGATGAATTGTCCCAACGGGTAGAATTAGGATTAATTCTTACCTTTCCGCATTATTGAGACTTGTTGTATACCGTTGTTGTGTTAGGAGCGGATTTGGGAGGATTGTTCGGACCAAAACCTATTCCTTCGTTGTTTCCCTTGTTTCATCGTGTTCAAGGCAAGTACATGTATTACATTTCGTTATGTATATTGTGATTTTCGAAATGAATGATGAATGGTGATTTTTGGGTGCGTGAGTTGTGTTCCTTCCACCCGGAGTGTCCGACGGGATGTCTGGGGGTCGATACTAAGGGGTACGGCCGTGGAAGTGGACTTGGGTGCGTGTGTGATTGAACTTCCACCCGGAGTGTCCGACGGGATGTCTGGGGGTCGATACTAAGGGGTACGGCCACGGAAGTGGTATCCCACCCGGAGCGTTCGACGGGATGTCTGGGGGTCAATACTAAGGGGTACGGCCACGGGATATCAGTTGTGATTTTGTGATATCGTGATGACTGAAAATCGATGTGATTGCCAAATGTAGTATTCCGGAATATATATGTGGCAAATGACTTATGTTTGAGATGATTGTGTAAAACCGTTTTTGTATATAATGTTGTGTAATTGTGTACTTGCACTAGCCATTCGAATGCTAACCCCTTAAATGGGGGAAATGCGTATTATGCATTTCAGGTACCGGGAGGGCTGAGGAGCAGGCACGGGACACGCACGCAAAGAATGGACTGGCTTGATGATGTGGCTCGAGTCTGCATTTTTATGTTTTGTCATTGCATGGTCGAGTATTGAAGTTAGACTGTCTGTTTTGAAACTTAGTTTAAGTCCCCTGCGTGGGCAAAGAATCGGTATTTAACCTCTGTTCGTGTATTACGTTATAAATGTTTTGGCCGAGGCCACGGCCTTATTTATTTTTGAGTGCATCATTCGGGATTACATTGTGGTTTTTATGTCATGTGTTAGCCTGGTAGACCTCACGAGGGTTCTACGGCGTGTAATGTCCCAGTTGTGAATTGGGGTGTTACACTCTTGACGCGCATCTATTCGCGATGTATTGTTATTGCTGTAATTTTTATTGTGTGTTTTTTATAAAAGCAATGGTGGCAGCTTAAGGAGTTTCTTCTTGATCTCTTGACGCGCATCTATTCGCGATGTATTGTTATTGCTGTAATTTTTATTGTGTGTTTTTTATAAAAGCATTGATGGCAGCGTAAGGCGACTCTTCGGACTTTCTTGATGCGCATCTTAAAAATTGTGTTATACTTCCGGGTATATTTTTGTTGTTGTTGTTGTTTGCCTTGTATATTTTTTCATGCAGATCCAAAAAGGCATAGCTCAAGCATCAATTTTCATAACATGGAGTATTTTTTTTTTCTCTTACTTTTTATTATTTTTTTTTTTAAAAAAACTGAGAACAGTTTCTTTTTCAAGTTTGGGGGTGGTATGTTTTAATTATTGTGGTGTGATTTGATTATTTTTGTTATTTGGATTTGATTTTTTTTATGTATATTTATATATATATATATATATATATTTTGTTTATTTGTGAGATTTCTAGATCTAGCCATAACACCAATAATTTAGCTATATACAAGCTTCTAAAATTGTTTTAACCGGTAAAAAATTATATATTCCAAAATTTTTTGAGCCTTAATCTCTCTTTCCAAGCCTTGTAGTTATCATATAAAATCGAGTCATTCGTTACCTTGAGAAAAGAAGAATCAGTCGGTTGATGAAAAATAGAACTGAAATTTACTTAAGTTGTGGAGTTTTTGATTTTTCATGCTTAACTAATAAATGATTTTCTGCAAAAATTCTATTCCCTAAAAAAAAGGAAAAATTGGTGAAAAGAGCTACACGTTAGCAAATAACGGTGTGAAAGCTATCACCTAAAAAGAAAATGACAAAAAGGAGAAGTGTTGAGCAGCAACAGCTGCCTAATTTTGGGGGTCTTAAAATTTTGCGAAAAATAAAGGACTAACCATTGTTTGTGCGTAGCTGTCGTCTCACAGAAAAATTGGTGAAAAGAGCTACACGTTAGCAAATAACGGTGTGAAAGCTATCACCTTTTAAAAAAAAAAAGATAGAAATTGTGTTGGTGAAAAGAGCTACACGTTAGCAAATAACGGTGTGAAAGCTATCACTAAGGGATGTAGTTTATGAACAGACTTGAATTAATTAGCGGCTGAATTTCAATACACTCAATTTCGTGAAAAATCACATTATTTGATGACGCCAATGAATTCTTCTTCATATTGAGTCGAAAAATAAACGAGTGATCGAGAGCAACCATTAAAGGGAGTCGTGTGAAGTCACTAGTGGGAAAGAAATAATCAACCTTTTTGGGGGGAAAACCTTGCATTTTGGAATTACAAAAATAAAAATCGTGTTTTAACTTCAAAATCGTTATTAGATTTATTTTGAATCTTGATTCATTTCTATCTACTGTATAAAGTTGGTTATTGTGTATTAATGGCATTTTGATCTCTTTTTATCTTTATATATAATTATTTTTCTTAAATTTGTGTGTATTATTTTTTTATTTTTTATTTTATGTCTTATTTTAATTTTTTTTGTGTGTGATTAATAAAGAGTCTTGCTCGGGACTAGCAAGAATTTAAGTGTGGGGTATTTGATTAGTGCATAATTGATCTAAAATTCATATACAAAATATTCCTTTTTCCGGACATAATCGTACTGATTTGTGATTAAAAATACATATTTTACAGATATGTCCAAACATGAGCTAAAAATGGTTATTTTACAGATTACTGACATGAAGCATCAAAAAGGACGGAAAACAAGATCAAATCCAACGACGGGAATTTTTCAAGGCAAAACGACCATACAACACGGTGCAAAAAGGACCGTGTTATGTAGGCCGTTTCACATACGGCGCAACAAGGGCCGTGTCTTGGGCCGTTTCACACACGGCCGGCATTTAGCGCCGTGTCCTCGCGCGTATTCCGGAAGAGACCGAGTCACCACAAAACGGCGCCCAACACGGGGCAAACTGGGCCGTTTTTCATTGCCGTTTTTCAGCAGATGCCATGCAAAATTAGTCCACTTTTGACCAACTTGTGAACTCAACCACAAGATATTTTTTTGGTCAAAAATCTGAAAATTCAAAGACATGGGTGAAGTGTGAACAAAAAATTAAAAAAAATGATATTACAATAGATATTTTGAATTAAATAATCAATTGTATTCTTGAAAATCACCTATAAAAGGACATCTTCATCCATTGCCAAATCACCAATTCTCAAAAACCCATCTTCTTGCTAAGAAACACTCCTTTCTTTTAGCAATATATTTTCCTTAGAACTCTCAATTTTAGTTTGTATTTCATTTTTGGTTTGAAGTTTTTCTTTCATTTAGTTTGTAATTGAAAAGTGCTTGATCAATAAGCACTTAGTATTTTACTTAGTGTTTTACTTTCAATTTTTGTAAGCTTGCAACCTTTAAATAAGTTTGAAGTTATATTTTGAAGTTTGTTTCTTGCACTTTGATTCATCATATTCAAGTAAGTTTTATCTATTGTCATTAAGTTCTAGTAATTAAAAGTTTCAATATATTATATATATATATATATATCAATTATTTCTATTATAATTTTAGTATGTATAAACCAATGAGTAGCTAATCTTTCTTCCCAGGGGAATGGGGATTTCTATTAGGTTATATGTTGAGTATTTGATTGATTTAAACTATTTTTAGGACTAATTGGTTTAAATAGAGATTGATCATATCCTATTTTTACTAATGAAACCTTCTTGATTGATTGTTGAGTGAATTGGAAACATATCTCTTCAATCTATCAAATGTTAATCTTGTTATCAACATCTTAAGATTGCGAAAGTGGTTAAGACACCTTTGAATACGAAAGTTATGAGGTGAAAAGTTGATTACTCGATGAACGATCGTTTATCCTAAAAATAGTCAAGTTAGAGAAATGAAAGGACTAATTGGTTTAAATAGAGATTGATCATATCCTATTTCTACTAGTGAAACCTTCTTGATTGATTGTTGAGTGAATTGGAAACATATATCTTGAATCTATCAAATGTTAATCTTGTTATCAACATCTTAAGATTGCGAAAGTGGTTAAGACATCTTTGATTACGAAAGTACAGAGGTGAAAAGTTGATTACTCGATAAATATTCGTTTTTTCTTTTATATCCATATAAATCAATTCCTATACTTAATTAAATACCTAATTTAATGAACCCATAATCCCCTAGATTTTATAAATTCCCAACTCATTTTAATTCTATTCATTTTCACTAGTTAAAAATAGTCTAGTATAAATAGTCTAGTATAAATAGTCTTAATATAAATAGTCTAGTATAAATAGTCTTAATATAAATAGTCTAGTATAAATAGTCTTAATATAAATAGTCTAGTATAAAAATAGTCTTATTAAAATAGTCTTATTAAAAATAGTTTAAATTAAAAATAGTGCATTTTAATTTAGTTAATTTAAAAAACCAAAAAAATATATATTTTAGTATATTTTAGTATTTACTTCTTGCAATCTATACAAAATATTATACGAAGCCCTGTTGGACAATCCTCGAGAGAAAAGACCTTGGTAGAACTTACCACAAACTACTTCTACCTCGTATATATTTGCGAGCGACTCAAGAAATCCTATTTTTAGGATAAGTTTTTTGACCGATCATTAGGTCCGAAATTTTTTCGTTTTTGTAGAAATCTTAGCAGATAAGAAAGGAGACATACGTGTTTTCAAATCGCCACCTATACGTTTGGTTACATTTTTCCCAATAGCTAGTCGTCCAGTAACATAAGTCGTGTTGGCACCTAATTTGAGTTTAGAGTCGGACAGTTTTTCCCAAAAGTCGTGATATTATTTGTTCTATGACGGGAAGTCTAGTAACCGGGGGTATTCGCGTGACTGTTGTTTACTCTTGTGTAAAATGACGACCCTGATTAGACTAGTGGTTTAGAGATTTTGCTTGTGCCGATGATGGGGAACCTAGTAACCGGGGGTATTCGCGTGACCCGCTGTTTATTCTCGCGTAAAACAGCGACCTTGAATCGGACATGCGGGAATAGCTATTCGAGTTGTTTCTCCGCTATGGAGGGGAACTTAGTAACTAGAAGCATCCATGAGCCCCATGAGTGTCTTTTACGTCAAATAGTTTCCCAATACATGAGAATGGAATTCCACCCTAGGATTATCCCGATGAAACATCCCGGGATCCGAACCTAGTGGTCAACTCGAATCAATTTATTGATCATATATAAGGGAACACTGTCCGAGGGTTATTTTTGATGAAACTCTTGGAATTTTTGCCACTAGACTGTGGAACTGGGCGAGTTAGCTTGTTTATTTTAACCTTTCATATTGACGGTCGATTAAATTCACACTTGTTAATCTTTGAGCTGGTTTCTTCATGAACGATTGATTAGGACTGAAGTTGGTTACTTTGTGGAATCAGTGTCCTGGATGTAGCTCGCTATTACGATACTTGTATTATTCTTTGAGATTTTCAGGATAGTATTGATTAGGTTGAGCACTATGAGTTGCACGATTATTCACGATATTCTTTTGTTGAAATTGATTATTTTTGCTTGAGGACAAGCAAAGGCTCAAGTTTGGGGGTATTTGTTAGGCGTATTTTTATACGCTTATTTATCATTATTTTGTATTATTTTGGCGAGTAAACTTGCATAAATGAGCTTTTAATGCCTTATTCTTGTATGTCTGACAGGAAATTGGAGTCTGGAAGCTAAAACGAGGCAAAACGGGCGAAAACGACGATTTTTGGCCTGGGGGCCGTGGCACGTACCAAGTGAGCCGCGGCACACGAAGGTAGCCAGCAGACACCGAGTAAACTGTACTCTGAGCCGCGGCACAGATGAAGTGAGTCGCAGCCCAGGAGGAAAAATCTGCGCCCAGGCTTCCCGCTGAGTGCCGTGAGCCGCGGCACAGATTAAGTGAGCCGCGGCCCACGGGGCGGTTTTGACAGAAAGTGCCGCGTTTCTGGGCCGTTTTGGAGCCTATTCTCGACCTAATCACACGGACGCGATTTGGAGGCTGCTGGGAGCTATAAATAAGGGTTTAAGGCCATAATTAATGATCTGGGGGAAGATCGATCAATCTTGGAGGAGGAATATCGCAGAGGAAAGGAATAAGCAGAAGACATCAAGAGCAGAGGGCGGAAGCCAGAAGAACGGAGGAATCCGAGCTCTTCATCTGCGTTTGATTTTCATGCTTTCATTCATTAATTCTGTATTTTTATCTTTTAGCATTTGAGGCTAAAACCCTATTCTAGGATTTTGATGAAACCAAAGTTTTGACGGATTTGCTTTTGATTATCTATATAATTCCCTTTTCTGTTGAGTTTTCCCAATCGATTTTAATGCTTTCAATTGTCTGGCCAATAATTGGATTGTTTTAATTACTCAACTCAAATCTGGAGAGGAGAGTTGGTGAGGAACTATTGGTGAGGACCGTTTTATCTTGTGAAATAGGAATATACTCATAGGAACTACGTGGCTTTTTGAGGATTTTGTGCTTTTTGCCTATTGTCGAATTAATTCACCTAGGGATATAGTGTGTTATTCGCCTTTAGAAAAATCTATTGACCTCGGGAGAGGCGGTAGAGTATATTAGCAATCTTCGCCTTCAATAAATTGGGGAATCATTAACTTCAGATAATCGAGAGTACATTCGGATAAACCAAGGTGGATTCAGAATCCTAGACTTATTCATCATTTGATTTTCTTTCTTCAAGCGATCGTTTTTACTGTTAGTCTTTTATTGGTTTTATTTAGTTATTAATTGCAATCCAAATTTCGACTGTTCAAATAAAATTAGAATACATAAAAATCGGTACTTAGTGATTAAGTCCTCGTGGGAACGATACTCACTCATCACTTTATTACTTGTCTACGATAACGTGCACTTGCGTTTACGAAATATCGCAACAGTAGCCACCTTCGCATCTGGGTCTCCTGCTCGTCTCATCTCATATACTCGGGGCGGAACAGACCCCGCACTAGAAGCTCCCCCTCTAGAAGGCTGTCCACATCCTCGACCTCTACCAAAACTATGCTGTGGCTGAGGAACTGTCGGTGCCTGATTCACACTCGGCTCTCCCGCAGCTGGGGCTGATATCTGAGTAACTGGCGCCCGAACTGCAACTGTACAAAACTTAGGACAATGTCCCATCCGACTGCACGCAAGACACTGAATCGGGGGCCGATCACACGCACTCATCATGTGGCCGGGACGACCACAGTTAAAGCATGTAGGACCGCGAACGGAACCAGTAGGAGCATACTTGGAACCGTTTGCTCGCCTAAATGACAGAGACTGACCCCCGAAGACTCTCGAACCAGACTGAGCCTTCAAATGCCCACCAGACTTGCCTCCCGAAAATTGGCCGGAGGTCTTCTATTTCCTCCCCTCAGTTGCCGTCTCTGTCGCAGCAAACGACATCTCATAAGCCATCGCCTTATTCTGATACTCTTTCAAAGTTGTGCATCCTGCACTGGACATGTAATGACACACCCTCGGTTTCATCCGCATATTGAATTGGCGAATCTTATCAAGCTCATCTCGGACTTGGTTTCTCACATAATGCAGCTGTTGATTGTAGTCCTTGATTGCTTGCGAAATCGGGACATCCTGGGGCTTAGCCTCGAAGAAGGCTCGGATCCTCCCCTCTTTCACTTGTAATATCCGAAAATTGTTGGGTATTTTCATCCGTATTTGAACACTGTATTACCTGAATTTGTGCTATCAATAATCGAAGTATGATCGTTTCCGTATTCGTATCCTCATGCATGATAATATCAACTTTTAATCCTTCACATGCAACTACATCGTAACACATGCTAACAGGTAAGTGTAACGTATGTTACGAGCTAGAGATAGCATACGCTATGATCTAGACGTAGCGTACGTAAGGAGGTCAATGATTGAACAGGATGGATAGCACATGGACGGCTGGTGGTGGGCTCGGAAAGATTCCCGCGGATGAACCTGGACAGTTTTGGGGTCAACAGGTGTTAACGTACGCTAAGGTTTGTAACTAGCGTACGCTAATGTATGTAGCTTACGTGCGTAATGAATAGGGTGTAACGTACGTAAGCGAGTACAAAATGAGATAGTAAGCTACCATTGAACGATAGCATATGCTAAGAATGAATGGTAGCGTGCGCTAAGTCAATTATGTACGTAAATAGCTAAGGTTAACGTACGTAAAACTCAAGACATTATATATATGGACAACACCCCATTTCATTTCACTTCGTCCCTTTCACTTGTACATCATTTTCCTTCATTTATAGAGAGTCTCCAGCCATCTAAAACACCTATAGATTACATAGACTCGATCATTTAAGTTAAGAAACATCTTGGATTGGCATTCAAGCAATCAGAGTTGGATGCTACCTCTTGTCTCTGCGTTTTTCTTCATATTAAGGTATGTTAATGCTACCTCAACCTTGAATTTGTGTTCTTAAGGATGTTATGAACATACTACCGGGATTATTAAGCTCCATAGATGATTTTTATACGAACATCATGTTTTTGGAAGTTGGAATGTTCATGCTTTAGTTACCCGAGTTAAGAACATTATAGTTTGAATCTTGTTATAATGAACAAGTAAGGGAAGTTTTCTAAGATTAATAAACTGTACTGTATGGTGTAACACCCCCAATCCATTCAGGGATATTACACGCCGTAGACCCTCTCCTCGAGGATCTACCAGGCTGATAACTAAAATCAAACATCTAAACATCGCCTTTAAGGCTAAAATGACTCAGTAGACCGACTTGGTCTTTCAATAATAACATACAACTCAATTCCAAACACATACCCACGCAGGGGTCAAAATACAATAAGCTCCCGTACAACGGGGAAAAGATACCGCAGCGGAAAAGAAAATACAACTGGACCAATACGACATCAACGGAACCTCGTGTGATTAGTATCGTTCATCTTTCATCATCCTTCGCGCCGACCCTGTGCTATGCTCCCAAAACCTGAATGCAAAAATAGACATCAACCCCCCCGAATACTCGGGGGTTAGCAAAACTCCACTGTTTTGCTAGTGCAAGTACAAGTGCAAATACGAGCCATACAATTCACATTCCACGAATAACAATAACCAGGAATCCTAAAAAAAAATCCAAACGTAACGAAAAGCACTTCCCGAGGCAAGAGTTTGGTAAAATATTTCTAAAACCGAAAGGTCACAAATCAAGGGAAAACAATTTATAAAACCGTTTAAATGCCATCGAGAGTTTTGATAGAAAACAACTTAGGATTTTCAAATCCTTATCTTTCCAAAAATCAACAGGGTCACAACCCAAAGGTTTTGTTTTCACAAATAGAAAACCGACAATAATTCACAGGGCCAGAGCCCAACATCACGTGTCCTCAACGGACGAAAAATCAACGAAACATAATCACGCACGCGCATCGCCTAGGACCTAGACGCTACCACCGACATCCCACTCGAGGCCTCGAAGGACCCTCCCGAGCTGGCTAGCGAAACAAATCACACACATCTCACGGTTGGATCAATCGCTTGTTGCATCCTGGCCACATGATCGCATGCCATGTGCCACCGTAGATTATCTCAGGCTCTCACGGTTGGATCATTCACTTGTTGCATCCTGACCACATGATCACGTGCCATGTGTCACCGTAGACCTTCAACCATATCCACACATTCACACAAATAACATATCACATCAAGGATATTCAAATAATTCGCCCAGAGGCATCAAACACTTAGCAAAACACCACGTCAATCCACAACACACCGAAATGAAATAATATACGTTCACACACAATGCCAAGTGCAACATTAACACCAAGCATATACATAGAATTCACATAGTTATTCACAAACCACGCCATTCACAAAACACACGCGTTTTGAAAGCAAACCTTTAACAAGGCTAAACCGAATCTTTTGAAAGTTCAATTCAAACGACCAAACAACCACATTTAGACGATCACTAATTATCATATCCATAAAACAAGAATAGTATGGGCAAGGTACTTGCCTCGAAATCACGATCGCAATAAGACGACGGATAGGACGCGGTCGAATAGCTCCGAACCCCCGAACAATATCAAGAACGTGATAGCACCACGAGTATTACGAGAATAACACCACACGAATCATCAATCACCAAACGGGATTTAACATCGGAATCCTCGAACACCTATAAACCTCCTAAGGAACAATAACACATGGTTACGACGAGAATCAAGGCCAAAACAACGGAAATCCCAACAAACTATCGAAGGGAAACTCATTGGGACATTTAATCGAACACTAAATGTTCAATAATTCCCAAGAACACTCGAATCGTCAATCGAGTTAAACAAACTCGATATATGGATATACAACCCCTAGAACACGATTAATAACATCATACTACACCAATCGATGTATCAAAATCGGATTAGAAACGAAATCAAGAACAATTTCTCCAAAAAGTCAACTTGAAGGAAAATCAAGAATATACCTTGATTTGACGAAGAACACGGATTGGATGATGATATAATCCACAAGAATCTTCCAAAATGCCTTGGAAATGATTAGAATCGGCCAAGAACTCGATTTCCCGAGCCTCCCATCACCAGACGCCGAAAAAGGAAGAAAAATCGCGTGGAAAATGAAATCTGGCCGAGCCAGGCTATATATAGACGGCAGGGTTACGGCCGTAACCGGAAGGTCTTACGGCCGTAACTCGGTCCCTTACGGCCGTACTCGGCAAGCCTTACGGCCAGAATCGCATTCGCTGCAATCGCCCAAGACCAAATGGACACTTACGGCCGTAATCGCACACCTTACGGCCAGAATCGCCTTCGTCAAAATCCGCCTGCCAGACGGCCGCATTCGATCACGCTACGGCCGTAACTCGCACACCTTATGGCCGTAATCGCACCTTACGGCCGTAACTCGCCAAAGCTGTGCCCGCTCCGGCCGTGACTCGGCCGTGGCCACTCCGACGGCCCTGACGACCCCGAAACCCGAACCTGAGTAAAAATCAAAGATACGGTTACGAAGTACTCGCAAAGACGAATCCAAGCACTAAGAGAACACACGATTCCGACCATCCGAAGTGTCGGAATTCGACAACGGAAGTAATTACCCCAAACTTTGGGAAATTACAAAAATGGCCCAAAACGTCCGAAAATCACGATACGTGATCGAAACACCGAACCAAAGCTCGCAACATAAATAATAACATTAAATGAACTTGCGAGAAACTCGAAACAACAGTTTCGGACGAGATTCGCAAGAATCGAACTCAAGTGTGGAAAAATCGCTAAAAAGCACGGAACTCAACAAAACGACACCGAAACGAACTCGGATGACAAAAAGTGCAGAATTAATCATTCTCGGAATGACGAAACGGTCATGAGAGAGTCTTCAAAACGGACTTCCGCCAAAAAAAGAAATTACCGGAAATCGAAATTACGGGTATTACATTCTACCCTCCTTAAAAGAAGTTTCGTCCCGAAACTTAAAACAAGTAGGGGGAAACAATATACCCGCCAGGAAAACTCGACGAGATACACAAAACCCGAAAACTCGCGCCCAATGGTGAAACGCTGCAAGAAACGCAAAGAGACATCCGGCGTGAAAACACGCTCCACAACGACCAACACAACGCCACCGGTAGAGATATAATAAAACCAACAAGTGACAAGCGTCATCAAACAGATAATACAATCAAGTCAATTATCCAAACAATCACAAAACACAAAGTACTTGTTACAAGAAAACACGCACAGTCGAGAAAACAGAATAAACACAAAACGACCCACAAGGGCAATCATAAATAATTCGGACTACGCCGAAATCCTCAAAACCACACTAGGCATCTCCGTGTCCTTTCGGAACAGAGACGCAACCTCGATCCCCAAACCTCTCAGCTACCGTCTCGCAATGTACGGATCGGTGACCCACCTGGCCACACTCGAAACAGCTGACTAACGGTGAACGACAATTCTTCGCAGTATGGCCCGCTCGACTACAGTTATAACATATCTTCGAAGTGCTCACATTACTCACTGCAGGGGTACTACTCCTCTGATCACGCGATCTAGGAACCATTTTGGGATGACGAAACGAAGTCTTAACCTCAAGGGGCCCACTCCCCTGTTTTCCTGAAAAGTTCCCAACGGTTTTCTGTTTCTTCGAGTCAGACATACTCTCGGTCGATAATCTGGATAGCTCATAGGCTAACGCCCTATTCTGATAATCTCTCAGGGAAGTACAAGCGAGACCTGCCATGTACTGACGAATCTCCGGCTTCATCCGCCTACTAAAATGACAAATCTTGTCCTCCTCTGTCCTTACTTGATTCTGCACATAGCCGAGCTGTTTGCTAAAATCAATAATAGCTTGAGACAGCGGTACATCCTGCGGTTTCGCCGAAAAGAATTCATTAATCCTCTGATTTCTGATCGGTTCCGGACAAAACTCATCTCTCATGAATTTCTGGAACTCTGCCCACGTGACAACACGATCTCGAGGCTTAACAGCCTCCCACCAGCTAGCGGCATCTTTGTCGAGAAGATACTGAGCGACCGGTACCTTACGTTCTTCCGGACAATCAACTACCTCGAATATCTTTTCCAACTGGAAGAGCCAACCATCCCAGCCTAATGCATCTCCAGCACCAGCGAAACGAGGGGGATTCATATGAACCACTTCTCGAAGCCACTGATTTGCACCAGTGTTCTGGGTCACATCTGTAACACGCTGAACTGCCTGAGTCAACTGAGTCATCTGAGTGGCTACCTGCTGCAAAATAGTAGCAACACCAATACCAATACCATCACCGGCAGCATGATCCCGATCACGCATCCGGTCGCCACGACCACGACCTCGGCCCCTCGGCATACTGAATAAGTAACCATTCAGCACAACAGAAAATCATAGCAGATACCACATACAATGATTTCCATCGTAAAGTAACACGCATATTAAAATCATAGCAACGACGGCATCGTTCAGCAACCTCAACGGCCCGAACGATAACCAGCACATAAACACAAAACATCATGGAACAATCACACATATACACGAATGTACCAACCCAAGCTTCAACAGCTCACACCCGTGCGACAACACGCAAATCACCACGAGGCGACAAACAGTAAATACCAGTTCACACCTCTCACAGAGGGCTAGTACAACAAATGCATGGCAACGCCTCGACGTTCATGCCACCAATTCGATCATACTCGGGAGCAAACACCATAACGACAATGCAAACATCATACATACATTCCCAAACGCAAACGGGAATTGGTAGGTTTTAAAAAAAATGAAAACCACCTCTTGAAAATAATTTAGAAAAACACCGGTTGATCTTGAGTATCATTTTACAAAAGTTGACAAACATCATTTTCGAGACTTTGAAAATCATCTTGCGTTTGAACAAAAATGAGGACACCTTCTCTTAGTGAAAAACTTTCAGACTATTCGACCCTCGGGTCTAAGTAAAAGTGTTTATAAAACATTGAAAATATCTCAAAACATTTTGGGTCCTCGAGGAAGAAGAATTTTGTAACATATTGTGGCACCTGGGATGTACCACAAGAAAATAATTCATTTTAAAAATACGTCTCGAAATTTATTTTCTAAGATACTCAAGGTTTTCAAAGATAATTCAATGGGCAAGAATGCCCAAAAATTCTGTAATTACAGGAACATTATAACGCCGTGGCCCCACGCCGTAACCCACCGGCTAAAACCATTTACAAAAACGCCGAAAAGGCCGATGACGGTAATATTTCAAAAACTCACATAAGCCATTTACAAAGTACTAAATACCGTCATAAGAATTTCGCCAAAATGATCAAGGCCATAATGCCAAAAACCCGATTAAGGGAATTGGTTTTCGAAATAAAACTCAGTCGGTAAAATACCGAAATCCATTACGAAAAACTCACGCAATGGATAAAAGAAATACAACGACATGCACAAATCAAAGAACAATACTCATCATACGAACGAAATATGAGAGTCAAATAGTCACGTATCAAGAAATCAAAATCCATAAGAGGATCCCGTCACTTAACAAATAATCATAAAAATAGCTCGTGTCACACAAGGCTCAACACAAATAAGGGAGACTTACATCCACAGGTCGCACGAAGATGATGATCGCCCACGAAACTAATCACGACCAACAAACTCAGACGACGCGTCGCGACACGACTCAGTCAGATAAAATCCGACGAGACAAAAACTCAATAGACACCACTGACCCGACAGCCTAGGTTTCCACAACCTAAGCTCCGATACCATTCTGTAACACCCCCAATCCATTCAGGGATATTACACGCCGTAGACCCTCTCCTCGAGGATCTACCAGGCTGATAACTAAAATCAAACATCTAAACATCGCCTTTAAGGCTAAAATGACTCAGTAGACCGACTTGGTCTTTCAATAATAACATACAACTCAATTCCAAACACATACCCACGCAGGGGTCAAAATACAATAAGCTCCCGTACAACGGGAAAAGGTACCGCAATGAAAAGAAAATACAATCGACCAATACGACATCAACGAACCTCGTGTGATTAGTATCGTTCATCTTTCATCATCCTTCGCGCCGACCCCGTGCTATGCTCCCAAAACACGAATGCAAAATAGACATCAACCCCGAATACTCGGGGTTAGCAAAACTCCACTGTTTTGCTAGTGCAAGTACAAGTGCAAATACGAGCCATACAATTCACATTCCACGAATAACAATAACCAGGAATCCTCAAAAAAAATCCAAACGTAACGAAAAGCACTTCCCGAGGCAAGAGTTTGGTAAAATATTTCTAAAACCGAAAGGTCACAAATCAAGGGAAAACAATTTATAAAACCGTTTAAATGCCATCGAGAGTTTTGATAGAAAACAACTTAGGATTTTCAAATCCTTATCTTTCCAAAAATCAACAGGGTCACAGCCCAAAGG
This sequence comes from Orobanche coerulescens, assembly GCA_033398695.1. Classification (NCBI taxonomy): domain Eukaryota; kingdom Viridiplantae; phylum Streptophyta; class Magnoliopsida; order Lamiales; family Orobanchaceae; genus Orobanche; species Orobanche coerulescens. The sequence goes on along the minus strand of CM065808.1, from coordinate 57,924,708 downwards.
TTTTGTTTTCACAAATAGAAAACCGACAATAATTCACAGGGCCAGAGCCCAACATCACGTGTCCTCAACGGACGAAAAATCAACGAAACATAATCACGCACTCGCATCGCCTAGGACCGGGACGCTACCACCGACATCCCACTCGAGGCCTCAAAGGACCCTCCCGAGCTGGCTAGCGAAACAAATCACACACATCTCACGGTTGGATCAATCGCTTGTTGCATCCTGGCCACATGATCGCATGCCATGTGCCACCGTAGATTATCTCAGGCACTCACGGTTGGATCAATCACTTGTTGCATCCTGACCACATGATCACGTGCCATGTGTCACTGTGGACCTTCAACCATATCCACACATTCACACAAATAACATATCACATCAAGGATATTCAAATAATTCGCCCAGAGGCATCAAACACTTAGCAAAACACCACGTCAATCCACAACACACCGAAATGAAATAATATACGTTCACACACAATGCCAAGTGAAACATTAACACCAAGCATATACATAGAATTCACATAGTTATTCACAAACCACGCCATTCACAAAACACACGCGTTTTGAAAGCAAACCTTTAACAAGGCTAAACCGAATCTTTTGAAAGTTCAATTCAAACGACCAAACAACCACATTTAGACGATCACTAATTCTCATATCCATAAAACAATAATAGTATGGGCAAGGTACTTGCCTCGAAATCACGATCGCAATAATACGACGGATAGGACGCGGTCGAATAGCTCCGAACCCCCGAACAATATCAAGAACGTGATAGCACCACGAGTATTACGAGAATAACACCACACGAATCATCAATCACCAAACGGGATTTAACATCGGAATCCTCGAACACCTATAAACCTCCGGAAGGAACAATAACACATGGTTACGACGAGAATCAAGGCCAAAACAACGGAAATCCCAACAAACTATCGAAGGGAAACTCATTGGGACATTTAATCGAACACTAAATGTTCAATAATTCCCAAGAACACTGACCGTCAATCGAGTTAAACAAACTCGATATATGGATATACAACCCTAGAACACGATTAATAACATCATACTACACCAATCGATGTATCAAAATCGGATTAGAAACGAAATCAAGAACAATTTCTCCAAAAATCAACTTGAAGGAAAATCAAGAATATACCTTGATTTGACAAAGAACACGGATCGATGATGATATAATCCACAAGAATCTTCCAAAATGCCTTGGAAATGATTAGAATCGCCAAGAACTCGATTTCCCGAGCCTCCGCCGACGCCGAAAAAAGGAAGAAAAATCGCGTGGAAAATGAAATCGCCGAGCCAAAGCTATATAGCCGGCAGGTTACTGGCCAGAATCGGCAGCCTTACGGCCGTAACTCGGTCCCTTACGGCCGTACTCGGCAAGCCTTACGGCCGTAATCGCATTCGTCAAAAATCGCCAAAGACCAATGGACACTTACGGCCGTAATCGCACACCTTACGGCCGTAACCGCCTTCGTCAAAATCCGCCCGGCCAGACGGCCATACCCGATCACGCCTTACGGCCGTAACTGGCACACGTTACGGCCGTAACCGGCACCTTACGGCTGTAACTCGGCCAAGCCAGGCCCTGCTCCGGCCGTGACTCGGTCGTGGCCACTTCGACGGCCCAGACGACCCCGAAACCCGAACCTGAGTAAAAATCGAAGATACGGTTACGAAGTACTCGCAAAGAAGAATCCAAGCACTAAGAGAACACACGATTCCGACCATCCGAAGTGTCGGAATTCGACAACGGAAGTAATTACCCCAAACTTTGGGAAATTACAAAAATGGCCCAAAACGTCCAAAAATCACGAACGTGATCGAAACACCGAACCAAAGCTCGCAACATGAATAATAACATTAAATGAACTTGCGAGAAACTCGAAACAACAGTTTCGGACGAGATTCGCAAGAATCGAACTCAAGTGTGGAAAAATCGCTAAAAAGCACGGAACTCAACAAAACGACACCGAAACGAACTCGGATGACAAAAAGTGCAGAATTAATCATTCTCGGAATGACGAAACGGTCATGAGAGAGTCGTCAAAATGGACTTCCGCCAAAAAAAAGAAATTACCGGAAATCGAAATTACGGGTATTACATATGGTGTTTCCATAATGATCGTAGACTTAATGTTGATGACAACCTCAGACTTTCCGAACTACCTTTGAGGATTTATAATCGAGATTGGAGTAAGTTTTATGATGGAATGATCAACCTCGAATTCGAAGACATCAACACCATAGGATCATTCTGATTCACATGAGTATCATATGTGTGAATATAATGTACATTAAGCTCTATGCATTACGTACGTTATACCCTCAGGCAAGACAGTCGTCTGAAATGAGAAGAACTGTCAAATGCATGCTTAGCGTGCGTTAATCTTTGTCGCATACGTGTGCTATCGTGCAGACGTAACGTACGTTATGTAGGTGTGTAACGTACGTTATGAAGAGTATAGTTAGGGTTCGGTCATCTTTCTATGTTTTTCCTCATGTGATTGATTGTTTATTTAATGATAGGATATTAAGGACGAATTTCCTACGATAATCCAGTGTTGAGCCTTTCCGATCGTCGTTTCCATTGGAGTTCCGGATTGTTCCAATCAACTGTATTTTCGGAGTATTTGCGAGAGATTACCAAGGCAAGTACCTTGATATATGAATTATAATTACGTGAAATTATTGTTGTTGAAGTGTATGAATCATATTACGAATATCTGTATATATATTATATATATATATATATATATGTGGATATATGTATAGATATATGTATATATATATATACATATGGAGATAAATGTTGGGTGATTAATACCAATATTAGTCGACGTACTCAACTTAGATTAAAGTACGAATGATATTTATAGAGGTAATATGGTAATGTTTGTATTTTCGGTTGAGTTACGATATAAGGATATATATGTAATGTTGATTGGTAGTGTTGAAGGCTTAATGTGTTAAGTCTTGATGAATAACGTGCGAGTTGTTGTTTATTTTGCGTAGTTACAGACTGGCGAATAAATTATGTGAATCGATGAACTGTGTTGATAATTGTTGCAATGGTTGACTGTGAGCTTGGTATTTGTAACAACATGAATACTTGTTATGAGAGACGACATATCCAGGTGCCTCTTAGGGCGGGGCGTGTAATCCGACCTGGTGTACGCTGCAATGAGCGGCTGCATATGATTGGTGAACACCGGTGTTACTTAATGCGCGAGCAAGGGGCAGCTCCTGTGGGTGTGAACGTCGGCACAGTGACATGTGCAATGGGCGGCCAATATAGTGGAGTGAACGCCGGTACACAGGTGTGCAAGGGAGGCGCCTGGCAGGCTTATTGGTAACGGATATTTGAGTGATAGCTAAGACCCCGTTACCAAATGATTTTCGTAATTCAAAGTTCTTGCAACTCGCTTTAAAATGTTGGTCTTGATGTAGACCGCGATTCGTGTTTCTGAAAGTTCATTCCAACTTGTTTTAAATATTGGCATCAGGGTTAATTAACCAAGGATATTTGACGAGATCTCCGAGGGTTAATTAATCAGGGGTCTTGAGCAGGATTTGTCGAATGAGAGGTTATGCCTTTGATTGTACTGTGATGATTATTATGTGTATTGGGTCGAGGACCCCGTGAGATGTTGAGATTTGATCTCGTGATGATATTATTTGGATTGGGCCGAGAACCCCGTGAGATGTTGTAATGATTCGCTTGTGATAGTGTTTTATCAATTGGGTCGAGGGCCCCGAATAACGTTGTAACGGTTTTCTTGCAACTTCTCGAGGACTCGATAGCTTTTGAAGTATTTTCTATAAGTATTCCCATTCGATTTTCAAAATCCCAATACGACCCGAGTCAATAATATTGTTTTCAAACTTTCTTATCAAAATACTTTTCCTCTTATAAAAAGGGATTTTTCAAACTAGATCTTCTGACTCCTTGGACTCGTTTAAAGTTTCATTGGTGTTATGTTCCGTAAAGAGAATATGACTATGCGATTATCTTTCACCTTCTATATGCGAGTGCTGTTCTGTGTTGACTATGGGAATGTATGTTTTGTGTTAAGGCTTCGCGCCTGTTGAGTTTTGTGTTGTTATTGTTCGTATATGTTGTATATTATGTACTTGCAATAGCAAAATTCCAGTTTGATAACCCCAGAGATTTCGTGGGGTGGGTGCCTGTTATGCGCTCAGGTTTTGGAAGCTCGGGAGCAGTCACGGGATTAGCTTGGAAGGAGATGGAAGATGACGATGCTAATCACGCAAGAGTCAGAGTCTTTTTCTTTTGTTTCATTTTGGTTGGTATTTCTCTTTCGGTCGAGTATCCACCCTTGCATAGGTGTAATTTTCATTCATTAAATTAAGCTGTCATTTCTTTCTGTGTTCAAGTTTATTATTGTCATTGAGAAGTAAATTTAGTTAGTTTCTGAATTGTTTAATGACCTTGTCGGTATGCTTTGTAATTAATTTTGACCTCGGTCAGTCAATCATTGAGTAGTCTTTTGGAGTTTAGCCTGGTAGATCCTTGTGATAAGGGTCTACGTCGTGTGACATTCCCGGTCGTATTCTGGGGGTGATACAGTTATGGTATCGGAGCTTAGGGTTGCGAAAAACCTAGGCCATCGGGTCAAGTCCATGTCTTGTGTAAGTCGCGCGCGTCAGAGTTGTGATTAGTATCGTGGTTCCAACATCATCTTCAAGCAATCCGTGATGGTAAGCCTCCCGAATCTTAAGTCCCCTTGTATATGTATTTGATTATATTGTGCTTAATGTGAACCAAGGGTTTGAACTTATTAGAGATTATATTGTTTTATGATATCACCTGCGTATACGGTTCGAGTGAGAATGGTTATGTAGTATACTTCGGAAGTCGAATATATTTATCGGTTTCTGCATTTCAGTAAAATAAATCTTTGAGTGTTAGTTTTATCCGCTGCGTGAGTATTTTGAAATGACTCTTGGTATTTTGCAAACTGAATTGTTATCTCATAAGACCGATTCCCTAAACCGAGTTTTGGCATTTTAGTCTTGCACGTTTTAACTGTATTTTTATGACGGTATTTAATATTTTACAAATGATTTTGTAAGTTTTGGAAAATGCTACCGTCATCGTCTTTTTGGCGTATTTTGAAATGGTTTTGTAAATGGTTTTTAGCCTGGTAGGTTCCGGCGCAGAATCCCCGGCATGTAATATTCCCGGGCCGAATTACGAACATTTTAAAGTAGCGTTTTGAAATTTTCCTAACATTGTAAACCTCATGATTTAATGTAGTCACGTCAAATGGTCACGTATTTTGGTGAAAAATTCTTTCAAATAAACATTTTGGTAGAAGAGGAAGGATTTTCAAAATTGTCGTATTTGGGACTCAACACTTTTGAAATATTTCAAATTAGTTACAATTCGATTTTCAATTTTCTTGTAGGCATTACTCGAAAATAAATTTTTAGAGTCATTGTATAAACTTCCTCTTCCAAATTAAAGGACAATATTTACAAGTTTTGAGCACAACGTGACTCGGCTTTTGTTTCAAAATTTTTTGTTTCATTAAAAGCATATGCATAATGATCGTCCTAGTCGAAGGACTGAAAATTGACTTCAGAAAATTTCGTGCTTTATGATATTACCGTTATTCTAAGGATGCTAATTAAACCTTGTGTGATAATTGTGGTATACCGTACAACCGACTATGTGATAACAATAACGGTACTATCTGCATTAGCATGACGAGCCTTGGCGAACGTAGACGTGATAATGGAAGCGGAAGCGGTGAGGTGGTTCGCACGACGACGATTCATGTTACGGTGAAGGAATATCAAGATCAGACGATATCCTATGAAACCTCTTCAGTGACCGAGCCAACGAGCGGAGAAAAGAGACCAAGGACATCTAGAAAATTTTTGGGCGGTGAAGAGACTAAGGTTCTCAAACCCCCACGTCGTTCGAATGCGTCGTCTTCGCGGTCGAGAATGAGCATTGGGAATCCCAAGCCAGCATCGGTGACTCCCGGTAAGAAGAGAGTGTGCTTCAACTGCAACCGTACGGGACATATCCGTGTAAACTGTCCCTCCCCACTCTTGACTTGTTATTGGTGCAGGTGTGAAGGCCATCGGGAGAAACATTGTGAGATAATTTCCGAATTGGCAAAGAATGCTACTCTGTTGGTGAGCAGAGCAAGTGGCCGGAGAATGTCCCGAAACCTTATGTCTCCTGCTGAAGAGCCTATCATAGGTGAAGAATTTGTACTATGTCCTAGTTGTTGCTGTTTCCAACAATCGTGACATTGATTGTTTTTCATTTTAATTGCTTTTCGTTTCCAACTCCTGCTGTTTTAAGTTTCGGGGCTGAAATGTCTTCTTAGTATGGGGGAACATATTACCTGTACTCTTCTTAGTATTTTCGGTGTTGGGAGACTTTCATAGTTGGTGATTCATCTGTGATCCTCTTGACAATTTTAAACTACCATGTTCTACTGAACCTACCGTCATTCGAACGAATTTCAGAACCAATTTGTTAGACTCCGTGAATTATTGTGGTCTATCCACATCTGAACGTAATCCTTGCAAAATTTTGTTCAAAACTATTTGTTCCCACTCGTGCGGTTAACATTTCCAATGTGTTATGAACTTGAATATGGTTGGTCGAGCTCGACACGCGATTTCAGTACGTCTGAACCGTTTGTGATTTCCCTTAATTCTTGGAGCTTTTACTTCTCCACTCTAACTTCTCATGTTCACATGTAAATTATCGCCTCAATTCACGTACCAGATACTTGCTAGGTCCAATCATTGTATTTTTTAGAACCTTGCATTCGCGCATTGCTCGTGATGTTTTGGGGCTAAGCAAGTAGTTATTTTTCCTTGGTTGTTCCACCACTTTACTTTAAGTTCGGGACGAAACTTCTTTTTAGAGGGAGAGTATGTAATATCCGGATAAATTGTTGGGTATTTTCATCCGTATTTGAACCCTGTATTACTTGAATTTGTGCTATCAATAAATGAAGTATGATCGTTTCCGTATTCATATCCTCATGCATGATCATATCAACTTTTAATCCTTCACATGCAACTACGTCGTAACGCACGCTAACAGGTAAGCGTAAGTGTACGTTACGAGCTATAGATAGCGTACGCTATGAGATAGACGTAGCGTACATAAGGAGGTCAATGATTGAACAGGCTGGCTAGCACATGGACGACTGGTGGTGGGCTCCGAAAGACTCCCGCAGATGAACCTGGACAGTTTTGGGTTCAACGGGTGTTAACGTACGCTAAAGTTTGTAACTAGCGTACGCTAATGTGTGTAGCTTACGTACATAATGCATAGGGTGTAACGTAAGTAAGCGAGTACAGAATGAGACATTAAGCTATCATTGAACGATAACATACGCTAAGAACGAATGGTAGCGTGCGCTAGGTCGATTACGTACGTAAATAGCTAAGGCTAACGTACGTAAAACTCAAGACATTATATATATGGACAACACCCCATTTCATTTCACTTCGTCCCTTTCACTTGTACTTCGTTTTCCTTCATTTCTAGAGAGTCTCCAGCCATCTAAAACACCTATAGATTACATAGACTCGATCATTTAAGTTAAGAAACATCTTGGATTGGCATTCCAGCAATCGGAGTTGGATGCTACCTCTTGTCTCTGCGTTTCCTTCATATTAAGGTATGTTAATGTTACCTCAACCTTGAATTCGTGTTCTTAAGGATGTTATGAACATACTACCAGGATTATTAAGCTCCATAGATGATTTTTATCCGAACATCATGTGTTTGGAAGTTGGAATGTTCATGCTTTAGTTACCCGAGTTAAGAACATTATAGTTCGAATCTTGTTATGATGAACAAGTAAGGGAAGTTTTTTGAGATTAATAAACCGTATTGTATGGTGTTTCCATAATGATAGTAGACTTAATGTTGATGACAACCTCAGATTTTACGAACTACCTTTGAGGATTTATAATCGAGATTGGAGTAAGTTTTATGATGGAATGATCAACCTGGAATTCGAAGACATCAACACCATAGGATCATTCTGATTCACATGAGTATTATATATGTGAATATAACGTACATTAAGCTCTATGCATTACGTACGTTATACCCTCAGGCAAGACAGTCGTCTGAACTGAGAAGAACTGTCAAATGTATGCTTAGCGTGCGTTAATCTTTGTAGCTTACGTGCGCTATCGTGCAGATGTAACGTACGTTACGTAGGTGTGTAACGTACGTTATGAAAGGTACATTAGGGTTCGGTCATCTTTCTATGTTTTTCCTCGTGTGATTGATTGTTTATTTAATGATAGGATATTAAGGACGAATTTCCTACGATAATCCAGTGTTGAGACTTTCCGATCGTCGTTTCCGTTGGAGTTCCAGATTGTTCCAATCAACTGTATTTACAGAGTATTCGCGAGAGATTACCAAGGCAAGTACCTTGATATACGAATTATAATTACGTGAAATCATTGTTGTTGAAGTGTATGAATCATGTTACGAATATCTGTATATATATATACATGTGGATATATGTATAGATATATGTATATATATATATATATAAAAATATACATATGGAGATAAATGTTGGGTGATTAATACCAATATTAGTCGACGTACTCAACTTAGATTAAAGTACGAATGATATTTATAGAGGTAATATGGTAATGTTTGTATTTTTGGTTGAGTTACGATATAAGGATATATATGTAGTGTTGATTGGTAGTGTTGAAGGCTTAATGTGTTAAGTCTTGATGAATAACGTGCGAGTTGTTGTTTATTTTGCATAGTTACGGACTGGCGAATAAATTATGTGAATTGATGAACTGTGTTCATAATTGTTGCAATGGTTGACTGTGTGCTTGGTATTTGTAACAACGTGAATACTTGTTATGAGAGACGTCATATCCGAGTGCCTCTGAGGGCGGGGCGTGTACTCCGGCCTGGTGTACGCTGCAATGAGCGGCTCCATATGATTGGTGAACACCGATGTTACTTAATGCGCGAGCAACGGGCGGCTCCTGTGGGAGTGAACGCCGGCGCGGTGACATGTGCAATGGGCGGCCAATATAATGGAGTGACCGCCGGTACACAGGTGTGCAAGGGAGACGCCTGGAACGCTTATTGGTAACGGATATTTGACTGATAGCTAAGACCCCGTTACTATGATTTTCGTAATTCAAAGTTCTTGCAATTTACTTTAAAATGTTGGTCTTGATGTAGACTGTGATTCGTGTTTCTGAAAGTTCGTTCCAACTTGTTTTAAATGTTGGTATCAGGGTCAATTAACCAAGGATATTTGACGAGATCTCCGAGGGTTAATTAATCAGGGGTCTTGAGCAGGATTTGTCGAATGAGAGGTTGTGCCTTTGATTGTACTGTGATGATTATTCTGTGTATTGGGTCGAGGACCCCGTGGGATGTTGAGATTTGATCTCGTGATGATATTATTTGGATTGGGCCGAGAACCCCGTGAGATGTTGTAATGATTCGCTTGTGATAGTGTTTTATCAATTGGGTCGAGGACCCCGAATAACGTTGTAATGGTTTTCTTGCAACTTCTCGAGGACTCGAGAGCTTTTGAAGTATTTTCTAAACGTATTCCCATTCGATTTTCAAAATCCCAAGACGGCCCGAGTCAATAATAATGTTTTCAAACTTTCTTATCAAAATACTTTTCCTTTTATAAAAAAGGATTTTTCAAACTAGATCTTCCGACTCCTTGGACTCGTTTAAAGTTTCATTGGTGTTATGTTCCGTAAAGAGAATATGACTATGCGATTATCTTTCACCTTCTGTATGCGAGTGCTGTTTTGTGTTGACTACAGGAATGTATGGTTTGTGTTAAGGCTTCGCAGCTGTTGAGTTGTGTTGTTATTGTTCGTATATCTTGTATATTATGTACTTGCAATAGCAAAATTCCAGTTTGCTAACCCCCGAGATTTCAGGGGGTGGGTGCCTGTTATGCGCTCAGGTTTTGGCAGCTCGGGAGAAGTCATGGGATTGGCTTGGAAGGATATGGAAGACGACGATGCTAATCACACAAGAGTCAGAGTCTTTTTCTTTTGTTTCATTTTGGTTGGTATTTCTCTTTCGGTCGAGTATCCACCCTTGCATGGGTGTAATTTTCATTCATTAAATTAAGCTGTCATTCCTTTCTGTGTTCAAGTTTATTATTGTCATTGAGAAGTAAATTTAGTTAGTTTCTGAATTGTTTAATGACCTTGTCGGTCTGCTTTGTAATTAATTTTGACCCCGGTCGGTCAATCATTGAGTAGTCTTTTGGAGTTTAGCCTGGTAGATTCTTGTGATAAGGGTCTACGGCGTGTGACATTCCCGGTCATATTCTTGGGGGTGTTACAGTTATGGTATAGGATCTTAGGTTTGCGAAAAACCTAGGCCATTGGGTCAAGTCCATGTCTTGTGTAAGTCGCGCGCGTCAGAGTTGTGATTAGTATCGTGGTTCCAATATCATCTTCAAGCAATCCGTGATGGTAAGCCTCCTGAATCGTAAGTCCCCTTGTACAGTAGAAACTCTATAATATAATACACTTGGGACCACCAAAATTCATTAATTAAAAGAGTTATTAATTAATCAATAAATTAATAATTATTAATTTATATATTAATTAATATTTTATTAATTTATGGTAGAATACTTAGTTTACAAACACCTTTCAAGCTTCCACTTAATTATTGTATACAATGCATGTATATCAAATGAACAACCCAATTTAAAAGAAACCTTCAATCTCCCACCTTATTATGCTTCTTGTGTTCAATGCAATCACATTGAACAATTTCTTGTTGAGCTATGAGAAAACAACACCAGAAGTTCTTACCATGCTAAGGAAAATTAGAGACGAGATTCAAGGGGAAATTGATTTCAACAAAAAATAAAAGACAATTGAGTCATTTTTCAAGAAACCTTCATAAATCATTCAAGTAATATGCTATATATAAGGAATTATTAATTTATATTTTATATGGGGTCTAAAGAAATTATCAAAAATGTATTATCTTATAATTTTAGCGAATTATTAATTTAGCACCCTATCCCCGAGTCGGGACCGGCAAAAAATATTATCTTAGAGAGTTTATTAAATAATCGAGTATTAATTTATCGAGTTTCTATATGTATTTGATTATATTGTGCTTAACGTGAACCAAGTGTAATATCCGGAATTTCTACTACTGTTGTTTGATATTATTTTATTCGAGTTATATTGTACAGCGTGGAATGCATGCAGTAGGAATAAAATAAATAAAGGACTGAGATGTCGAGATCGGTATAATTGTCATATCCGGTCGACGCTACATTTGAGGATATCGTATCGGTTATCGTATTCGATATAGAGTATATCGTATAAGAATATTATGGATTCAAGATATGTATTCGGAAGTGTATATGTGTTTTCGGTATGTCGAGACAAAGCGTAATTGGAAATGGCTAAGTGTAACATTATTAGCGCACGCTAATAATCATGAGTAGCACACGCTATCGTGCAGGATTAGCGCACGCTACGGATATAAGATAACACACGCTAATACAGTCCGATCGGAAGGAATCTACGCGTGGACCAGGCCACTTTCGGCGCACGTTCTGATAAGTCAACGGATGTTGTAATGTAGTGTTAGCGCACGCTAATTCATGTTGATTAGCGCACGCTAACTATATATCGGTCAACAAGGAATCTTGGCTTTATTGGTTGATTTCGGCTGGTGGGGTCACGAGCATCTTCGTGGTAGGTGTAGACTGTAGCAAGTCAACTGGTATTAGCGCACGCTAAGGTAAATGACTTGCGTACGCTAGGCAGGATGTTTTACGTACGTTAATGCATGGGCATTACGTACGTAAGCTAGTTTACGAAGCAAGGCAGTAGCCTCTGGGCTTCGATAGCGCACGCTAACAAAGTCAGTTAGCGCACGCTAAGGCGGTAGCGCACGCTAAACATGAGATGTTAGCGCACGCTAATAATGAATATTATAAAAAGGGACAGAAGGGTGTTATGAAGCATTTCGTCCATTCCTTCCTTGCAACCGAGAGAGAGAGTTTTTAGAAAGAGGTTTGAGGTCTCAAACACTGAGAGATGGTGATCTTTAACAAGATTAAGATGGAGAGCATGGATTCAAGCCTTGTCCTTCAAGTTGTTCATGATTCTTTGGATGGAGTTCTAATGTTCTTATTTTTGGTTCATCTAAACCAGGTAATCTTCGTATTCCTTCGTTAGTGGTTCATTTTTCTTGGATGATTTCATGCAAGGAGCATGTTGGATAATCATATGATGATGTTATATGAGATTCAATGGAATTTTGATAAGAGTTTCGGATGTTAGTTAAGATTCTTCATACCATAAGGATGTTGATTCATTTAACCCGATCTAAGAAGGATTTATGAATCTTGGTAATTATATTGGTCGATTTAGATGAGATGAATCATGATACTAGGTTGAATTCCAGATTTAGCATGATATGATCCTTGTTATCGAGTCGGTTTGATTATTGAGGTTGTTATTGATATATGGACATTGACATGATCATTGTGATAATTATGGGGTCGTTTATCTTTAAGAGATATGGGGATTTATGTTTCCCTTCATTCGGATTCGTAGTCGCAAGATGTGAGTCGATGTTTGGAATGCATGCCACTGTACAGCATTAGCGCACGCTAAGCTTACTGGCTAGCGCACGCTAACGGGACAACTTAGCGCACGCTACGTTATGCGTTTAACGTGCGCTAAGTAGGCAGACAGTGCAGTATTTTTGTGTTTTGATTATGAATTCGTGATGGTTTGATTTGGTTTGTTCTGACTGCATTTATTCGAGGTTGTGTTGAACCGTTGAGTTCGATTGGTTAGTTTTGTCGGTTGTTGATTGTTATCGGATATGTGTTATTTGATTTCTTCTATAGGTTGAGATTATTGATCGGTGATTATAACCAGATATTGCGGTTGTGTTCGAGTATGTCCATTGTATTGCTTTTGATCGGGGATGAGGAGCTCGTAGACAAAGGCAGTGTGTTCCGCAGCAGCTTCGCGGTATCGGTATCGAGGCAAGTTATTACTTGCGCAGTTATAATATTTAATGAATGGTTTCAGTTTCATTTCGTTTATAATGCATATATCAATGATTATTATTGTGAACTCTGGGTATTCGGATCGCATATCGTTCTTTCGATTCTGGGAGGTAAATCATAATGTATATGCTTTATCTCAGTTATTGGTATGTTCGAGTATCGAGGTTACATTATGGTAAAGACGAGGATATGAGTATCTATAGTTCATTGTACGTTTGGAACGCCGAGCATTGAGGATAATCGTCGGTGATGATTGGACATCGAGGTTGCTCCCGAAGGACTCGGGGCAAGTATTCCATATTGATTATGGTTTAATGTTATTTATTTTGGTCTCGTACACTTTCTTTCATGTTGTTGAACATGAAGTCGTCCTAGTAAATTTTCATGTTGTCGTGCATGTTATGTTGTTCATGTTGATGAACGTGTTGATTTGCATATGTGTATGCATATTGTGTTGTTTATGTTGTGTAAATAATCCGATGGGATTATGAGGATCTATGCTGAGGGCGCCGGATCGAATGTCCATCATGCGTTGGTTCGACGGGATCATCATGAGGATCTATGCTGAGGGCGCTGGATCGTTGGACAGGTTTTCCACCATGCGTTGGTTCGACGGGATCATCATGGGGATCTATGCTGAGGGCGCTGGATCGTTGGATTACCAGTATTGTGTTGATGGAATCTTGTGAATTCGCATCATTGATTGTATCATATGTTGTTGTTCATATGTGTATTGTTAGTTATCCACCTTATGTTGATCTGATAGGATCAACAAAGGGATCTATGCTGAGGGCGCTGGATCGTCGGATTTCCATTGAGTATACATGATTGATATTGCTGTGATCATATTGACGTGGTCATATGAGTATGCATTTGTAGGTCTTGTGTTAGGACCGTGTCCGTATTGCATTGATCTGATCTCGGATTAGACTGATATGATTGTCGTGGCACTTCATATCTCGAGGTATGTTCCGTATTTCCTTGGTATTTGTCTTTGATGGAAAATCGGTTATCGTCTTGGGATTTGATGATGTTATTCGATGGATCGTATTGGTCGGTAATGGTATATTTCCGTATCGTGAGTTGGTGATGACAGTTTGAGAATCTTGAGTATTGTTTGAGGTACAATACAGATATTATGTTCGAGTTTATTGGTTAATCGAGTACAGGATGTGAAATGTGATAATGGTTATTCTGATGAGAATTTCTTGAGTAAGCAAAGTCATGGCGGTAAGATTACGTTGGTCATATTCTTATGTTGTATTCTCATTGGTATGTTATTATTAATGTGATGTGACAGTTATCATTGTTGGATATTATGGCTGACCGTCAGGATTTCTTTTTAGGTTCTCGGAGTATCGAGCTTGTAGCGGTCGTGAAGAGATGAGCTTCCGGAGGATACCGGCTAGGACATGTTGTGTGCATTGAGTTTCTTGATTGGTTCTTGTATTCCATTGCTAGAGTATCTTTATGGTTGGTCTTTTTCCGCTGCGTGAGTATTTTGAAATGCTCTTTTGGTATCTAGTAACTGAGGTTACTTTGGAAATCGTTTTCTAAACTTTTGAGTGTCGGATGTTTGGCCTTGCGATTTCAAAAGAGTTTTTACGACGGTTTTTGATAAATGGATTTTATATGTCTTTGTGAATTTTTAAAGATAGTACCGTCGTCGGCCTCTTGGGCATTTGTAAATGTTTGCGAAAATTTCTTTTAGCCTTGTGGGTTCCATCTCGGGGCCCATGGCGCTGTAATATTTCCGGTTAAATCTGGGGGTGTTACAGAATATGGTATCAGAGCCTTAGGTTGAGAAAACCTAGGCATTTGGGTCGAGTTGGGTCTTGTTTTCGTTGCCTCATTCGAGTTGTCAATTGACAAATATTGGAGCCGTGAGTTTTTGTTGTTCACTCGGGCTTATGGGTTATGCGATTTGCCAGTGTAGTATTGGGGTTGTTATAAACTTTTCCAAACGGTGTTAAACGAGATTCTCTTGAATGAGATGTATTGTGTTCTTGAGTCGAACTGACTTGGCAAAACGTGTGTTTTGAAAATATCCGTGTTGAGTATTTTCTAGAGTCGAGACATGTGCCAGTATCACGGGGAATCGTCGGCTTCACGATCTGTAAGTATTTGGATTTTTGAATTTCATTGAGATTTATTGCCGTTCTAAGTTGATACGTTTTGAGATTCAGCAGATATCATGCGTTACAGTATAAGGTAACAAAATTGGGACATGATTGATGAATGGAGAAACTATGATTTGAAAATCAGTATGTCGATTAAATTTTGGAACGGAATTGTGCATTGGGAGAAATATTGTGGATTGTTCAGGAGAACATGTAGTCATGTTAATTCATTTTATGATATATGAACCGCTTTTGAACATTTGAAAATGATACTCTTCAAAATGAATGTCTTACGGACGTTTTACGGAAAATGATTTTGGGCCGAGACCCAATCGATTTTGAAATGGTTTTATAACTCAGGACTTGGGGTCCGAAAAGAGTTTTCTACTTTTAAACTTCTTGTAATGTGGAATGAGATACGGCCGAGACCCTAACGTTTCAAAAGACCTTCTGTTTTCTAAAACTCCCGAGATTTGTAAAATACTTTACCAATCGTTTACCTATGTTATTTCCGCCTTCGAGGCTCTGGTTTACTCGCTCAAATGGAACCTCTCGGAAGTCTTTCGCCGTGTTTGATTTGCTTGATTTGTTTCAACGCTTTGTCATATCATATTTGAGGTGATCCAGATGGGTAAATGGTTGACGATACGAGTCATGTGTGGAAAAGGAGTTTTTATCTGAGTCTATATATTGAGGTTTTGGAACTCGATCGTGTGGTCTTCCCGATGGAATATCGGTGGATATTGGTGACAAGCTGAACTGATATACAGGAGTATGGATATGGACAAGCATTTGCATAAATTTCATTTTATTTAATCGTGTCTATTTGAAAAGAATTTTTATCGAGAACTTGGCACCAACGAGCCGATTTAATTTTTAAAATTGATTTCGTGGTCTTACGAAAATTTATGTTTTGAGTTTTCAAACTCTTGAAAGAACTTTCGAAAATTGTCTTCGTGACAAGAATATATGATTTCAAACTGGTATTGAAAATGTGATTGATGTACATACGCATTTAGTGCATCGGGCATATCATATCGATGGTACAAGGAAAAGAGATTCGAAGTTTAGTATGGTAGATTGGTTATGCAAGGATGATCGGTTGATTGATCAGATAAGAGAAATATACTGCACGTTGTAGATTCATGTGCAGGATGTAATTTTGGAACTTTGGACTTTGTAAAACCGGGACATATGTGCTATGTGAGTCCATTGGTGCGGTAGTTGCGCAATCTTGCCATAGTGATCTTTGAATGATTTCTTTGTAAGTGTAAATTTGGGGATGGTGACCCCATACTGGTGGTTTTGGATATTGAGTGGTCATTCCCACTCCATGTATAATTAGGTATGTTCATCGATTTGTGATTGGTTGTTCGTGTGCCGAGGAATATGTTCGCCAGTTGGGTATGTTTATTGAGATCTACTGTACGTGATTGATTTGTCATTTTGGGAATGTTATTATTTCGTATATCTGTTTCTGTGGTTCTGTGTTGATCGTGTTGGAGTTTATCGTGTGAAGGTATTCTCGATTTTCGTTGATCATTCGTTGGTAATATTGGAGTTTATCACGTTGATGATATTCTCGATTGTGTTTTGACCTCTGGTTGGTCATATTGGAATTTATCATGTCGATGATAAATTCGGTTGATTGTTGATCATTATTGGTGATCATCTGAGCGTTCGGATTTTTGTTGATGTTTCGGGATTCGTGTCGTTGTTTTGGGCAGTTGTTTCGTAGATGTATTGTATATTATTCGTCTTGTCGGAATTGGGACTTGATTATGTAATCAGGCAGACAGGATTTGATTCGGGCAGATTGTTTCATCCGAAGATGATATATTTTGTTGAGACTCAGGGAATTGTGATCGTAAGCGTATTGAGGCATGCGGTGAGACCGCTTGCTAGTATTTCAGAGATCGTCGACTGCGTATTTGTAAGTATGCTCTTTTGGGTATTCAGTGATGACGATAATTGATCGTTGTCGTGATGGTTTTGGGGATATTTTGGGTTGGAAGGTATGTTTGTTTGTTTTATGACGGATTGCAAGTTTCGAGGACGAAACTTATTTTAAGTGGTGTAGAATGTAATATCCGGAATTTCTACTCATTGTTTGATATTATTTTATTCGAGTTATATTGTATGCAGTGGAATGCATGCAGTAGGAATAAAATAAATAAAGGACCGAGATGTCGATATCGGTATAATTGTCGTATCAGTCGGTGATTACATTTGAGGATATCGTGTATCGTGTTATCGTACTTCGATATAGAGTATATCGTATAAGAATATTATTGGATTCGGTATATGTATTCGGTAAGTGTATATGTGTTTTCGGTATGTCGAGACAGTACTTGATTGGAAATGGCTAAGTGTAACATTATTAGCGCACGCTAATAATCATGAGTAGCGCACGCTATCGTGCAGGATTAGCGCACGCTACGGATATAAGATAACGCACGCTAATACAGTCCGATCGGAAGGAATCTACGCGTGGACCAGGCCACTTTCGGCGCACGTTCTGATAAGTCAACGGATGTTGTAATGTAGTGTTAGCGCACGCTAATGCATGTTGATTAGCGCACGCTAACTATATATCGGTCAACAGGGAATATTGGCTTTATTGGTTGATTTCGGCTGGTGAGGTCACGAGCATCTTCGTGGTAGGTGTAGACTGTAGCAAGTCAACTGGTATTAGCGCACGCTAAGGTAAATGACTTGCGTACGCTAGGCAGGATGTTTTACGTACGTTAATGCATGGGCATTACGTACGTAAGCTAGTTTGCGAAGCAAGGCAGTAGCCTCTGGGATTCGATAGCGCACGCTAACAAAGTCAGTTAGCGCACGCTAAGGCGGTAGCGCACGCTAAACATGAGATGTTAGCGCACGCTAATAATGAATATTATAAAAAGGGACAGAAGGGTGTTATGAAGCATTTCGTCCATTGCTTCCTTGCAACCGAGAGAGAGAGTTTTTAGAAAGAGGTTTGAGGTCTCAAACACTGAGAGATGGTGATCTTTAACAAGATTAAGATGGAGAGCATGGATTCAAGCCTTGTCCTTCAAGTTGTTCATGATTCTTTGGATGGAGTTCTAATGTTCTTCTTTTTGGTTCATCTAAACTAGGTAATCTTCGTATTCCTTCGTTAGTGGTTCATTTTTCTTGGATGATTTCATGCAAGGAGCATGTTGGATAATCATATGATGATGTTATATGAGATTCAATGGAATTTTGATAAGAGTTTCGGATGTTAGTTAAGATTCTTCATACCATAAGGATGTTGATTCATTTAACCCGATCTAAGAAGGATTTCTGAATCTTGGTAATTATATTGGTCGATTTAGATGAGATGAATCATGATACTAGGTTGAATTCCAGATTTAGCATGATATGATCCTTGTTATCGAGTCGGTTTAATTATTGAGGTTGTTATTGATATATGGACATTGACATGATCATTGTGATAATTATGGGGTCGTTTATCTTTAAGAGATATGGGGTTTTATGTCTCCCTTCATTCGGATTCGTAGTCGCAAGATGTGAGTCGATGTTTGGAATGCATGCCACTGTACAGCATTAGCGCACGCTAAGCTTACTGGCTAGCGCACGCTAACGGGACAACTTAGCGCACGCTACGTTATGCGTTTAACGTGCGCTAAGTAGGCAGACAGTGCAGTATTTTTGTGTTTTGATTATTAATTCGTGATGGTTTGATTTAGTTTGTTTTGACTGCGTTTATTCGAGGATGTGTTGAACCGTTGAGTTCGATTGGTTAGTTTTGTCGGTTGTTGATTGTTATCGGATATGTGTTATTTGATTTCTTCGATAGGTTGAGATTATTGATCGGTGATTATAACCAGATATTGCGGTTGTGTTCGAGTATGTCCATTGTATTGCTTTTGATCGGGGATGAGGAGCTCGTAGACAAAGGCAGTGTGTTCGGCGGCTTCGCGGTATCGGTATCGAGGCAAGTTATTACTTGCGCAGTTATAATATTTAATGAATGGTTTCAGTTTCATTTCGTTTATAATGCATATAGCGATGATTATTATTGTGAACTCTGGGTATTCGGATCGCATATCGTTCTTTCGATTCTGGGAGGTAAATCATAATGTATATGCTTTATCTCAGTTATTGGTATGTTCAAGTATCGAGGTTACATTATGGTAAAGACGAGGATATGAGTATCTATAGTTCGTTGTACGTTTGGAACGCCGAGCATTGAGGATAATCATCGGTGATGATTGGACATCGAGGTTGCTCCCGAAGGACTCGGGTCAAGTATTCCATATTGATTATGGTTTAATGTTATTTATTTTGGTCTCGTACACTTTCTTTCATGTTGTTGAACATGAAGTCGTCCTAGTAAATTTTCATGTTGTCGTGCATGTTATGTTGTTCATGTTGATGAACGTGTTGATTTGCATATGTGTATGCATATTGTGTTGTTTATGTTGTGTAAATAATCCGATGGGATTATGAGGATCTATGCTGAGGGCGCTGGATCGAATGTCCATCATGCGTTGGTTCGACGGGATCATCATGAGGATCTATCTTTGAGGGCGCCGGATCGTTGGACGGAGTTTTCCACCATGCGTTGGTTCGACGGGATCATCATGGGGATCTATCTTTGAGCTGGATCGTTGGATTACCAGTATTGTGTTGATGGAATCTTGTGAATTCGCATCATTGATTGTATCATATGTTGTTGTTCATATGTGTATTGTTAGTTATCCACCTTATGTTGATCTGATAGGATCAACAAAGGGATCTATGCTGAGGGCGCTGGATCGTCGGATTTCCATTGAGTATACATGATTGATATTGCTGTGATCATATTGACGTGGTCATATGAGTATGCATTTGTAGGTCTTGTGTTAGGACCGTGTCCGTATTGCATTGATCTGATCTCAGATTAGACTGATATGATTGTCGTGGCACTTCATATCTCGAGGTATGTTCCGTATTTCCTTGGTATTTGTCTTTGATGGAATATCGGTTATCGTCTTGGGATTTGATGATGTTATTCGATGGATCGTATTGGTCGGTAATGGTATATTTCCGTATCGTGAGTTGGTGATGACAGGTTTAGAATCTTGAGTATTGTTTGAGGTACAATACAGATATTATGTTCGAGTTTATTGGTTAATCGAGTACAGGATGTGAAATGTGATAATGGTTATTCTGATGAGAATTTCTTGAGTAAGCAAAGTCATGGCGGTAAGATTACGTTGGTCGTATTCTTATGTTGTATTCTCATTGGTATGTTATTATTAATGTGATGTGACAGTTATCATTGTCGGATATTATGGCTGACCCCGTCGTGGGATTTCTTTTTAGGTTCTCGGAGTATCGAGCTTGTAGCGGTCGTGAAGAGATGAGCTTCCCGGAGGATACTGGCTAGGACATGTTGTGTGCATTGAGTTTCTTGATTGGTTCTTGTATTCATTTGCTAGAGTATCTTTATGGTTGGTCTTTTCATTGCGTGAGTATTTTGAAATGCTCTT
This sequence comes from Orobanche coerulescens, assembly GCA_033398695.1. Lineage (NCBI taxonomy): Eukaryota > Viridiplantae > Streptophyta > Magnoliopsida > Lamiales > Orobanchaceae > Orobanche > Orobanche coerulescens. Next base: position 57,903,970 of record CM065808.1, on the reverse strand, counting down.
TTGGTATCTAATGTGAGGTTACTTTGGAAATCATTTTCTAAACTTTTGAGTGTCGGCTGTTTGGCCTTGCGATTTCAAAAGAGTTTTTACGACGGTTTTTGATAAATGGATTTTATATGTCTTTGTGAATTTTTAAAGATAGTACCGTCGTCGGCCTCTTGGGCATTTGTAAATGTTTGCGAAAATTTCTTTTAGCCTTGTGGGTTCCATCTCGGGGCCCACGCCGCTGTAATATTTTCGGTTAAATCTGGGGGTGTTACACCAAGGGTTTGAACTTGTTAGAGACTATATTGTTTTATGATATCACCTGCGTATACGGTTCGAGTGAGAATGGTTATGTAGTATACTTCGGAAGTCGAATATATATATATCGGTTTCTGCATTTCAGTAAAATAAATCTTTGAGTGTTAATTTTATCCGCTGCGTGAGTATTTTGAAATGACTCTTGGTATTTTGCAAACTGAATTGTTATCTCATAAGACCGATTCCCTAAACCGAGTTTTGGCATTTTAGTCTTGCACGCTTTAACGGTATTTTTATGACAGTATTTAATATTTTACAAATGATTTTGTAAGTTTTGGAAAATGCTACCGTCATCGGCTTTTTGGCGTATTTTGAAATGGTTTTGTAAATGGTTTTTAGCCTGGTAGGTTCCGGCGCAGAATCCCCGGCATGTAATATTCCTGGGCCGAATTACGAACATTTTAAAGTAGTGTTTTGAAATTTTCCTAGCATTGTAAACCTCATGATTTAATGTAGTCACGTCAAATGGTCACGTATTTTGGTGAAAAAATTTTTCGAATAAACATTTTGGTAGAAGAGGAAGGATTTTCAAAATTGTGGTATTTGGGACTCAACACTTTTGAAATATTTCAAATCAGTTACAATTCGATTTTCAATTTTCTTGTAGGCATTACTCGAAAATAAATTTTTAGAGTCATTGTATAAATTTTCCCTTCCAAATTAAAGGACAATATTTACAAGTTTTGAGCACAACGTGACTGGGCTTTTGTTTCACAAATTTTGTTTTCATTAAAAGCATACGCATAATGATCGTCCTAGTCGAAGGACTGAAAATTGACTTCAGAAAATTTCGTGCTTTACGATATTACCGTTATTCTAAGGATGCTAATTAAACCTTGTGTGATAATTGTGATATACCGTACAACTGTTGTTGGTTGATTCTTTAATCTAATACTCGCAAGCGCACGATTTGTTCGATGTAGATATGCGGTGCAAGGTCGATTCCACAGGGAGGACTATACTAGTGAAGTCAAATTATTCCTATCGTTTTGAACCAAATTATATTAAATTCTAACCTAGTCCCAAATAATTTAATTTTTGATTGGTTAAAATAATTGCATTAAATAACAGTAATTTTTAAGTAGATTTTAGATAAATTGATTTTAAATAATTTACTAGGGTTTAGAATCCACCAATGTCTATTTATTATATAATTTATATTCTAATTCCAAGAAATTCAGGGAATAGATTCTGAAATCAATCTCACTATTTCCCTATAGATTTGACAATAAGTACAAAATTATAATTCACATATAGATTTTCCTTCGCTTGAAAAATGTAATTTCTAAGCATTATATGTATCCAATTTAATGGAAAATAAATAATCAAAAAAATTAACTAATATCAATAATCACAAAGCAATGGGGAATTTATAACTATAAAAAATTCGTGATATAATTGATGAAATAATATTCCCCTATTGAAGCGAAAATTATAATCGTTAAAAATATTTATTTGGAATTATTATATAAATATTAATAATAATATAGACATGGTTTCATCATAACCCCAGTAAAAGAAAATTACTCATTCATAATAACAACACAAATAAATAAATATTCCATAATATTATTACACAAATATAATTTTATTACACAATATTTTTATTTCTCTCCCTTACAATAATATCTCTCTATTTTTTTTCCTTTTTTCTCCTCCCCAAAACACTACACATTCATCCCCTATTTATACTACTTCAAAATCAATAAAATAATAATTTTTACAATTAAAAATTTCCACCTCCCAATTATTTCACGGCGGCTATGGGTGCTGATGTCATGGATGACATCAGCACATAGTTGAATTTCTGGGCCAATAGGGTGTTGACACGTGGCACAATATGGTCCGTCTATTTAATTGTCCTTCGAACGGTCATAACTTCTTCATACGAACTCGGATTCGGATGATTTTTTTTTTTAAAACGATCATCTCGATGAGACGAATAAAATGAGACCAGTCGTGACTATATTTGAATTTTGTAAAAATGTTGCCCTTGAACCAATTGATTTGTCTTGTACCGGTTGGTTAACGTGCAGATATAATTTAATTCCAATTAATCATTCAAAAATGACATAAAATTATAGAAAATTCTAATAAAATGAAATAATATAAATATATGGTAAAACAAATAAATTATCACACAACACATAATTATATATATAAAATACTAATAAAAATATTACTCAAAATATACTAAATAAATTCCCCCACACTTATGTTTTGCACGTCCTCGGACAAATCTTATACTCGAGTTATAATACTTATATGCTGAAAAAATCATGACAAAACCAATATCAAGAGAGAACAAGTGATCATGAGCCAAGTGAGATCAGAGAAAAATAGGATGCCGCACCAAATTCTAACAACTTCATTGAGAATCGAATGCCAAAAGATTCAATACCCTCACAGTGGATATCACTCTTCACTCAAGTGTATATACGAGATATTCGAGAAGAGTTCACTTATATCAAAGCATAATGTGTCATTACCATTTGCTTGGTCAAAAATCAAATCTCCACTACTTAAAAATAAACTCATGCATAAATCAAAAGGTCTTTCTTTTGGTTGTAACGTGGCTTTGGGTATGGGTAGGATAAAGGAAAAATTATGAGGTTTGCTAGCCAAGATCAATTGTGAATTTAGATGCATAACAAATCCTACAAATAACAATCAACACCCCCCTTCTGTAATGAAAACTCTCAAATCCCCAAGTTATTCTGTACATGGTATTTGAATATTCATCTGGTAAGGTCATACTCTTGTGTAAGGAAAAGTATGCAATGGATCTTCTGGAAGGATTTATGTTTCACTTAAGGGATAGTTCAAGTGCTATTTTATGTATATATAGTGATGATTTTCGCACTTGACCTCCCGTTTTTTTTTTATATTTTTTTTGGCCTTTATTTATATTTTTTTTGGTTCAATACTCCAATGTACTTCACACCCTTTCACTTTCAACAAAAGCTCTTAATCTCCACAATACTCTTATGAACATCGGCCCCTATTTGTCATACATCTAGTTCACAATTAAATCTTTGACTAGAGGGTGCAAATGGATGAGTCATCAACAAGAATGGATAATGGCTAAAGTAATGTGCTTGATCAAAGAAATAGGCTCAGGCTCAATGGGGCTTCTAAGGATAAAATGTAATGGGTTAATCCTAATTGCCTTTATCATCTTTTATCAAAGAAATATGCTCTACGTTTGGGGGCGTGGAGTCGATTTGCCAATACGCATTGCAGTAATGAGGAAGTAGGTCTTGATGGGGGATTTTGTTAGACCTTTATTCGGATTTTGATATAGTCCGTTCGAATCTGCATATTCCAAGATGCTATAGCTGGCGCTTCAGACTCGTTGATGATGGCTACTGGTGATTTTCCGAATTCAGTTTTGGCTCTGAACCAAGGCCTGATACTCAATTGGCACTCAAACTTGACCTAGGTATGTCGTTAAAGTACCTAATTCTAACACGGCTCATGGTGCAGTTCAACAAATATTCAAGCTCGAACCAGACACTCAGCTGAAGATATTTGTTTGTGCCATTTGTCGTGTGGCTATGTTAGGGATTTGGCCTCCCTATAATTTACTTGCTTTCTAGTTCTTAGTTAGCTTGTTTAATTTTCTTTCAGGCTATGTTTGGGATTTGGCCCCCCAGAAAAATATCGGCTATGTAAGGGAATAGGTCCCCCTATCATCTTTGTGCTATAATATATCACTTTTTTTTTAAAAAAAAAAAATATCTTAATGCAAGAGTTTATGAATGTAGTCTCGAAATGTATAAATGAGCAAGTTCTAGAATGAATACAATATGTTTGACCACACAACAAAAAAATATAGAGTGTATATATAAGGATTGCTCTAAGGCTCAAAACTCACAAAAAGGGTGTTGTGTACTGAATCCCATACACCTTCATCCAAATCCATTATCAAAACCAGTGAAACATCCCAAAAAATAATTTTTTCACTAACGATTTCTCAAGAAAATGATGTCGTGATTTTCAACATCTTTTTTTTATATTATATCGCATATATATATATATATATATATATATATATATATATAGATATAGATATACACCTTCCCCCACACTTAATGGTAAACAATATCCTTATTGTGTAAAAAGAACAATGGAGTAAGGGTTTAAATAAGGCTTCCCTGTTTACGAAAGACGATGCTTCGCTCAAGCTCCCTTTTTTTTTGGGACCTGCAAGAAATAAGTGTGGCAAAACAACAAAAGAAAATATATACCTGGAAGTATAACACAAACAACCTAGATGCGCTTCAAGAGAGTCCGAAGAGTCACCTTACGCTGCCATCAATGCTTTTATTAAAAACAAACGAAAAAGTACAGTAATAGAAATAACAATACTTAAATCGTGGATAGATGTGCGTCAAGAGATCGAAAAGAAAACTCCTTAAGCTGCCATCATTTTCACGATTTTTACACTCGCTAAAAAGTAAAAATAACAAGAGGGATGAAGTGGGATATCAGAGGGAAAGGAATGTATCAATTTTGCATTTCCGCACAGTGAAATCTTCCATCCAAACAATATTAGCTAGAGTAGTGCAGTTCAGGAACAAATGCAATAAGTTTTTTGATCAGCTCTTCTGGTGTTGTTGCAACAACTATGATTTGTTTAGCACGCTCAGAAATAAAACCTTTGTCAGAAGAGTAGTTGATGAAAGATAGTAAACCATCGAAGAAACCATTGACATTTAGCAGACCTATTGGTTTCGTATGAACATTTAGCTGGGCTCTGGTAACCACATGAATAAGTTCCTCAAGAGTGCCAAAACCACCGGGAAGGGTGATAAAGGCATCAGCATTATTTATCATGTGAGTTATGCGGTCTTGCATATTCACAACTCTGAACTCATCTCCAATAGTTGCTCCGGTGATTTTACTTTCAGTCAGAGGTTTTGGAATGATTCCCAACACTTTTACTCCTTCCATATAGGCAGAAGCAGCAGCACGTCCCATTAATCTTATACTTCCTCCTCCGTAAACTACATGAATGCATTTTTGTCCTAAGGTACGACCCAAGTTATGGGCTGCTTCAGTAAAGCAAGCCTCTTTCCCATGACTAGCTCCACCAAAAATGCAGATGGAGTTAAATCTTTTTGTGGAAGATGATGATTCCATTTTTTGAAAAGAAATTACTTAGAGAGAAAATGAAAAGAATACAAGTTTGAGGGATGCAGAAAAGAAACAACTGCAATGTTTATTTATAGATGCAAAATAAAATAAAAAGATTTATCAAATCTGTGACCGCGTTAATTGCGCTTCAACTACTCAATAGAATAATGAATGCATTTATTGCGTATCACATTTTTTATTCAGAAAATCTAAAAAAACGACAAAAAGTAAAGATACTCACATGTATGTACAGTAGTTGTGATTGTGGCTCACATCTTCCTCTGATTTTACGTTCAGAAACGGCTTAAACGCCTTCTATGAGTCGGGGAGAAGCTTCCCATCCAATTTTCTTACAAATTGGCAAACAGGGTCTTTTAACATCAGATTCCCAAGACGTTGTTCATATTCTGGTTTGAATTTATTCCACAAACATTGAATCCCATAATGTACGAGTCCACTAGGATGCGTGTCAAGAGAAATTTCGATATCATCTAAATTCTCCTTATTCAGACCATCCTTGATGAACTGAATATTATCTTCTCTGTTTGTGGAAGGAATTCCTAAAGATCGACATCTTGAATCACAGTTCCACCTAGCACATTTGTAGCAAACGGCGATTTTCTTTGCTCATCGTTTCTTGGCATATGAACTTTTTCCAAGTCCTAGTAAAAATCTAGTTGGTGTTTCCGTGAATTCACCCACTATTCTCACTTTGGCTTCAATAATGAATCGAATATCAAAAGGTATGCCATTATTCATAAGCAACCTCATTCTTTCAACTCTGGCTTGGTAAAGTTTCAAAATGACTTTTTTACTAAGAAAGGGAAATCTTTTTTCAATTGTTTTCAAAGTTTGTTCCATAATTAAAAATAAAATAAAAATATCTACAAAATCAGTTGTTGTGGCAAACTGAAAAATCCGACTTTACTAGCCACGGAGTACCGTTATCCGCCACTTGATCGGGCAAACACAATGGAGTATTAATCCACAATATCGGGGTCCTTAAGAAGAATCTCTTCTACCTCAAAAGATTTTAATTCCAAATATGGTTTTAACCGTTGACCATTTACTTTGAAAATATTACCATTTTTTAGATTTTTAATTTCTACAGCTCCGTGAGGATAGACCGTATGAATAATAAATGGACCAGACCATCGTGAACGCAACTTGCTTGGAAATGATAACAAACAAGAGTTAAAAAGAAAGACTTTTTGACCAGGAGAAAAAGTTTTTATCAAAATGTGTTTATCATGAAAAAATTTCATTTTGTCCTTATATTTCCTTGCACAATCGTACGCATCATTTCTGATTTCTTCCAATTCATTTAGTTGAAGTTTCCTATGAATTCCAGCCATGTCTAATGAAAAATTTAATCGTTTTATGGCCCAGTATGCTCTATGTTCCAATTCAATAGGCAAATGACATGGTTTTCCAAAGACAAGCCTAAATGGAGACATTCCGATGGGAGTTTTAAAAGCAGTACGGTAAGCCCACAATGCATCATTCAATCGCAAAGACCAATCTTTCCTTGTAGGATTAACAGTTTTATCAAGAATATGTTTGATTTCTCTGTTTGAAATTTCAACTTGTCCATTTGTTTGAGGGTGATAAGGAGTAGCAACTTTATGTGTAACACCATATTTTTTAAATAGATGATTCAAAAATTTATTACAAAAATGTTTTCCTCCATCACTTATAATTGCTCGTGGTGTTCCAAATCTGGAAAAAATATTTTCTTTCAAACATTTTACCACGACTTTGTGGTCATTTGTTTTGCAAGCAATTGCTTCTACCCATTTTGAAACATATTCGACGGCCACAAGGATGTAAAGATTGCCAAAAGAAATTGGAAAAGGTCCCATAAAATCTATGCCCCAAACATCAAATATTTCAATAATTAAAATTGGGTTTAAAGGCATCATATTTCTTTTAGAAATTCGACCTAATCTTTGACATCTATCACATGTGCTGCAATATGAATGTGTATATTTGAAAAGTGTTGGCCAATAAAAACCACATTGCAGAATTTTAGCAGTTGTTTTCTTTGAGCTAAAATGACCTCCACATGCATGATCATGACAAAAGGAAATGATATTTTGTTGTTCATGTTCTGGCACACATCTCCTAATGATTTGATCAGGACAATATTTGAACAAATATGGATCATCCCAAAAGAATTTTTTTACTTCGTTTAAAAATTGTTTTATCTTGGTTATTCCAATGAGATGGCATGTTGCCAGTAACAAGGTAATTGACAATGTCGGCATACCAAGGTATTTGAGAAACAGACATGAGTTGTTCATCAGGGAAAGTTTCATTAATGGGAAGTTCTTTATCAGTAAAATTCACGATTAGCCTAGACAAATGATCAGCAACAACATTTTCAGCACCTTTTTTATCTCGAATTTCTAAGTCAAACTCTTGTAATAATAGAATCCAACGGATCAAGCGAGGTTTAGAATCTTTCTTAGAAAGAAGATATTTTAATGCAGCATGATCAGAGTAAATTATGACTTTCGAACCAATCAAGTAAGGTCGAAATTTGTCTAAGGCAAAAACGACTGCAAGCAATTCTTTTTCAGTTGTAGAATAATTTAATTGGGCATCATTTAGAGTTCTGCTTGCATAATATATTACAGTTGGCAATTTATTTTCTCTTTGACCCAACTACACCGACGGCATAGTCGGATGCATCACACATTATTTCAAAAGGAAGATTCCAGTTTGGAGATTTGATGATAGGTGCAGAGCTCAACATTGATTTGAGTGTCTTAAAAGCTTTTAGACAATGATCATCAAATGCAAAAGGTGTGTCTTTTGAAAGTAAATTACATAATGGCCTTGAGATTTTGCTAAAATCTTTGATGAATCGACGGTAAAAACCAGCATGGCCTAAGAATGACCAAATTTCTTTAATCGTTCGTGGGGGTGGAAGACTAGATATTACATCAACTTTAGATTTGTCCACCTCAATTCCTTTTTCAGAAATCACATGTCCTAAGACAATTCCTTTTTTAACCATAAAATGACATTTTTCCCAGTTTAGGACAAGATTCTTCTCCTTACACCTAACCAACACTTGGCTTAAGTGGTGTAAACATTCATCAAAGCTAGACTCGAATACAGAAAAATCATCCATAAAAATTTCCAAAAAACGCTCAACCATGTCAGAGAAAATGCTCATCATACACCGCTGAAAAGTAGCAGGTGCATTACACAGACCAAATGGCATTCGTCGGTAAGCAAAAGTTCCGAAAGGACAGGTAAAAGTGGTTTTTTCTTGATCTTCATGAGCAATGGGAATTTGGTTATAGCCGGAATATCCATCAAGAAAACAATAATAAGCATGGCCGGCTAACCTTTCTAGCATTTGATCAATAAAAAGAAGTGGAAAGTGATATTTTCTTGTAACAGAGTTCAATTTTACGTAATCAATCTGGACTCTCCATACAGTTTGAATTCTGGTTGGAACAAGTTCATTTTCATCATTCGTGATTACAGTTATGCCAGATTTCTTTGGAACTATATGAACAGGACTGGCCCAAGAGCTATCAGAAATAGGGTAGATGATCCATACATCTAAGAGTTTGATTATTTCAGCTCTTACAACTTCTTTCAAATTAGGATTTAGTCTTCTTTGAAATTCTCGGGAAGTTTTCGCATTTTCTTCAAGGTGAATTCGATGCATGCATATAGAAGGACTAATACCTTTAATATCGGAGATGGTCCAAATTTATGCTTCTTTATGTTCTTTAAGAACATTTATTAACTTATCTTCTCGTTCTTCATCTAAATCAGATGCTATGATGACAGGCAGGGTTTCTGATGGTCCTAAAAATGCATATTTTAGAGATTCAGGTAATGGATTGAGCTCTATCTTTGAATCCTCAATAGGTACTTCATTATTCATTTGTCTCTCAAGTGGTTCGGTTTTAGCTTTCCATTTATCATTATCCAATAATGGTGTAGACTCTAGTAAAGAATTTACTTCATTAATTGAACTGTCGATGTCAAAATCTGAGCCAAAATGAGCAAGATAACTTTCAAAAAGATCATCATCATCCATTTTTGGAAAGAAATAAGGACCCATACTCTCTATCATATTTACCTCACAGACATCATCATAATCATCATGTTTTTGAGAAATATTGAACATATTTAGTTCAACAGTCATATTTCCAAAAGAAAATTTTATGATGCCATTTCTACAGTTAATTAATGCATTTGAAGTAGCTAAAAATGGCCTTCCTAAAATGACAGGGATTTGATCTTTGGTATTCTCAACAGGTTTAGTGTCTATGACTATAAAATCAACAGGAAAGTAGAATTTATCTACTTGAATCAGAACATCCTCTACGATTCCTCGAGGTATTTTTATAGATTTATCAGCTAGTTGAAGTATCACAGATGTTGATTTTAGCTCCCCTAATCCAAGTTGTGTATAAACAGAATATGGTAATAAATTCACACTGGCTCCTAAATCAAGCAAGGCTCGTTTAATGATGTGATCTCCAATGACACAAGATATTGTAGGACTACCAGGATCTTTATATTTAACGGGAGTTTTATTTTGGATTATTGAGCTAACATGTTCAGCTAAAAATGCCTTTCTTGGAACATTTGTTCTTCTTTTTACAGTGCAAAGATCTTTCAAGAACTTAGAATAAGCAGGCACTTGTTTAATAGCATCAAGGAATGGAATATTTATTCGAACTTGTTTAAATATTTCCATTATATCTTTGTATTGCGCACTTTTACCTTTTGGAATAAGTCTTTCAGGAAATGGAGCTTTTGGAACGTAAGGCTTTTCTTTTTCTTTAGAATCTTTTGATTTTGAAACTTGTGGTTCATTTGATTTTTCTTCCGGATCATAGTCAGGCTTTTGTATTTCTTTTCCGCTTCTAAGGGTAGTTATGGACTGAACTTCTGCGTTAGAAGAGTTTACTTCATATTGTCCTTTAGGATTAGGGATGGACTAACTTGGAAATTTTCCCTTTTCTCTTTCAGCTAAAGTTGTTGCAAGTTGTCCAATTTGTGTTTCAAGCTTCGAAATAGCCTGTGAGTTTGATTGTACAGCTTGCTGAGTTGATTGGAACATTTGTTGAGTAGATTGCATGAATTGTTGCAACGTATCTGTAATATCCGCAATTTCGGATTTCCGGTAATTTTCTTTTTTCGGCGGAGCTCCGTTTAGACGACTTTCTCATGACCGTTTCGTCATTTAGAGAATGATTAATTCTGCACTTTTTGTCATCCGAGTTCGTTTCGGTGTCGTTTTGTTGAGTTCCGTGCTTTTTGACGACTTTTCCGCACTCGAGTTAGATTCTTGTGAATCTCATTCGAAATTACTGTTTCGAGTGTCCCGTAAGTCCGTTTAACTTTTTTAGACGTGTTGTGAACTTCGGTTTGGTTATTCGATCACGTATCGTGATTTTTGGACGTTTTGGGCCGTTTTCGTAATTTCCCAAAGTTTTGGGTAATTACTTCCCTTGTCGAATTTCGAGCCTTCGGGTGGTCGGAATCGTGTGTTATCTTAGTGCTTGGATTCGTCTTTGCGAGTACGTCGTAACCGTACCATCGATTTATATTCAGGTTCGGGTTTCGGGGTCGTCCGGGCCGTCGGAGTGGCCACGACCGAGTCACGGCGGGCGAGGCACTGCTTTGGCGAGTTACGGCCGTATGTGCTCGGCGATCATGATGCCGAATTCGATTCTGGCCGTAAGGGATGTCGATTCTGGCCCGTCGAGTGCAGCGATTTCGGACGAATGCGATTCTGGCCGTAAGGACTGCTGTGTGGCCGTAAGTCCCGAGTTACGGCGTAAGGCCACTGTCGATTCGGCCGTAAGCGATCGGCATGCGCTTGGCGGATTTTGACGAATGCGGTTATGGCCGTAAGGTCTGCGATTCTGCCGTAAGTGGTCGGCGAGGATCTTTGGGAGTATATATATGTTCGAGCAGTCGGGTTTACACCCATTTTTCTCATCCCTCTCATTTCCTTCCGCGGCTGGGGCTTGGAGTACATGATTAGATGTTGTTTATATATCAATCCACGAAGTTCTTGAGTTTCTAATATCAATCAATCATCCCATAACCTCCTCCGATCTACCGAATCAAGGTTAGATTTCTTGATAATCTAATTTTGGGGATTTTGGGTATTTTGTTCGATTTCATCCGTTTTATCTGATTTAACTTAGAATTGTGATGGATTGATGATTATTTAGATGTATTATATCATTTCCCTTGTTATTCCATGGTTGGAACGTATCGACTCGTTATTTTGGTCGAGTTCTTGATCGACGCCTTGAAGGTGTCCGGTAAAATGTCATAGAGGGGTTTTCGGGCGTTCTACGATTATTCTTTCTCGTATGATCGATGATTGATTGATTATATGTTGTTAGGGTCGAATTCTTGTGAAGAACTCGAGTCGGAACCCTTCCGTTCGTTGTCTTCTTGAGTCGAAGCTTCCGTCGAACCGTGTTCTTCGGAGCGTTTGGTAGCGGTTATTAAGGCAAGTATCTTATTATACGACTTGTATCTTGCGACTAGTAATTACGTATGATGTGTATGATGATTTTGCTTGCCTTCGTAATTATGTTCCGTTTGAGTTGGTTGTGTTTTCCGTAATTTGAAGGCTTTGTGATAATAATGTTATATTAGTATACGTGTTAGGCGTTGTGCCATTTGTGCAGGATTGCGACGTACATATGGGATGGTTGTACACTCGGTTGTGCAATGTATTGTGTACCGAACGTGTGTTATGTTGGTTATGTGTCGTTGATTGACGATAGTTGTTGCGAGTGTTGAGATTGTGTTATGTGCGTGGGATGTATGATTTTGTGGTGATCAATGCGATTGATTAATTGTGCTCATTGTTGTATGTAATGTGGAAGGGCTTGATATTTGATGATTATGAGTTGTGTCGTGTCGATGTGTGTGTGTTCCAGGTAGGGTCTGACGAGGCCTCTGGAGTTCGGTACATGATGTGTACGAACAAGATGTGTGATCCAGGTAGGGTCTGACGAGACCTCTGGAGTTCGGTACATGATGTGTACGAACGATGTTTGTGGCCGGGTAGGGTCTGTTGAGGCCTCCGGAGTTCGGTACATGATGTGTACGAACAGTGTGTGTGGTCCGCGTAAGGTCCGTCGAGGCCTCTGGAGTTCGGTACATGATGTGTACGAACAATGATCGTGTAGCAGTGATTATTTGGGTAACATTTTAAATATGGGTCTCAGACTCATACTGATATATTATCTAGTGTGCTTTGAAACGAGAATCGGGTTAAGGCCCTAAAGTTTTTCGAAAGGTTTCGTGAATCAGGACTTGAGGTCTTAAAGGTTTTGGAAATCAAAAAAAAAATTCCCGAGATGATAATCTTATTTTCGAATGCTTCATAGCTTATTTTCCCTTGTGAAAACCTCCCGGGAATATTTTGATACTTGATTATTATATTGGATTCACGATTATTATTTGCTTGTTACATTTCGTATGATTTGATACTTGCACTAGTAAAACAGTGGAGTTTTACTAACCCCCGAGTAATCGGGGGTGGATGTCTGTTTTGCGTCCAGGTACATGCGGTCGGGGAGCGATCAAGGATTGGCACAAGAGGATGACGAGTGCGATACGAATCATGAGTCGAGAGTTGTTTTGATTTTGTTGTGTTGTCGAGTTGATTTCGGTCTTCCGTATTGTATTTCGACCCCTGTGTGGGTAATGTTATTTAAGTCGGTTTATCGATTGGGTTGTGTGACCTCATCGATGCATGTATTCACGTGTAAGTGACCATATCGGTCTGTATCATTTTATTGTTTGACCACAGGGCAAGCATTTGGTTGTTTATGGATGTTTAGCCTGGTAGATCCTTGTGGAAAGGGTCTACGGCGTGTAATATTCCCATATGGTTTTGGGGGTGTTACATTTATGGTATCGGAGCTTAGGTTGCGGAAACCTAGGCTGTCGGTTTGAGTCAAGTCGTGGTTTGTCGAGTAATGTGTTGTCTTGTCGTTCGAGTCGTCAGGTGACAAGTTGAGTTGTGCGTAGTCACAACGTGTCGGATATGTTGTCGGATGAGATTAGTATCGTGGGCGACCGTCATCTCCGTGCGGCCTGTGGATGTAAGTCTCCTACTTTATGCGTAATACCTGTGTATCTCGATTTTATCTTAATGAGTTAATTGCGGTGCATAATTTTATTTGTACGGTGTTGTGAATATAGTTGTATTTAATACGTGTGATATATAGTATATGTATAAAACTGGGCCTATTGTTGTTTTACCTTTGAACCCTTTGTGAGGGTGGTATGGTGTAAAAATTGAGAATCTTGATGGGTTTCGAATAAGGTATCGGCGATTGAGTTCGTGAGAAACTCGAGGAATGGTTTTTGTATGTTTAAACTAGATCTTTGTGAGATGTATTCAATTGGATTGTGCATGTTGGTGTATTCCTTTTTCCATTGCGTGAGTTCTTTTGTAATGGCTTTCGGTATTTTACCGGTTGAGTTTTATTTCAAAACCGATTCCCTTAACCGAGTTTTGGCATTATGGCCTTGATCATTTTGGCGAAATTCTTATGACGGTATTTAGTATTTTGTAAATGGCTTTGGTGAGTTTTTGAACTATTTGCGTAATTGGCCGTTTTGGAGTTTTTGTAAATGGTTTTTAGCACGGTGGGTTCCGATGCGGGACCCACGGAGCTATAATGTTCCGTGTAATTATCTGAAATTTTTGGGCATTCTATCCCATTGAATTATCTTTGAAAAACCTTGAGTATCTTAGAAAATAAATTTCGAGACGTACTTTTAAAATGAATTGCTTTCTCGTGGTGCTTCCAAGGTGCCACAATATGTTTCAAAATTCTTCTACCTTGAGGACCAAAATGTTTTGAGATATTTCCAATGTTTTAGAAACACTTTTACTTAGACCCGAGGGTCGAATATTTCCGAAAGTTTTTCACGAAAAGAAAGTGTCCTCATTTTTATCGAATGCGAAATAGTTTTCCAAAGTCTCGATAACGATGTTTCACGATTGTACTTTTTTTGAAGGGTGATACTCAAGATCAATCGGTGTTTCCAAAATTATTTTCAAAAGGAGGTTTTCGTTTTTAAAACCTATCCATTCCCGTTTGAGGGCTGGGTATGTATGTATGATGTTCACGTTGTCGTTATGATGTTTGCTCCCGAGTATGATCGAATTGGTGGCATGAACGTCGAGGCGTTGCCTCGCATTTGTTGTACTAGCCCTCTGTGAGAGGTGTTAACCGGTGTTTACTGTTTATCGCCTCGTGGTGATTTGCGTGTTGTCGCACGAGTGTGAGCTGTTGAAGCTTGGGTTTGTACGTTTGTGTACATGTGTGATTATTTCATAATGTTTGTAATTATGTGCTGGTTATCGTTCGGGCCGTTGAGGTCGCCGAACGATACCGTCGTTGCTGTAGTGTTTGTGTGTGTATTACTTTACGATGGTAATCGTTGTGTATGATATGTGTTATGATTCTTTGTTGTGCTGAGTTGGCATCTCCGCTATATTGTTTTGCGACGTTATGCCCCATTGTATCTAGCATTTGTATTTTCGGTATGTTGCTACCCAAAATATTATCCGGAGATAGATATTGCTGGAATGGATGGATAGAAAACAAATGCAAGAGCACTTCCGTGAGAAAGATAAATAACACAAGATTTGCCGGGGTTGTTAGTCCCGGGCTTGAATGCTCTCGCGAGATATTATTAATACTAATATTCGGGGATACAAGTACTAATGCAAGAATACAATTACAATGAGTGTAAAGATTCTTGTTATCTTAGCTAGTGAGCGTGTAGATTGCCGGAAGAACCAGATTTGATGCTCTGTGAGTTCTTGTAACAAAGGAGATGAACAGTCGCGGCGGTGAGAGATCGACAGTCTCTCACGGCGAGTATTAGCTGGATGCTTGAGCTCCTGGGCTTATGAATCTCTTGGAATCTATCTTTTGGAGACTTCCGCCCTCTGCCGATCGTCTTCTGGATGAGGGATTCGGAGAGAGAAGTCCTGAGATGGATTCCGGCGAGACAACAGGGAGCTTGATGGTATGTATGTTCTACTGTATTTCCGTGAATGAATTCGGAATGTAGGTGAATGAATTGGGAACAATTCGGAACCTTTTTCCAGTAGGAGGAGGTTCTCTATTTATAGGACTTTTGATATGCCGGGCGATCGCCTTTACTGTATTATAATAATCGGGCGATCGTCTTTTAGCACATGGGCTTGTTCCCTTAAAGTCCGCTTTGGCCACGGCACCTGATTTCAATGGGGAGCCTGCACGCGTCCTGAGTAGCTGTCGGGGGCGGTCCTACTGACAACTTTCGGCGCGCCTGTCGGTAGGTGAGGTAGGTGACAGGCTGTGGTCAAAGGTCTTGTTTGTCAGCAAAGATCTTGTCTGTCAGCGCCTTTTGTGGATCTGCACGTGGGTGCTGTTCTGAGATCCAGTCTTCGATGACTTTGACGGGCGACCATCCCTGCTCGGGACGTAGGTCGATTGCCCTTAGCCGGTCACTAGAGTCGATCGCCAGCTGCCAAAGGGCGATCGCCTTGGGAGTCGATCGCTAGGTACCTTATGGTGGTCTGGAATCTTCGATTGGGCGAGCTAAACATAGTTTGACTGGTGTTGACTCGGTCGCTTGGCCTTATCGTCGATCGCCTGTCGGGATGAATAAATCTTGACACAACAATTGCCCCCCAGCTTGCTCCTATGTTGAAAACGTGGGGTGAGGTGGTTCTCTTGGCGATCGCTGAACTTTTGACGAGCGACTCTGTGCTTAACTGATCTTTTCAAGTAATGAAATGAACGTTTGATCCCCTTGATTATTCGATTTGAATGATTGCTATTTTTGAGTCTTTTGCTTGACTTTGTACAAATGTGTGAGGAGAGATCGTTGCGAGGGTAGTTCCAAATGAATTGATAAACTCATAAAGATAACTTTTACAACAAATTCGATCACTGCACAACATCTGAAAAATGACGATCTCCGTATGTGGTTGAATAGGGACGATCGTCGTATGGGCAGTCCGCACTCTTCCCCCTTGTTTTTATTCACTTAGTGGAAGTAAGGGGATGAAAATAATTCGTTGAGTGAGCGGTCTTCAACTTTGTCGAATCCCCGAGGACGGTCGTCCGTCTTGAGGAACCGTGCACGATCGCGGAGTTCGATGGACCGACTCCCTGATCATGTCTTGATGCACGAAGACATTGAGTGTCTCGTGACTCACTTTATTATGAGGGTCCTCTGTTAGGCTGCGCCTCGCCTCGTATTTAAACGAAGGGCGTGCGGTCTCGGTCTAGAGGAGTCCTTGCGCGGGGCAGCGTCGGATGATTCAACTCTACGCCCGCGGCTTGTTTAGCTCTACTTCCACCTAGGCCCACCATGAAGATGGCGAACCTCGACGGTGTACGTTGAGACGGGGGTTGTGGCACGTCGCATTGTCCGGGTTCACCACGTTAAATGATGAACCTTTGAGGGCGAGCGATCGTGTCTACTGATTAATTTTGGAGGGCCCTCAGACTACACCGGCCTCGTATTTAAACGAAGGGCGGGCGATCTTGGCCCAAAGGGACCTTGCATGGCCTAAGCAGTCGGTTCCATCGACCATCAGGACCATGGCTGCACTCTTCCACCTTGGATCGTCATGTAGATGCCGACCTTCGACGGTGTACGTTGTGCGGGGGAGGCGATCTCGTGCCTTAGTCCATCATGTTAGATGGTGAACTGTGGATGGCGAGCGAGTCCTCCAGTTTCTTAATTGAAGCATGTAGAGACGGTCGTCGAGTTTGATCCAGGGGTTGGCTCGTATGAGCTGTTGGGATTCGGTGCCTAAAACGAAGGCCCAGCGGAAGCGGTAAAACGAAAATTAATTCGATCCGAATCCCCACGAGGATCGATCGAGCTACGTATATACGAATATATAAACGAAAAGCAAGAGTCGTAAGAAACTAACCCTCGAAGTCCGTTGATTAAATGGTAACCTTCTCTTGAGCTATTCCCCAAGCTCTTGAACGATCCAACGCCGAAAGCACCGCGTCTCTACTTGCCACGCGCCGGAGAAACAACCGGAACGACAATCACCTTCCTATCCTCCGAGGATACGGCTAGAGCTAAGTGATGAAGCTTCCAATATGAAATTATAACACTCTAAGTGTATAACTCACAATCTCTCTTTTATTTCTCAATTTTCTTCCAAGAAAAATCAAGAACTTGATGAATAAAGAGGAAGATGATGAAGAAGACTTGGAGAAGTCTTTTCTCTCTCTCTACACTCAAAGCTCACGTTGGAATCAAAGTAACATGAGGTGAGAAGTCTTCCTCTCTTTATTCTATTTCCACTCACATGATACATCTCATTATTATGAGAATCTAAGCCCCACAAAGTCATCTTTTTCATATAAAATGAAAACAACAAGACAAGAGGAAAGTGGGTGGAAATTAGGGGTGGCTACCATGCGAAACGGATGAGTTCGGTTCGTTTCGGACTCCGTGAGTCCAAACGGATAAACTACGATTCCGTTACGATGTATTTGTATCGATTAATTAATCCAATTAATTAAACATATCAAATACAAAATAACATAATTAATTTCTCCAAGAAATAATTATATTCATGAATTAAATTAATCACCCGGTGATATATTTAATCCATTAAGCCGTAAATCAATTTATCCGATAAATCGATTTAAACATCCAATGTCCCAAATTAGATATCAAATATCTAATATTCATAATGAGAGAATTAGCTTGATTCATTCCGTTGTCAATCCTATTGCACGACTCGGTAGGTCCGTCTCAGTCAGCAATGGGAGGAACCAAAGAGTAGTAGCACCACCTAGCCGGCTGGCGGCCTACACTGTACTTAACCGAGAACGAATGATTGGGATCATTCAAGAACCATTCTCATCGTGAATACCGGTATACGTATAAACCCTTCTTTCAAATGTCCCGATCAAGTTATAGGGTCACGGTCACCAAACCCTATCTGTACTTGACGCTATGCATGCATTAATGCAAATCGAGATCATCGAGTACCGTGTATCTAATACAACTAGCTCTAATGCTTTGGCCAAAGACTTATGATCTCATCTCGCAATAACCGCATAGGACATATAACCCGCTCACTAATGGGAGAAAGAATTCTATCTTGGTATTCGATAGGACTCGCTACTTGCCGTCAAGATGCACGTCGAGGTTGACCCCGCCTTCCGGTTTACGTGGTCGAACTACTCTAATGAAAATCTTGACGTCACAAGCACATCCCTACTAAATCCTCAAGTCGAAGGTTCACGAATACCTATCACAACCTTTCGATTCCGTCATTGATCGTCCCGGAGTGAAATCCGTGTGACGAATCGAGGGTGAGTCGGTTCGAGTATACTAATCTAATTAGCATACCTATAACGTGTGCTCCCACTAACCATTAGTGTTCGAGGCACTCTCCATGTCAAAGAACACGTCATACAAGTCTTTACATAAACTTAACGCCTACCAAGTTTCATCGACTTGCGAACGATTAAGTATTTGAGCTATAAACCTTTCCAGGCCGACCCCTTATCCAATAAGGAGTGGAGCGTTTTGCTCTCAAATACACGGACTAGTTTCTATATGTTTATTTACGAGTTAGGAATGCCAGTAACTACCAGTAAATAAAGAAACAATCATTTGCCTTATATAAATGGTTTACAAAATTACAAGTACAATGCCCTCACTCAACAACCTCTGAGTGGCATTCGAGGGCATACTCCTAACAATCTCCCACTTGCACTCAATGCCACACACTATGGTATCTAATACCCATGTTCTCCAGATGACGCTCCAAGCTAGTCTGAGATAGTGGCTTGGTCAGTGGATCGGCGACGTTGTCGGCCGAGTCAACTCGTGCGGACAATGTATCCCTTGCGAACAAATTCTCTTACGAGATGATACTTCCTCTCAATATGTTTGGTCTTTGTTGTGAAACCTCGGCTCCTTGGCACTCGTGCTGACTCCGTCATTGTCGCGATAAATGAACAGCATTTCAAGACATGGTATCATTTGAAGTTCTCTAGAAACTTCTTAATCCGTAACCCTTCCTTGGAAGCCTCCGAGGTTGCTTGATACTCGGCTGACAGTGGAATCGGCGGTCGCGCTTTGCTTGGCACTACGCCAAGATATCGCTCCTCCATTAAGAGTAAATATGTAGCCGAGTGGACATCGAGTCGTCCTTCGGTCCTTGGAAGTCCGAATCGGTGAATCCCACCACATCCAAATCTCCACCGCCATACATAAGAACCATATCTCTCGTTCTTCTCAAGTACTTGAGAACGTTCTTTACAAAGATCAATGTTCCCTACTGGTTTGCTCGAAACCTACTCATCACGCTTACAGCATGCGCGATGTCAGGTCTTGTACACAACATAGCATACATAAGGCTACCCACGGCCGAAGCATATGGTATATTACTCATTTCCTTGCGTTGTTCCTCACTTTGAGGACACATCTTCAAGGTGAGTTTTATTCCATGCTGCATCGGTAGGAACCCTCTTTTAGAATCATCCATCTTAAATCGCTTTAAGATCTTATCTATATAGAGGGCTTGGGAAAGGCCAATTGTTCTCTTCGCTCTATCCCGGTAGAGCCGAATACCAAGAATATAGGTTGCTTCTCCCAAGTCTTTCATGGAGAAATTACTCGAAAGCCAAGCTTTCACAGAACTGAGCATTCCCACATCATTTCCTATTAGTAGAATGTCATCTACATATAGTACTAAGAATGCGATCTTGCTCCCACTAACCTTCTTGTATACACAAGGCTCCTCTACATTTTGCACGAAGTCAAACTCTTTGACCGCCTCGTCAAAACGAAGGTTCCAACTACGCGACGCTTGTTTCAGTCCATAAATGGAACGCTGAAGCTTGCACACTTTCTGAATATCGACTTCGGACACAAAGCCATTAGGCTGCTCCATATAGATTTCCTCCTCGAGGAATCCATTAAGGAAAGCCGTCTTTTCGTCCATTTGCCATATCTCATAATCGTGGTAGGCAGCTATAGCAAGCATCATGCGAATAGACTTGATCATAGCTACGGGCGAGAAGGTATCGTGGTAATCAATCCCTTCCTTTTGGGTATAACCCTTTGCCACAAGCCTGGCCTTATAGGCGTCAACCTTGCCATCACCATCAGTCTTTCTCTTGTAGATCCACTTATTCCCAATGGGCACTATGCCCTTGGGGCGGTCTACTAGAGTCCAGACCTGATTTACATGCATCGAGTCTATCTCAGCTTCCATAGCTTCACGCCATTTCGCGGAGTCTACATCCACCATCGCTTGGTCATAGGTCGTCGGGTCGGTCTCTTGGCTATCACTTGGAACCTCATGGAGACCCAGCTCCTCCAAGTGCACAAGCCCATACCTCTCAGGTAAATGAGACACCCTACTAGACCTACGAGGTGGTTGTACTAGTGTTTCAGAAAGTTCGGTTCCAGTTTCTTGCACAGGTGTCTCTCGAGGAGTTTCATTGTATTCTTCTAAAGAAATACTTCTACCTGCTCCGCCTTCCTGAATGAACTCATCTTCCAGGAAGTGTGCTTGTAAAGCAACAATGATCCTTCGATCTTCGGGCATGTAGAATAGATATCCCATCGTCCCAGACGGGAATCCAATGAAACGTCCCTTCGCAGACCTAGCTTCCAACTTTTCCACCTTGGTCTTCTTGACATAAGCGGGACATCCCCAAATCCTAATATGATTAAGACTTGGTTTCCTTCCTTCCCACATCTCATGTGGAGTTTTAGGAACGGATTTGGAAGGACATCTGTTCAAGATATACGCGGCAGTCAGGAGTGCATACCCCCACAGGTAAATCGGCAAGTCAGTATAGCCCAGCATGGAACGGACCATGTTCAACAGGGTCCGGTTCCTTCTTTCTGACACACCATTTAACTGAGGAGTACCTGGAGGTGTTAGTTGTGAAACTATTCCATGTTCCTTAAGGAACTCGTCAAACTCCGTACTCATATACTCGCCACCTCGGTCCGACCGAAGTGCTTTGATATGATTACCAGTTTGTTTCTCGACTAGGGCCTTGAATTCCTGGAATTTCTCAAAAGCCTCGGATTTATGTTTCATTAAGTATACATAACCATACCTAGTATGATCATCTGTAAACGTAATGAAATATTGATATCCATCACGTGCTGCTTCCAAAGCACCACATACATCGGTATGGATTAATCCCAGTTTATCAGCGGCTCTTTGAAATGTCCCTGTGAAGGGGGACTTAGTCATTTTGCCTTTAAGGCAAGATTCACAAGTAGGAAAGGATCCGATCCCAATGGACCCATAAGTCCATCTTTTTCCATCTTGTAAACCTTGGTCTGACCAACATGACCAAGTCTAAGATGCCATTTAAAAACTTGATTGGTTTCATCCCTACCGCGTTTTCTAGTTATAGTATTCATAACTACTTTGTTGCTGAGATTTAGATGATACAATCCATTCAACAATGTAGCAGTACCCACTAGTTTATTTCTAAAATAAATTTTGCAGGAACCATCACCAATGAAAAATGAAAAGCCTTTTCGGTCCATGACCGGAATGGATACAATGTTTTTGTGCCCCTTGGGCAAAACAAGTACATCTTCTAAAGTCAAAACAAAGCCGGATTCTAAACCCAAAAGAAGTGATCCTATGTCGGTCGCCTCGACACTATGCCCGCTTCCGACTGTGATCATAACTTCTCCAGCTCCAAGCTTCCTACTTTGTTCCAGATCGATTCACGGTACAAATATGAGAACTAGCACGAGAATCCAAGTATCCAGAAGTAGAAAATACGGTAGCGAACAATTTGTTTCCAAAACTAAAAGTTCTCAGACTAAGTGCCATGAAGAATCGGACAGTCTCTAGCCCAAAGGCCCACTCACCGCACTTGAGACAAGTATCCTTCTTCTTCTTGTTCTTTGGAACCATCGGGGCCTTGCCCTTTCCCTTAAGGTCCTTAGCTTGTGGTCCATCCGCTTCTTGGTCTTTTTCTTCTTATTCTTAGACTTCCGAAGTCCGGAAGAAATCACAAGTGCGAGACTCCTTCATCCGCGGGGTCTTCATCCGAGGCGAGCGGTCACCAGCTTGTTCATTAGCCCGGCTAAGTTACATGCAATCTCATTGCGGTTGAAGTTCATAACAAACTGTGAGAAGGAATCGGGAGAGACTGTAGGATAAGGTCGGTTTGGAGAGAAGTATCCATTTTAAAATCAAGAGCCTCCAATCTCTCGATCATGGATATCATTTTGAGGACGTGTTCCCCAACCTTCTCACCTTCCTTCATCCTTGCACCGAGCTTGCTTGGATATCTCATATCTAGCGATTCTTTGTGCTCACCATAAAGCTCGGTTAAGTGAGATAGAATGCCTAGCGAAGTCATTTTCTCATGAGCTCTCAAGCTCATTAGACATGGAAGCCATCATATAAGCACGGACTTTCACGTCATCCTTAACCCACTTTTCGTGGTTTTCAATCTCTTCTGATTGGCTCGGGTCCGCACAGGAGGCGCCGGAATGTCCGTCTCCAAGACGTATCCCGGTGCCTCTATACCGAGGACAATCATCAGATTGCGGAGCCAATCCACAAAGTTAGGTCCCATTAAGGTGTTCTTTTCGAGCGAGTGCAGTGGATTCATTGTCATATTGAGTTATGTCTGCATTAAGTATAACAAATTAATTAGTGACTTGTTATATTATGTTCGAGTATAGAATTAAGGTCTTTTCTATTCTTGTTACCCGGCTCCCACTATTTTTATCGGAATAACACACTCCCATGTGAAAACCGGAAGTATCGTCGCTCTACTTCATAGTGGTGATCGAGTTCTTTATAAATCTTAATAGAGGGCAACCGAACAGGTTTCTAGTCTATTAATTTTCATAAAGTGGTGTCCAACACCAACCCATCTAATGGATGATTCGATCTTCTTTTCCCCTTGTTCATTCCCCTCAACCTATACGGTTTCTATGGTTCGTGAACAAGTTAAGTTTATACCATCGACGCAAATCAGTTTCACAATTGAATCTTATCCGACAACCTATCAGGTTTCTAGGGATAAAATTTGCTCCAACCGAAGGCATCCAATGCGCTCCCGGTAATTTATCCGTCCTCCCGAACGACTACCCCGATAACTCTGAAGCATAGCACATCCGATTTGGATTTCAATTTCCGAAAACTCGATGGAGGAAGAAAAACCTTGAAACCTTATAAACTTAATAATTTATTGTGGGAGAATTTTCGCGATTTACGTTGCACTTTGCACATTAATCGTTTAAGCGCGTTTGTGGCTTTCATACAATATGAAACAACCATTCACAACCTAGTTGCTACCAACATGTGGTTCATGGACCGTTCCTAAAAACAAAAACTCCGTAATCTAATTACAAGTCTTCGTCTTGAATCTTCGTCTTCTCGAAATGGATATTCCTCGGTCTTCGTCATTACATATAAATTTTACATTGAAAAATTGCATCCTAGATACAAATAATTCTAGTAAAATAAATAGGCTCAAAACGGCCTTTACAACCCAATCGAATAAAACCGAGCGATTCAAAACTAAGTCCATGAACCACATCCCCATTCAAAAGCATTCATCCAATAAATACTAAATAAATGGACTACACATTAAATATATTGATCCAACCAATATAAAAATAACCATCTATTAGAATTAATCCAATTAATTCACAAACATGGTAGTTTTAATTCGTTCGTATAAACAGGATGATAAATATTTCACAATAATAAATTTCCTCAAAATAAAACACCAAGTATTTTATTTAGTCAAATTAAATCAATTTAATTTGAAATTATTATAACGAAACATAAACAGAAACGGAATCGAAATAAAATCGCCCGGGCCTAGCCCGTGGTCCGCATCACCGGTCCTTAGCCGAGGCTGATCTCGCGGTAGAAACAAGTGCCCGGCAGTGTCCAAAGACCCTTGGCAGCCACAGGCAGCCAGGCGATCCGGGCGGCGATTTTTCGACTCTTTTTCGTCCCGATTTCAAAATTATATTTTTCTAATTTAATATTACCCATATAATCCATTTTAATAAATAAAACCGATTTATATAGTAACATAAAAACATGAAAAATTAAATTTTCGACGAACAATTAAAACAACGAATTAAACGGTTGTGATTCCAAATCACTAATCATTTAATCAAGCATTCCAAATGCAAAATATCGTATATACGATCGCAAGACCTACGCTCCGATACCACTGTTGGGATTCGGTGCCTAAAACGAAGGCCCAGCGGAAGCGGTAAAACGAAAATTAATTCGATCCGAATCCCCACGAGGATCGATCGAGCTACGTATATACGAATATATAAACGAAAAGCAAGAGTCGTAAGAAACTAACCCTCGAAGTCCGTTGATTAAATGGTAACCTTCTCTTGAGCTATTCCCCAAGCTCTTGAACGATCCAACGCCGAAAGCACCGCGTCTCTACTTGCCACGCGCCGGAGAAACAACCGGAACGACAATCACCTTGCTATCCTCCGAGGATACGGCTAGAGCTAAGTGATGAAGCTTCCAATATGAAATTATAACACTCTAAGTGTATAACTCACAATCTCTCTTTTATTTCTCAATTTTCTTCCAAGCAAAATCAAGAACTTGATGAATAAAGAGGAAGATGATGAAGAAGACTTGGAGAAGTCTTTTCTCTCTCTCTACACTCAAAGCTCACGTTGGAATCAAAGTAACATGAGGTGAGAAGTCTTCCTCTCTTTATTCTATTTCCACTCATGATACATCTCATTATTATGAGAATCTAAGCCCCACAAAGTCATCTTTTCATATAAAATGAAAACAACAAGACAAGAGGAAAGTGGGTGGAAATTAGGGGGTGGCTACCATGCGAAACGGATGAGTTCGGTTCGTTTCGGACTCCGTGAGTCCAAACAGATAAACTACGATTCCGTTCGATGTATTTGTATCGATTAATTAATCCAATTAATTAAACATATCAAATACAAAATAACATAATTAATTTCTCCAAGAAATAATTATATTCATGAATTAAATTAATCACCCGGATATATTTAATCCATTAAGCCGTAAATCAATTTATCCGATAAATCGATTTAAACATCCAATGTCCCAAATTAGATATCAAATATCTAATATTCATAATGAGAGAATTAGCTTGATTCATTCCGTTGTCAATCCTATTGCGCGACTCGGTAGGTCCGTCTCGATCGAATGGGAGGAACCAAAGAGTAGTAGCACCACCTAGCCGGCTGGCGGCCTACACTGTACCCAGGCGAGAACGAATGATTGGGATCATTCAAGAACCATTCTGTCGTGAATACCGGTATACGTATAAACCCTTCTTTCAAATGTCCCGATCAAGTTATAGGGTCACGGTCACCAAACCCTATCTCATGCTTGACGCTATGCATGCATTAATGCAAATCGAGATCATCGAGCTGTCGTGTATCTAATACAACTAGCTCTAATGCTTTGGCCAAAGACTTATGATCTCATCTGCCAATAACCGCATAGGACATATAACCCGCTCACTAATGGGAGAAAGAATTCTATCTTGGTATTCAGTAGGACCTGCTACTTGCCCGTCAAGATGCACGTCGAGGTTGACCCCCGCCTTCCGGTTTACAGGGTCGAACTACTCTAATGAAAATCTTGACGTCACAAGCACATCCCTACTAAATCCTCAAGTCGAAGGTTCACGAATACCTATCACAACCTTTCGATTCCGTCATTGACTGTCCCGGAGTGAAATCCGTGTGACGAATCGAGGGTGAGTCGGTTCGAGTATACTAATCTAATTAGCATACCTATAACGTGTGCTCCCACTAACCATTAGTGTTCGACAGGCACTCTCCATGTCAAAGAACACGTCATACAAGTCTTTACATAAACTTAACGCCCAGTCAAGTTTCATCGACTTGCGAACGATTAAGTATTTGAGCTATAAACCTTTCCAGTGCCGACCCCCTTATCTAATAAGGAGTGGAACGTTTTGCTCTCAAATACACGGACTAGTTTCTATATGTTTATTTACGAGTTAGGAATGCCAGTAACTACCAGTAAATAAAGAAACAATCATTTGCCTTATATAAATGGTTTACAAAATTACAAGTACAATGCCCTCACTCAACAACCTCTGAGTGGCATTCGAGGGCATACTCCTAACATGAGCTACCCAACCTGTCTTGTGTTCGACTCGGACGATCGTCTATAGAGATTGGTTAGGGCTTTGGCTAAGCCAATAAGCTGTCCAGCTTGCCCTCCTCGAACAATCTCCAGAGCTGTCTAAGGAGGTCACGACATTGGTTGGTGCTGTGGCCGGGACTCTTATGGTAGGCACAATATTGATTGTTGTCCAGGTGACCGTGGTCCCTTATCGCCTTTGGCTTTTTGAGCTTTTCGTGCCCCTTAATGGCATAGAAAATATGTGCCGGAGTTCGGTTGAACGTATGGATAAGATGGGCTTCCATGTCCTCGAAGGTCGTGCGATCTCCGGGTGGCTTGGTGACCGCCTTCTTTGCTTTGGCGATCGGTATATTCTGGACAGGAGGTGGCGTTTCCTCGCCTAGGCGGAGGGTGAGTAGCCTTTGCCTGGACAGAAAGTTGGCAGCCTTAGCGCGGAAGATCGCGTAGGTTGGGGGAATATCCTTGGTGAGATGTCTAAACATGGGGGAATGACCGTAGAATCCCCCCATGACCGAAAAGAGAGTGAGCTCGTCGCTGACGGGTTCACCGGTGAGGATAATTTCATCTACTCGGTCGATGTAATCTGCGTCGGTTTCGTCTTTCCCCTGCCTGATTTTTATCACGCGGTGGGGGCCTTCTGGTCTGGCGACCTTGTTGGCGAAGTATGACGTGAAGTCATTTGCCAGTTTCTTAAAGGAGGTGATTGATCGTGATGGTAGTGAGGCGTACCACCTATGGGCCAGCTCGCCCAATGTTAACGGGAAGATCCGGCACTTGGTTGCATCAGATGCCCCACACCCAGTCATGTAGATTCGGAATTTACTCAGGTGGGTTTCGGGGCCCGATCTCCCCTCATACAGAGGTGTTTTGGGAGGAGCGATCGTTGGTTATATGGGGGCAAGCTCGATGTGGACCGCGAGTGGCTCGATCGGCCCGGTGATCTTTCTGCTGGCGCTTTCCCCAGTGTCCAAGAGTGCTTTCATCTCGTCGAGCTGGCGTTGTATAGCGGCCATCACCGTGGCCTGGCTGCTCGCGGCTCGGCGCTCGGAGCGGGTGCCGAGGCGATTGAGTACTGATCCCCTGGCGATCGGGACGAGAGTCAGATGGCTGACCTGCGTTCGGCTGTGAGGTGGGTAGGCCGAACTCCTGGTGACGGATTCAGATTCCGTCTTTTCGTGGTTGGAAACAGAATGCCCCGGTCGCCAGGATGGGTCGCGCCCCAAGCAATTGAATATGGATCCGTCCGGTCGTGCGAGAGCCTTTTCTCGCGAATTGGGGCTTTCTGACGATCGCTCGCTCAGTAGCCCGTTGAATTTCCGTTTTCCCATGCGGCGGACGATCGAGGGAGTTATCGCGGGCGACGCGCATGCTCTCCATCGCTCCTCTAGGATGGCCATAGCCTCCTCGATCTGTTCCTCAGTTTGGAACTGATCGAGTGAGAGGTTGGGGCCATCTCTCGGGTGCGGGATCGAGAGTCTCCCGTTGCTGCGGCTTCCCCCTGTCGTCGGCTGGGGTTCGGATTGAGCCGGGATATGGTGTCCGGCGGTTCGGAGAGCGGCTCTCTTCGATGTACCGGCGGATGTCATGATTGTGAAGGTTTTCTTTGAAGCGTAGTGAGTGTCACTTCAAGTATATGCCCCGAGAACAGTGAGTGTTCTTTGGGACGGTAGGAATAAAAATTTGAGGGTTAGATCCCCTTCCTCTAGCGCCAATTGTTGCTACCCAAAATATTATCCGGAGATAGATATTGCTGGAATGGATGGATAGCAAACAAATGCAAGAGCACTTCCGTGAGAAAGATAAATAACACAAGATTTGCCGGGGTTGTTAGTCCCGGGCTTGAATGCTCTCGCGAGATATTATTAATACTAATATTCGGGGATACAAGTACTAATGTAAGAATACAATTACAATGAGTGTAAAGATTCTTGTTATCTTAGCTAGTGAGCGTGTAGATTGCCGGAAGAACCAGATTTGATGCTCTGTGAATTCTTGTAACAAAGGAGATGAACAGTCGCGGCGGTGAGAGATCGACGGTCTCTCACGGCGAGTACTAGCTGGATGCTTGAGCTCCTGGGCTTATAAATCTCTTGGAATCTCTCTTGTGGAGACTTCCGGACTCTGCCGATCGTCTTCTGGATGAGGGATTCGGAGAGAGAAGTCCTGAGATGGATTCTGGCGAGATAGCAGGGAGCTTGATGGTATGTATGTTCTACTGTATTTCCGTGAATGAATTCGGAATGTAGGTGAATGAATTGGGAACAATTCGGAACCTTTTTCCAGTAGGAGGAGGTTCTATATTTATAGGACTTTTGATATGCCGGGCGATCGCCTTTACTGTATTATAATAATCGGGTGATCGTCTTTTAGCACATGGGCTTGTTCCCTTAAAGTCCGCGTGCCGGGCAAGTGTTGCATGACGGTCCAATGGGGAGCCTGCACGCGTCCTGAGTAGCTGTCGCGGGTGGTCCTACTGACAACTTTCTGCGCGCCTGTCGGTAGGTGAGGTAGGTGACAGGCTGTGGTCAAAGGTCTTGTCTGTCAGCAAAGATCTTGTCTGTCAGCGCCTTTTGTGGATCTGCACGTGGGTGCTGTTCTGAGATCCAGTCTTCGATGACTTTGACGGGCGATCATCCCTGCTCGGGACGTAGGTCGATTGCCCTTAGCCGGTCACTAGAGTCGATCGCCAACTGCCAAAGGGAGATCGCCTTGGGAGTCGATCGCTAGGTACCTTATGGTGGTCTGGAATCTTCGATTGGGCGAGCTAAACATAGTTTGACTGGTGTTGACTCGGTCGCTCGGCCTTATCGTCGATCGCCTGTCGGGATGAATAAATCTTGACACAACACGGTATGCTGAGCCGAGGTGTTTCAACCGTGATGTGCTGGGACATGCACGTGTAAATTGTCCTTATCGTCAGTAATGCGTTTCAAGTGCGGACTCGAGGGACACCGAATTCAGTTTTGCGAATTGGCTATTGAGACTTTTGGAGTTCACGCTTCAGCACAGATATCAGGATCGGCTCTGAGAGACCCATGGGAGATTTTCCTGATGCTTTTTGTGTTGTTACCTTATTTCCGTTGTTGTGAGTTGCGGGGACGAAATTTCTTTTATAAGAGGTCGGATGTAATACCCGCACTGTATTTGACTTCTGTAGTTTCTCCTTCTAAATTCTATCGACTTGCACGTGTTCATCGATACTTTTTGAACCTGTTTGATGTCTCAGTTGTCATCATTCGAACTGGTTGTGACCTTGTTGCAGATCGACCTGTTTGTCATCGTGACCTTTCCGAGTTCGGTTCGATTCTTGTGAACCTTGTTTGGAAGTAACATCTTTCACTTTCTACCAGTTCTTTTAATGTCTGGAGTTGAAGTGGGGACTTCAGAGTCATTGTTCGATTGTTGTCATTCGATCGTTGTTGTTCGATCATTTTTATTTGATCATTATTGTTCGATCATTGTTATTTAATCATTGTTGTTCGATCATTGTTATTTGATCGTTGTTGTTCGATCATTGTTATTTGATCATTGTTGTTCGATCATTGTTATTTGATCGTTGTTGTTCGATCGTTGTTGTTCGAACGGGGTTGTCTGACTGTTGTTGCCTGATCTCGTACTACGAAGAATTGTCGTTCACCGTTAGTCAACTATTTCGAGTGTGGCCAAGTGGGTCACCGACCGGTGCATTGTGAGATCGTTGCCACGATGTTCGGGAATTGGGTTTTCGTTCCTACTCGGGGAGTGCCTGTTGGTGTCTCGTGATGTAGTTGTGTATCGCACTTCGTGCTGTAATTCTTGTAGAAATTGATATTTGTTGCGTGAACTTTTTGGTTTTGTTTGTATTCTACCATAATGTTTTATTTTAAGTTTCGGGATGAAACTTATTTTTAATAGGATAGAATGTAATGTCCAGTATTCTCGTTTTCTCTTATCTTGAATTGTTTGTGTCTTGACGTCGGACATTTTCTTGTTGACGAGAATCGGAGTGAATTCTATCATAATACTATATTTGTTTCTACCGCATAGTCGTTGTGGTCAGGTGCGACTTGTTGTCGCGTGCGTTTCTTTGATTAAATGTGTGCATGTGATGTGTTGTTAATTACTCGTTGTTGTTTTGAAACATAGTCGGTGGCGTTGTGTTAGTCGTCGTGGGCGTGTTTTCACGCCATATATTCCTTTGCGTTGCTTGTAACGTTTCGCCGTTGGGCGCGATTTTTTTTCGGTTCTTGTGTATCTCGTTGAGTTTTCCTGCCGGGATATTGCTTCTCCCTACTTGATTTAAGTTTCGGGACGAAACTTCTTTTAAGGAGGGTAGAATGTAATATCCGCAATTTCGGATTTCTGGTAATTTTCTTTTTTCGGCGGAGGTCCGTTTCGACGACTCGCTCATGACCGTTTCGTCATTTCGAGAATGATTAATTCTGCACTTTTTGTCATCCGAGTTCGTTTCGGTGTCATTTTGTTGAGTTCCGTGCTTTTTGACGACTTTTCCGCACTCGAGTTAGATTCTTGTGAATCTCGTTCGAAATTACTGTTTCGAGTTTCCCGTAAGTCCGTTTAACTTTTTTAGACGTGTTGTGAACTTCGGTTTGGTTATTCGATCACGTATCGTGATTTTCGGACGTTTTGGGCCGTTTTCGTAATTTCCCAAAGTTTTGGGTAATTACTTCCCTTGTCGAATTTCGAGCCTTCGGGTGGTCGGAATCGTGTGTTATCTTAGTGCTTGGATTCGTCTTTGCGAGTACGTCGTAACCGTACCTTCGATTTATATTCAGGTTCGGGTTTCGGGGTCGTCCGGGCCGTCGGAGTGGCCACGACCGAGTCACGGCCGGAGCAGGGCCTGGCCTGGCCGAGTTACGGCCGTAAGGTGCCGGTTACGGCCGTATGTGCTCGGCAGTCATGGCTGGACGAATGCCGGTTACGGCCGTAAGGGCTGTCAGTTACGGCCGTACGAGTGCCAGGCAGTTTTCGGACGAATGCCGGTTACGGCCGTAAGGACCTGCCGTGTACGGCCGTAAGTCCCGAGTTACGGCCGTAAGGCCCTGTCGGTTACGGCCGTAAGCGATCGGCATGCGCTGGACGAATTTTGACGAATGCCGGTTACGGCCGTAAGGTCTGCCGGTTACGGCCGTAAGTGGTCGGCAGGATGCTGGGGAGTATATATATATTCGAGCAGTCGGGTTTACACCCATTTTTCTCATCCCTCTCATTTCCTTCCGCGGCTGGGGCTTGGAGTACGTGATTAGATGTTGTTTATATATCAATCCACGAAGTTCTTGAGTTTCTAACATCAATCAATCATCCCATAACCTCCTCCGATCTACCGAATCAAGGTTAGATTTCTTGATAATCTAATTTTGGGGATTTTGGGTATTTTGTTCGATTTCGTCCGTTTTATTCGATAACTTAGGATTGTGATGGATTGATGATTATTTAGATGTATTATATCATTTCCCTTGTTATTCCATGGTTGGAACGTATCGATTCGTTATTTTGGTCGAGTTCTTGATCGACGCCTTGAAGGTGTCAGGTAAAATGTCATAGAGGGATTTTCGGGCGTTCTACAATTATTCTTCCTCGTATGATCGATGCTTTATTGATTATATGTTGTTAGGGTCGAATTCTTGTGAAGAACTCAAGTCGGAACCCTTCCGTTCGTTGTCTTCTTCGGGGTCCGAGCTTCCCGGTCGAACCGTGTTCTTCGGAGCGTTTGGTAGCGGTTATTAAGGCAAGTATCTTATTATACGACATGTATCTCGTGACTAGTAATTACGTATGATGTGTATGATGATTTTGCTTGCCTTCGTAATTATGTTCCGTTTGAGTTGGTTGTGTTTTCCGTAATTTGAAGGCTTTGTGATAATAATGTTATATAAGTATACGTGTTAGGCGTTGTGCCATTTGTGCAGGATTGCGACGTACATATGGGATGGTTGTACATTCGGTTGTGCAATGTATTGTGTACCGAACGTGTGTTATGCTGGTTATGTGTCGTTGATTGACGATAGTTGTTGCGAGTGTTGAGATTGTGTTATGTGCGTGGGATGTACGATTTTGTGGTGATCAATGTGATTGATTAATTGTGCTCATTGTTGTATGTAATGTGGAATGGCTTGATATTTGATGATTATGAGTTGTGTCGTGTCGATGTGTGTGTGCTCCAGGTAGGGTATGACGAGGCCTCTGGAGTTCGGTACATGATGTGTACGAAAAAGGTGTGTGATCCAGGTAGGGTCTGACGAGACCTCTGGAGTTCGGTACATGACGTGTACGAATGATGTTTGTGGCCGGGTAGGGTCCGTTGAGGCCTCCGGAGTTCGGTATATGATGTGTACGAACAGTGTGTGTGGTCCGGGTAAGGTCCGTCGAGGCCTCTGGAGTTCGGTACATGATGTGTACGAACAATGATCGTGTAGCAGTGATTATTTGGGTAACATTTTAAATATGGGTCTCGGACTCATACTGATATATTATCTAGTGTGCTTTGAAACGAGAATCGGGTTAAGGCCCTAAAGTTTTTTGAAAGGTTTCGTGAATCAGGACTTGAGGTCTTAAAGGTTTTGGAAATCAAAAAAAAAATCCCGAGATGATAATCTTATTTTCGAATGCTTCATAGCTTATTTTCCCTTGTGAAAACCTCCCGGGAATATTTTGATACTTGATTATTATATTGGATTCACGATTATTATTTGCTTGTTACATTTCGTATGATTTGATACTTGCACTAGTAAAACAGTGGAGTGTTACTAACCCCCGAGTAATCGGGGGTGGATGTCTGTTTTGCGTCCAGGTACATGCAGATTCAGGGGAGCATTCACAGGATTGGCACAAGAGGATGACGAGCTGCGATACTAATCATGAGTCGAGAGTTGTTTTGATTTTTGTTGTGTTGTCAGAGTTGATTTCAGTCTTCTGCTGTATTGTATTTCGACCCCTGTGTGGGTAATGTTATTTAAGTCAGTTTTATCGATTGGGTTGTCTGACCTCATCGGTCTGTGTATTCACGTGTAAGTGACCATATCGGTCTGTATCATTTTATTGTTTGACCCTGGCTGGGCAAGCATTTGGTTGTTTATGGATGTTTAGCCTGGTAGATCCTTGTGGAAAGGGTCTACGGCGTGTAATATTCCCATATGGTTTTGGGGGTGTTACAGTATCTTCCAAAGATGGTTTCTTTGGCACTGTAGAAGGATACTGATAAGTATTTGGAGGATATTGATTAGGACGAACATTTTGTTGATTTGACATGTTCATTTGATTTCCTCCTTGATTCATTGGAGGCATGTTTTGCTTCCAGGAAAAATTTGGATGATTCCTCCAATTTGGATTATAAGTTGGAGCAAATGGACTATCCGAAGATTTTCCATATGAATGTAACACATTGACTTCTTCATTAAAAATTTCTTGATTTTGTGGACCAGAGGGACAAGATTGAGATGAATGAAATGATTCCGCACATGAAATGCAAAATTCATTTTTTGAGTTTGACGAGGGGATGGATTGCTTCAAGACTAATGCATCCACTTTTCGTACTAAATCATCTATAGTAGATTTTATTTCAACATCTTGTTTAACCTCGTAAATTCCACCTTTTTTTTGGGGTCGTATACATCGATTTGGCTCTAGATTCTAGTGAATTCCATTGTTGTGAATTAATTGACATATTTTCTAGTGCATTCTAAGCTTCGTCTCCAATAAGGTGAAGAAATTTTCCACCATGTATTGATTGGATTAATTGGCGATTGTTTGGAGTTAAACCGTCATAAAAATATTTTACCAAACGCCATATTTCAAAACCATGATGGGGACACTTAAGGATTAAATCATTAAATCTTTCCCAACACTCGTAAAATTCTTCATTTTCTTTTTGGAAAAATTCGGATATTTTTCTTCTAAGACTATCAATTTTGGACATTGGAAAAAATTTTGCGAGAAATTAATTCACTAGTTGGTCCAAACTAGTAATTGTTCTTGCTTTAAGAGAATTTAGCCAAAATTTTGCTTTATCTTTGAGAGAAAATGGAAATAATCTAAGTTTGACAGATTCATCAGAGAAATTTTGGAATCGGAAAGTAGAACAAATGTCGAGAAATTCCTTGACATGCATATACGGATCTTCTCTTTCCAAACCGTGAAAAGATGGAAGAAGTTGAATTATTGATGGTTTAAGTTCGAAATGAGTTGCATTAGTCGTAGGCAACACTATGCAAGAGGGAGAATTAGCACTCACTGAAGAAAAATATTCTATTAAAGTTTTTTCTTTTGCAACTTGATTATTCCGATTTTCGATTTCGTCCATTTTTTGTATCGGTTTCGTTTGTTGAACTTCAATTTTAGTTAAGGACAATCTTCTTCTCGTTAATCGACCTTTATTATTTCGTTGCCAAACTTGCATTCACCGATATTTCAATTTTTTTAACTTTGCATACAAACCAAATTATGATAGTCGATCGAACTTCCAGATCGTTGGAGGCGTCACTACGGTCGCACTTAAAATCCAAATTTCTTCGTCTTGTACAACAGAGGCCTTTTTGCCAAAATTCAATCGATTTTCAAAATCAGTTTGTACAAGATTGATATTTAGCTTTTCTCTATTCAAATCGAACAAAGTAGTGAGTGAAAAATATCAATCCCTTGTTGAATCTTTTAAAGGATTTTATTGTTCAATTTTTTTTTTTTGAGTTTTTATATTTTTATTATTATTAATAATACAATGATAATTATTACAATTATTACTAAAATTATAGGATGTAATAGATTGCAAAGGAATAAATTTACTAATTGATCTACGGAAGCAATATCTATTGATAAACTAAATTGTACGACGAGAAATATTACAACTAAACTAAATGTCTAAGAATAATGTAAATAGAAAATAACAACTAACAACACAATCTAAATTACCACTACAAGATTCTATTAAAACTAAAGACAAGATATAAAAATAAAAATAAATAATTCTGATTTTTTTTGTTTTTTTATATTTTATATTTTTTTTTAGTTTTTATATTTTTATATTTATTATAATTTTATTATATTTTTAGACTAATAATATTGAGCTAATATATATATATATATCCAGATATATTATTTATTTTTTTCACAAAAAAAAAAATTCAGATTTTTTTTTTAGGAAAAAAAATAAAAATTACAAACTTTATTTTATTTATGCAAACAATAAAAATAGTTTTTTTTTTTTTTAAAAATTTTGGTTTGTGTTTTTTTGTTTTTTTAAAATTTTCAGGTTTTTAAGTTTTTTTAATATTTTCCCTTTTTTATTAAAATATTGTAATTTATTTTTAAAAATTATGTTTTTATTAAAAAAATTCAAAGTTCAGAAAGTTTATTTTATTATATATATTCCAGATTATTTAAATTATTAATTCTTAATCTGATTTTTTTATTAGATTTTTAGATTTTTTATGAAAATTAAATTTTTTTAATAAAACTAGCAGGTTTTACTTTTAAAAATAAAATAAAATAATTCAGATTTTTATTTATTACAGAAAATAATATTCCAGATTATTTTTTAATTTATTTTTATTATTTTTTATTTTTTCGAATTTAAATTAAAAATTTTGATTTTTTAATATTAATATTCCAAAATTACAAAAATATTACCTTAAAGTCTGAAACTTTTTTTTTTCTAGATCTTTTTTTTTTAAAATAAAAATAAATAAGTTCTGATTTTTATAAATTTTTTTAGATTTTTTATATTTTTATATATTTTTGGACTTTTTTTTATTTTTTTTATTATTTTATTATTATTTTTACGAAAATGAACAGTAGTTTTTATTATTATTATTAATTATATTTTATATTTATTATTATAAGTTTTTATTCTTTTTCAGAATTTTTATGAATAAAATAAATTCTAGAACTAACACAATCTAAAACGGATATTAAAAAGAGAGATAATAATAAAGAAAAGCAGTAAAATAAATAACTAGTAGAAGAATTTAACTAACTTGGTGACGACAGTCTTCTTGTACTTCGTTCGCGCCTCCCCGGCAACGGCGCCAAAAACTTGTTGGTTGATTCTTTAATCTAATACTCGCAAGCGCACGATTTGTTCGATGTAAATATGCGGTGCAAGGTCGATTCCACAGGGAGGACTATACTAGTGAAGTCAAATTATTCCTATCGTTTTGAACCAAATTATATTAAATTCTAACCTAGTCCCAAATAATTTGATTTTTGATTGGTTAAAATAATTGCATTAAATAACAGTAATTTTTAAGTAGATTTTAGATAAATTGATTTTAAATAATTTACTAGGGTTTAGAATCCACCAATGTCTATTTATTATAAAATTTATATTCTAATTCCAAGAAATTCAGAGAATAGATTCTGAAATCAATCTCACTATTTCTCTATAGATTTGACAAAAAGTACAAAATTATAATTCACATATAGATTTTCCTTCGCTTGAAAAATGTAATTTCTAAACATTATATGTATCCAATTTAATGGAAAACAAATAATCAAATAAATTAACTAATATCAATAATCACAAAGCAATGGGCAATTTATAACTATAAAAAATACGTGATATAATTGATGAAATAATATTCCCCTATTAAAGCGAAAATCATAATCGTTAAAAATATTTATTTGGAATTATTATATAAATATTAATAATAATATAGACATGGTTTCATCATAACCCCAGTAAAAGAAAATTACTCACTCATAATAATAACACAAATAAATAAATATTCCATAATATTATTACACAAATATAATTTTATTACACAATATTTTTATTTCTCTCCCTTACAATAATATCTCTCTATTTTTTCTCATTTTTTCTCCTCCCCAAAACACTACACATTCATCCCCTATTTATACTACTTCAAAATCAATAAAATAATAATTTTTACAATTAAAAATTTTCACCTCCCAATTATTTCACGGCGGCTAGGGGTGCTGATGTCATGGATGACATCAGCACATAGTTGAATTTCTGGGCCAATAGGGTGTTGACACGTGGCACAATATGGTCCGTCTATTTAATTGTCCTTCGAACGGTCATAACTTCTTCATACGAACTCGGATTCGGATGAACTTTTTTTAAAACGATCGTCTCGACGAGACGAATAAAATGAGACCAGTCGTGACTATATTTGAATTTTGTAAAAATGTCGCCCTTGAACCAATTGATCTGTCTTGTACCGGTTGGTTAACCTGCAGATATAATTTAATTCCAATTAATTATCCAAAAATGACATAAAATTATAGAAAATTCTAACAAAATGAAATAATATAAATATATGGTAAAACAAATAAATTATCACACAACACACAATTATATATATAAAATACTAATAAAAATATTACTCAAAATATACTAAACAACAACCGACTATGTGATAACAATAACGGTACTATCTGCATTAGCATGACGAGCCTTGGCGGACATAAACGTGATAATGGAAGCGGAAGCGGTGAGGTGGTTCGTACGACGACGATTCATGTTACGGTGAAGGAATATCAAGATCAGACGATATCCTATGAAACCTCCTTAGTGACCGAGCCAACGAGCGGAGAAAAGAGACCAAGGACATCTGGAAAATTTTTGGGCAGTGAAGAGACTAAGGTTCTCAAACCCCCACATCGTTCGAATGCGTCGTCTTCGCGGTCGAGAATGAGCATTGGGAATCCCAAGCCAGCATCGGTGACTCCCGGTAAGAAGAGAGTGTGCTTCAACTGCAACCGTACGGGACATATCCGTGTAAACTGTCCTTCCCCACTCTTGACTTGTTATCGGTGCGGGTGTGAAGGCCATCGGGAGAAACATTGTGAGATAATTTCCGAATTGGCAAAGAATGCTACTCTGTTGGTGAGCAGAGCAAGTGGTCGGAGAATGTCCCGAAACCTTATGTCTCCTGCTGAAGAGCCTATCATAGGCGCATGAAGATTTTGTACTATGTCCTAGTTGTTGCTGTTTCCAACAATCGTGACTTTGATTGTTTTTCATTTTAATTGCTTTTCGTTTCCAACTCCTGCTGTTTTAAGTTTTGGGGCTGAAATGTCTTCTTAGTATGGGGGAACATATTACCCGTACTCTTCTTAGTATTTTCGGTGTTGGGAGACTTTCATTGTTGGTGATTCATCTGTGATCCTCTTGATAATTTTAAACTACCATGTTCTACTGAACCTACCGTCATTCGAACGAATTTCAGAACCAATTTGTTAGACTCCGTGAATTATTGTGGTCTATCCACATCTGAACGTAATCCTTGCAAAATTTTGTTCAAAACTATTTGTTCTCACTCGTGCGGTTAACATTTCCAATGTGTTATGAACTTGAATACGGTTGGTCGAGCTCGACACGCGATTTCAGTACGTCTGGACCGTTTGTTATTTCCCTTAATTCTTGGAGATTTTACTTCTCCACTCTAACTTTTCATGTTCACATGTAAATTATCCCCTCAATTCACGTACCGGATACTTGCTAGGTCCAATCATTGTATTTTTTAGAACCTTGCATTCGCGCATTGCTCGTGATGTTTTGGGGCTAAGCGAGTAGTTATTTTTCCTTGGTTGTTCCACCACTTTACTTTAAGTTTCGGGATGAAACTTCTTTTTAGATGGAGAGTATGTAATATCCGGATAAATTGTTGGGTAT
This sequence comes from Orobanche coerulescens, assembly GCA_033398695.1. NCBI lineage: Eukaryota > Viridiplantae > Streptophyta > Magnoliopsida > Lamiales > Orobanchaceae > Orobanche > Orobanche coerulescens. The sequence continues at coordinate 57,864,674 of CM065808.1, read as the reverse complement.
TTTCGTCCGTATTTGAACCCTGTATTACTTAAATTTGTGCTATCAATAATCGAAGTATGATCGTTTCCATATTTGTATCCTCATGCATGATAATATCAACTTTTAATCCTTCACATGCAACTACGTCGTAACGCACGCTAACAGGTAAGCGTAAGTGTATGTTACGAGCTATAGATAGCATACGCTACGAGCTAGACGTAGCGTACGTAAGGAGGTCAATGATTGAACAGGCTGGCTAGCACATGGACGGCTGGTGATGGGCTCGGAAAGATTCCCGCGGATGAACCTGGACACTTTTGGGGTCAACGGGTGTTAACGTACGCTAAGGTTTGTAACTAGCGTACGCTAATGTGTGTAGCTTACGTATGTAATGCATAGGGTGTAACGTAAGTAAGCAAGTACAGAATAAGATAGTAAGCTACTATTGAACGATAGCGTACGCTAAGAACGAATGGTAGCAGGCGCTAAGTCGATTACGTACGTAAATAACTAAGGCTAACGTACGTAAAACTCAAGACATTATATATATGGACAACACGCCATTTCATTTCACTTCGTCCCTTTCACTTGTACTTCGTTTTCCTTCATTTCTAGAGAGTCTCCAGCCATCTAAACCACCTATAGATTACATAGACTGGATCATTTAAGTTAAGAAACATCTTGGATTGGCATTCAAGCAATCGGAGTTGGATGCTACCTCTTGTCTCTGCATTTCCTTCATATTAAGGTATGTTAATGCTACCTCAACCTTGAATTCGTGTTCTTAAGGATGTTATGAACATACTACCGGGATTATTAAGCTCCATAGATGATTTTTATCCGAACATCATGTTTTTGGAAGTTGGAATGTTCATGCTTTAGTTACCCGAGTTAAGAACATTATAGTTCGAATCTTGTTATGATGAACAAGTAAGGGAAGTTTTCTGAGATTAATAAACCGTATTGTATGGTGTTTCCATAATGATCGTAGACTTAATGTTGATAACAACCTCAGATTTTCCGAACTACCTTTGAGGATTTATAATCGAGATTGGAGTAAGTTTTATGATGGAATGATCAACCTAGAATTCGAAGACATCAACACCATAGGATCATTCTGATTCACATGAGTATTATGTATGTGAATATAACGTACATTAAGCTCTATGCATTACGTACGTTATACCCTCAGGCAAGACAGTCGTCTGAACTGAGAAGAACTGTAAAATGCATGCTTAGCATGCGTTAATCTTTGTAGCTTACGTGCGCTATCGTGCAGATGTAACGTACGTTCCGTAGGTGTGTAACGTACGTTATGAAGAGTACAGTTAGGATTCGGTTATCTTTATATGTTTTTCCTCATGTGATTGATTGTTTATTTAATGATAGGATATTAAGGACGAATTTCCTATGATAATCCATTGTTGAGCCTTTCCGATCGTCGTTTCCGTTGGAGTTCTGGATTGTTCCAATCAACTGTATTTCCGGAGTATTCACGAGAGATTACCAAGGCAAGTACCTTGATATACGAATTATAATTACGTGAAATCATTGTTGCTGAAGTGTATGAAGCATGTTACGAATATCTGTATATATATATATATATGTGTGGATATATGTATATATATATATACATATGGATATAAATGTTGGGTGATTAATATCAATATTAGTCGACGTACTCAACTTAGATTAAAGTACGAATGATATTTATAGAGGTAATATGGTAATGTTTGTATTTTCGGTTGAGTTATGATATAAGGATATATATGTAGTGTTGATTGGTAGTGTTGAAGGCTTAATGTGTTAAGTCTTGATGAATAACGTGCGAGTTGTTGTTTATTTTGCGTAGTTACGGACTGGCGAATAAATTATGTGAATTGATGAACTGTGTTGATAATTGTTGCAATGGTTGACTGTGTGCTTGGTATTTGTAACAACGTGAATACTTGTTATGAGAGACGTCATATCCGAGTGCCTCTGAGGGCGGGGCGTGTACTCCGGCCTGGTGTACGCTGCAATGAGCGGCTCCATATGATTGGTGAACACCGATGTTACTTAATGCGCGAGCAAGGGGCGGCTCCTGTTGGAGTGAAAGCCGGCGCGGTGACATGTGCAATGGGCGGCCAATATAGTGGAGTGACCGCCGGTACACAGGTGTGCAAGGGAGACGCCTAGCAGGCTTATTGGTAACGGATATTTGAGTGATAGCTAAGACCCCGTTACCAAATGATTTTCGTAATTCAAAGTTCTTGCAACTCGCTTTGAAATGTTGGTCTTGATGTAGACTGCGATTCGTGTTTCTGAAAGTTCGTTCCAACTTGTTTTAAATGTTGGTATCAGGGTTAATTAACCAAGGATATTTGACGAGATCACCGAGGGTTAATTAATCAGGGGTCTTGAGCAGGATTTGTCGAATGAGAGGTTGTGCCTTTGATTGTACTGTGATGATTATTATGTGTATTGGGTTGAGGACCCCGTGGGATGTTGAGATTTGATCTCGTGATGATATTATTTGGATTGGGCCGAGAACCCCGTGAGATGTTGTAATGATTCGCTTGTGATAGTGTTTTATCAATTGGGTCGAGGACCCCGAATAACGTTGTAATGGTTTACTTGCAACTTGTCGAGGACTCGAGAGCTTTTGAATTATTTTCTAAAAGTATTCCCATTCGATTTTCAAAATCCCAAGACGGCCCGAGTCAATAATAATGTTTTCAAACTTTCTTATCAAAATACTTTTCCTTTTATAAAAAGGGATTTTTCAAACTAGATCTTCCGACTCCTTGGACTCGTTTAAAGTTTCATTGGTGTTATGTTCCGTAAAGAGAATATGACTATGCGATTATCTTTGACCTTCTGTATGCGAGTGCTGTTCTGTGTTGACTACGGGAATGTATGGTTTGTGTTAAGGCTTCGCGGCTATTGAGTTGTGTTGTTATTGTTCGTATATCTTGTATATTATGTACTTGCACTAGCAAAATTCCAGTTTGCTAACCCCCGAGATTTCGGGGGGTGGGTGCCTGTTATGCGCTCAGGTTTTGGCAGCTCGGGAGCAGTCACGGGATTGGCTTGGAAGGAGATGGAAGACGACGATGCTAATCACACAAGAGTCAGAGTCTTTTTCTTTTGTTTCATTTTGGTTGGTATTTCTCTTTCGGTCGAGTATCCACCCTTGCATTGGTGTAATTTTCATTCATTAAATTAAGCTGTCATTCCTTTCTGTGTTCAAGTTTATTATTGTCATTGAGAAGTAAATTTAGATAGTTTCTGAATTGTTTAGTGACCTTGTCGGTACACTTTGTAATTAATTTTGGCCCCGGTCGGTCAATCATTGAGTAGTCTTTTGGAGTTTAGCCTGGTTGATCCTTGTGATAAGGGTCTACGGAGTGTGACATTCCCGGTCGTATTTTGGGGGTGTTACATCACTGGCCATGGACAATACTCGTCTTCCATCAACTCCCGGAATTCTGCCCAAGTGGCTGCCCGATCACGTGGTTTCACCGCTTGCCACCACGTTGCCGCCTCTTTGGCAAGGAAGTACTGAGTGATGGGTACCTTCCTCTCCTCAGAGCAGTTAGCAGCCTCAAACACCTTTTCCATCTCAAACAACCAGTTCTCCCAACCGGAAGGGTCGGATGCACCATCAAATCATGGAGAACGCATAATCACGCCCCAAGTAGTTTATCATTTCCGGATCCAGTAGGCGGAACCGGGTTAGCATTAGCCTGGCCGACCAAAACGGCCTGAGTCAGTAGCGTCATCTGGTTTGCTACTTGTTGCAAAATGTTCGCTACTCCAACATTCTCATATGCATTACCGGAACTAGCAGATCGTCTCACGACTTCGAAACTAGGCGGGACACTATTCGACAAAGAAGGCATAGCCGAATCGGTTCCCTAGTTATCGGACATGGCCACCCCACTAGCTGCGCCACGTCCCCTACCGCGTCCGCATCCTCTACCAGTAGGAATTCTGAAGAAGCAGCGGGTGAGTACCATTCAAACACAAAATGCAACAAGTTATCACGAAGGGAAACAGAACAGGATAACATAACGAATCAAGTTAGGAAAAACTTACGAGCACCGGCGTACTGAGATGATGGCATAGCAGTGATACTGTTCAAAACGATACTCGACTAGACCCCAAATAACCGACAGCCTAGGTATCCATAAACCTGGATCCGATACCATATTCTGTAACACCCCCAAGACGATCAGGGCATATTACAGCGCCGTGGACCCTACACTGAGGAATCCACCAGGCTAACATACCAAATTGACATCCGACAAGGACATACAATCATCAACAAAACGACAATTCAACTAAAAGACTACAATCCGACAAATAAAATCTAACATAAAATCCATTACCCAAAACGGGAACACAACATTAACAAATTCAAAAAGGAAGTACTCGAGTACTGAAACCAATTTATAATACAGAAATCTCAAAACAAGACATCAATAACAACCGTGTAATGTAACACCAACAATTGACTCAACAAAGATCATGCTTGCCCATCATCCTCATACGGCTCGAGTGCTCGTTTGTCTCCAAGACCTGTACCTAAAATACAAAAGTATTTCTCCCATTTAAGGGGTTAGCAACAACTGCTAGTGCAAGTACAATCCATTTGAACTACATTCTAATCAGATGAATATATGCGCCAAAAATCATTTTTAGAAATCATTTATATTCCGGAATATTTACGATGCACAAGCACAAAATACATTTCTCCAACAAAACAATTCAAAGTTAACCGTTGGTACGAGACTCACGGCCACCGTACCCCGCAGAGCCCCGTCGGACATCCCTGGGTGGTTAACCATAGTTCGTGATACGCACACGCACGGCAATACGTATCCCTAGAGTCCCTGTCGGACCATCCCTAGGTGAACATACACATATCCATCCACACAACCACGAATAGCCATAATTCAAATACTAGAACAGGTAAACAAATGTAAAGTACCTTTGAGACATTCTTGAAGGATCGGAAATGAAATATGACTACGAATGGTCCGGGTGGAAAACGACGGTTCCTAAACGAAGGATCAACATAGTTCAGTCCCAACGGACAACAATAATCGATTGGAATACACCCATAACCCCGATTACAAACTATGATAATGAACGATCAATCGATACGGGCGAGGGTTTACGCAAAACCTCCCCGTATCAACAATTCATGGATTAATTCGAGGAAAACGGATTGGGAATCACTCAATAACAACAATCGGTAAGGAATTTCATAACATTCATGAACAATTCAGAATCAATCACGAAAAACCCGAAAAACCCCCAAATTAGACAAGTTAGGGTTCCTGAAGAAAATGCCTCACATTCGGACTATGGAGGATGATTACGCTGATGGTAATATGCTAACACAATTCTACGGTGATGGAACACGAAGAATTCTCTGACCAAAACTGAAGGGAATCGCCCTCTGGAGTCTCCCCGCGAAGAAAACGAAAGAAAAGAGTGAAAAATGCTGTTTCTGAACTGCCCGCTGAACTATATAAACTGCATAGTTAGCGCACGCTAACTAACACAAGGTAGCGCGCACTAATGGGGCTTATAAACAGTCCAGAAGCTACTGCCCGACGTCGCTAGCGTGCGCTAGACATGCTTAGCGCGCGCTAAATACCACTCGATAGCGCACGCTAACAACAACTAGTTAGCGTACGCTAACTGCCCATCGATAGCGCACGCAAGGGAGTAAGGAGTAGCGTGCGCTACCCACGCAGCGATTCGATCGCTTTCGGTCAGATGACGCCGCCGAAGGTACGAAACTCGAAACGCACGACAAGGCCAGAATCCAGAAACATAAACACGAAATATACAAGGCAACAGAGCTAAGAACTGAAAGAAGATATAATTCCGGCCACCGGAGGGTCCGTAATGCGACAACGAAAATGAGATTCCCTAAACTTATAAGAAATTACAAAAATGGCCCAAGTGCCCGAAAATCACGAAACGACGCCGGATTTACAAACCGAAAGTCTCAACATGACCAATTCAACCATACGAACTTGTACAAACCAAGAAACAATGAAAACGAATGAGTTTTACGAGAATCGAACATTCATACGGCAAAACATGTCATAAAACGAAATTACATGAAAACATCTCCAAAACTCGTCCAAATGGAAAAACTCCAAGAATAAAGTAGATTCACAATGTCGAAACGGTTACAAGTGAGTCGATAAAAATAGACATACACCAAAAATAAAACTGCTTAAAATGGAAAGTTACGGATATTACAATATGCCCCGACACATTGCAGTTGAAACACCTCCTAGCCTTACCAGGAGTCAAAGCTAACGATTTGGAACTCTCAGTCCCACACATCGAGTGATAGAGCTTCACAACAGAAAGACTACGACACTGCAATCCAGAAACGCCAACTCCTGTACTGTCCATAAGGTCATCAGACATCCTCCATTTCTTCAACTCGTGCACAAACTCCAACGATAACGAAGCTAGTTCGTAAGCTAAGGATCGATCCTGATAATCCCTCAACGAAGTGCAAGTGAATCCCACCATATACTGGCGAATCTCCAGCTTCATCTGTCTGTCAAAATGAAGGATCTTCTCTTCTTCGGTTCTCACCTGATCTCGCACACAATTGAGTTGTTTGCTATAGTCGATGATAGCCTGTGACACCGATATAACTTGCGGTTATGCCAAATAAAATTCACAAATTCTCTGTTCTCTAATCGGTTTCGGACAGAACTCAGCTTCCATAAATGCCTAGAACTCTGCCCACGTGACATCACGACCATGAGGTTTAACAGCTTCCCACAAATTAGCGGCATCTTTGTCAAGAAGGTACTGAGTGATAGATAACTTCCGATCTTCGGGACAATCGACAGTCTCGATCTTTCCCAATTGGGAAAATCCAACCATCCCAGCCCAAGACATCCGCAACACTAGCTAATCGAGGGGGATTTATACGAATGACCTCTCGAATCCATTGATTTACACCGATGTTCCGAGTCGCGTCAGTGTTGCGTTGAACCACATGGGCCAACTGAGTCATATGTGCTGCCACTTGTTGCAATATAGTAGCAACACCAATACCAATATCATTCCCAGCAATATCCTCTCGATTCCGCATCTGATTCCCATGGCCATCAGTACCACGATTACGACCACGACCTCTGCCCCTCGGCATACTAACAAGCAACAACCTAACGCAACGAAAATCACATAATCACACATAACAATTGTTGTCATAGGACAACACACATAGAATACGGTCAAAAATGATCGGTCGAACGATCGCAAAAGTTAGACTTAACAGCTGAACTGCAGTACCAAAGCATATGTTCAAACTGATCAGCGCACGTTGCAACAGAGACTTAGCCTGCGCTAGCCATGCCATATTAGCGTGCGCTAGCAGCACACTTGGCGTGCACTAATTACTCTAATTCAGCAATACGTTATGAACATATGCCAAACCATGCCAAAATCGAAGGTTACAAATAAACAACAGCATACAAATCCAAACGCCAATAGTCCACATAATTATAACATTACACAAATAACCATAAGAAGTTTATTAACGTTCCAAATCGAATCTCCACCTCTAGGTTCAGAGGACTACCTCGAAGAGTGCATACCGAACGATTCAGCATTCGCACCAACACTTTGATAACAACTCTGAGCACTATAGCCGAAATAACAACATCCTCACTACATGCCTTTTATCCGAAATTCATGAAGCCGAAAAGTTGAAAGCGAAAGTCACGTCTCAAGTAAATTTTTGGTAGACCTCATTGAGTTTTAAAAATCAAATTTTTGAATACTTGCAATACAAGATGGAAATAAAAATACAAGTAGTTTGGATTCTCAAAAATTTTCGGTCTCGAGGTCATCATACGGAAATCAAACTTTTCCACTCTTGAAGGTGTTGGGATTCGGTGCCTAAAACGAAGGCCCATCGGAAGCGGTAAAATAAAAATTAATTCGATCCGAATCCCTACGAGGATCGATCGAGCAACGTATATACGAATATAAAATAAACAAAGGAAGATTCGAAATCATACCCTTGTAGTCCATTGCTTAAAATGGTGTTCTTCTCTTGAGCGATTCCCCAAGCTTTAAATGCTTTCCACGAATCCAATCCGCTCCAAGCTCTTGAATGATCCAACGTCGAAAGCACCGCGTCTCTACTTGCCACGTGCTGGAGAAACGACTGGAACGACTAAACCTCATTATCCTCCAAGGATACGGCTAGAACAAGATTATAGGATCTTGCTAATCAAGATTATAACACTCTAAGTGTTCAATCTATATCTCTCAATTTATGTATTGAATTTTCACCAAGAAAAACAAGAAGAAATGAAGAAGAAGAAGACTTTGAGAAAACATTTTTTCTCTCTTTCTCTACTCTTTTCTCACGGGTGAAAACAACCAAGTGTGAAGTGTGTATTGAGACAAGTCTTCTTTTCATTCTTTATACACTTCCAACCCACACCTACAACTCATACACATGAGAGATTCCCTACAAGTCATTGTCCTCCATTATAAAATGGAAACAAAAGACCACGAGGAAGGTTGGTGGAAGGGGCCCGACCATCATGGAAAAAATGGACGAGTTCTGTTCGTTTCGGACTCATGTGAGTCCAAACAGATAAACTCCAATTCCGTTACGATGTACTTTTTATCAATTAATTAATCCAATTAATTAATCATATCAAATACATAATAAAATAATTAATTTCTCCAAGAAATAATTATATTCATGAATTAAATTATTCACCAAGTAATTTATTTAATTCATTAGGCCGTAAATTAATTTATCCAATAAATCAATTTAAACATCCAGTGTCCTAATAATTAGATATTCAATATCTAATATTCATAATGAGAGAATCAGCTCGATTCAGTCCGTCGTCAATCCTGTTGCGCGACTCGGTAGGTCCGTCTCAGTTAGCAATGCGAGGAACCAAAGAGTAGTAGCACCACCTAGCCAGCCTGGCGACCTACATTGTACCCCAACTGAGAACGAATGATGGGATCATTCAAGAATCATTCTGTCGTGAATACTAGTATAAGTATAAACCTTTCTTTCAAATGTCCCGATCAAGTTATAGGGTCACGGTCAGTCAAACCCTATCTGTACTTGACGCTATGCATGAGTTAAATCAAATCGAGATCATCGAGCTCTCGTGTATCCAATACAAATAACTCCAATGCTTTGGCCAAAAAATTATGATCTCATTTTCCAATAACCGCATAGGACATGTAACCCGTTCACTAACAGGAGAAAGAATTCTATCTTGGTATTCAGTAGGACCTTCTACTTGCCCATTAAGACGTACATCGAGGTTGACCCCCACCTCCCGGTTTATAGTTTCGAACTACTCTAATGAAAATCTTAACGTCATAAGCACACCCCTACTAAATCCTCAAGTCGAAGGTTCACGAATACCTATCACAACCTTTCGATTCCGTCATTGATTGTCCCGAAGTGAAATTCGGGTGAGTCGGTTCGAGTACACTAATCCAATTAGCATACCTATAATGTGTGCTCCCACTAACCATTAGTGTTCGACAGGCACTCTCCATGTCAAAGAACATGTCATACAAGTCTTCACATAAACTTAACGCCCAGTCAAGTTTCATCGACTTGCGAACGATTAAGTATTTGAGCTATAAACCTTTCCAGTGCCAACCCCCTTATCCAATAAGGAGTGAAATGTTTTGCTCTCAAATACACGGACTAGTTTCTATACATATTTACAAGTTAGGAATGGAAGTAACTACCAGTAAATAAAGAAACATACATTTCTTTTAGAATATTAATTACATAATAAAAAGTACAATGCCCTCACTCATACATCCCCTGAGTGGCATTCGAGTGCATACTCCTAACAATCTCCCACTTGCACTCAACCCACACACTGTGGTATCTAATACCCATGTTCTCCAAATGACGCTCCAAGCTAGTCTGAGAAAGTGGATCAGCGACGTTGTCGGTTGAGTCTACTCTATGCAGCACAATGTATCCCTTGCGAACAAATTCTCTTATGAGATGATACTTCCTCTCAATGTATTTGTTATTGTTGTGAAACCTCGGCTCCTTGGCCTACGCTATAGCTCTGTCGTTGTCGCAGTACAGCGGAACAGGCAGCTCAGCACATGGTATCACTTGAAGTTCTCCCAAAAACTTCTTAATCCAGAATCCTTCCTTGGAAGTCTCCGAGGCTGCTTGATACTCAACATGACATGTGGAATCAGCAGTCGCGCTTTGCTTGGCGCTACGCCAAGATACTGCTCCTCCATTAAGAGTAAATATGTAGCCAAAAGTAGACATCAAATCGTCTTTCTGTCCTTGGAAGTCCGAATCAGCGAATCCCACCACATTCAGTTCTCCACCGCCATACATCAGAACCATATCTCTACTCCTTCTTAAGTACTTGAGAACATTCTTTATGGCAGTCCAATGTTCCCTACATGGGTTTTCCTGAAACCAACTTACCACGCTCCAGGCTTATGGCAAAGGGTTATACCCAGAAGGAAGGGATTGATTACCATGATACGTTCTCGCCCATAGCTATGATCAAGTCTATTCGCATGATGCTTGCTATAGCTTCCTACCACGATTATGAGATATGGCAAATGGACGTAAAGACGTCTTTCCTTAATGGATTCCTCGAGGAGGAAATCAATATGGAGCTGCCTAAAGGCTTTGTGTCCGAGGTCGATATTCAGAAAGTGTGCAAGCTTCAGCATTCCATTTATGGACTGAAGCAAGCTTTGCGTAGTTAGAACCTTCGTTTTGACGAGACAGTCAAAGAGTTTGACTTCGTGCAAAATGAAGAGGAACCTTGTGTATACAACAGGGTTAGTGGGAGCAAGATCGCATTCTTGTAGATCCACTTGTTCCCAATAGGCACTATGCCCTCGGGGCGGTCTACTAGAGTCCAGACCTGATTGACATGCATCCAGTCTATCTCAGCTTCCATAACTTCACTCCATTTCGCGGAGTCTACATCCACCATCGCTTGGTTATAGGTCGTTGGGTCGGTCTCTTGGCTATCACTTGGAACCTCATAGAGACCCAGCTCTTCCGGGTGCACAAGGCCATACCTCTCATGTAAATGAGACACCCTACTAGACCTACGAGGTGGTTGTACTTGTGTTTCAGAAGGTTCAGTTCCAATTTCTTGTACAGGTGTCTCATTAGGAGTTTCATTGTATTCTTTCAAAGAAATACTTCTACCTGCTCCGCCTTCCTGAATGAACTTATCTTCCAGGAAGTGTGCTTGCAAAGAAACAACGATCTTTCGATCTTCGGGCATGTAAAATAGATAACCCATCATCCCAAATGGGATTCTAATGAAACGTACCTTCACGGACCTCGCTTCCAACTTTTCCACCTTAGTCTTCTTGATATAGGTGGGAAATCCCCAAATCCTAATGTGATTAAGACTTGGTTTCCTGCCCTCCCACATCCCATATGGAGTTTTAGGAACAAATTTGGAAGGACATCTGTTCAAGATATAAGCGGCAGTCAGGAGTGCATACCCACATAGGTAAATTGGTAAGTCAGTATAGCCTAGCATTGAATGGACCATGTTCAACAAGGTCCGGTTCCTTCTTTCTGACACACCATTTAACTGAGGAGTACCAGGAGGTGTTAGTTGTGATACTATTCCTTGTTCCTTAAGGAACTCGTCAAACTCCGTACTCATATACTCGCCACCTCAGTCCGACCGAAGTGCTTTGATATGATTTCTAGTTTGTTTCTCGACTAGGGCCTTAAATTCCTGGAATTTCTCAAAAGCCTCGGATTTATGTTTCAGTGAGTATACATAACCATATCTAGTATGATCATCTGTAAACATAATGAAATACTGATATCCATCACGTGCTGCTTCCAAAGCACTACATACATCGGTATGGATTAATCCTAGTTTATCAGCGGCTCTTTCAAAAGTCCATGTGAAGGGGGACTTGGTCATTTTGCCTTTAAGGCAAGATTCACAAGTAGGAAAGGGATCCGATCCCAATGGACCCACAAGTCCAACTTTTTCCATTTTGTAAACCTTTGGTCTGACCAACATGACCAAGTCTAAGATGCCATTTCAAAACTTGATTAGTTTCATCCCTACCACGCTTCTTAGTCATAGTATTCACAACGACTTTGTTGCTGAGGTTTAGATGATACAGTCCATTGAACAATGTAGCAGTTCCCACTAGTTTATTTTTAAAATAAGTTTTGCAGGAACCATTACCAATGAAAAATGAAAAGCCTTTCCGATCCATGACCGGAATGGATACAATGTTTTTATGCCCCTTGGGCAAAACAAGTACATCTTCTAAAGTCCGAACAAAACCGGATTCTAAACCCAAAAGAAGTGATCCTATGTCGGTTGCCTCGACACTATGCCTGCTTCCGACAGTGATCATCACTTCCCCAGCTCCAAGCTTCCTACATTGTTCTAGATCCTGATTCACAGTACAAATATGAGAACTAGCACCAGAATCCAGTATCCAAGAAGTAGAAAATACAGTAGCATAACAATTTGTTTCCAAAACTAAAAGTTCTGTACCTGAAGTGCCATGAAGAATCGGACAGTCTCTTGCCCAGTGGCCCAGCTCACTACATTTGAGACAAGCGTCCTTCTTCTTGCCCTTCGAAACTATCGGGGCCTTGCCCTTACCCTTGAGGTCCTTGACTTGTGGTCCCGTCTGCTTCTTGGTCTTTTTCTTCTTATTCTTGGACCTCTAAGATCCAGAAGAAATCACAAGGGCAGACTCCTTCATCCGTGGAGTCTTTATCTGAGACTGAGCGGTCACCAGTTTGTTTATTAGCCCTGCTAAGTTGCATGCAATCTCATTGTAGTTGAAATTCATAACAAACTGTGAGAAGGAATCAGAGAGAGATTGTAGGATAACGTCGGTCTGAAGAGAAGTATCCATCTTAAAATCAAGAGCCTCCAATCTCTCGATCATAGATATCATTTTGAGGACGTGGTCCCCAACCTTCTCACCTTTCTTCATCCTTGCACCGAACAGTTGCTTGGATATCTCATATCTAGAAGTTCGACTTGCTCACCATAAAGCTCGGTTAAGTGAGATAGAATCTGCCTAGTAGAAGTCATTTTCTCATGAGCTCTCTGAATCTCATTAGACATAGAAGCCATCATGTAAGCACGGACTTTTATGTCATCCTTAACCCACTTTTCGTGGTTTTCAATCTCTTCCTGATTGGCTCTTATCCGCACTGGAGGCGTCGGAATGTCCGTCTCCAAGACGTATCCCAGTGCCTCTATACTGAGGACTATCATCAGATTGTGGAGCCAATCCACGAAGTTAGGTCTGATCAAGGTGTTCTTTTCGAGTAGAATTGTGAGTGGGTTCATTGTCATATTGAGAGTTATGTCTGCATTAAGTACGACATATTAATTAGTGACTCGTTCAATTATGATTCGAGTATAGAATTAAGATCTTTTCTATTCTTATTACCCAGCTCCCACTATTTTTATCATAATAACACACTCCGATGTGAAATCCAGAAGTATCATTCGCTCTACTTCATAGTGGTGATCGAGTTCTTTATAAATCTTAATAGAGGGCAACCGAACAGGTTCCTAGTCTATTAATTTTCAAAAAGTGGTGTCCAACACCAACCCATCTAATGGATGATTCGATCTTCTTTTTCCCCTTGTTCACTCCCCTAAACCTATACGGTTTCAATGGTTCGTGAACAGGTTAGGTTTATACCATCGACGCAAATCAGCTTCACAATTGAATCTTATCCGGCAACTGAACAGGTTTCAAGGGAAAAAATTTGCTCCAACCGAAGGCATCCAATGCGCTTCCAGTAATTTATCCATCCTCCCCAAACGACTACCCCGATAACTCGGAAGCATAGCACATCCGGTTTGGATTTCAATTTTCTGAAAGTTCGATGGAGGGAAGGAAAACCTTGAAACCTTATAAACTTAATAATTTATCGTGGGAGAATTTTTGCGATTAATATTACACTTTGCACATGATTTCATTTAAGCGCGTTTGTGCATTCATACCATATGAATAAACATTCATAACCTAGTTGCTACCAACATGTAATTCATGGACCGTCCCTAGAATCAAAAACTCCATAATCTAACTACAAGTTTTCAGTCTTGAATCTTCGTCTTCTCGAATGGATCTTCCTCCGGTCTTCATCATTACATATAAATTTTACATTGAAAAACTGCATCCTAGATACAAATATTTCTAGTAAAATAAATAAGCCCAAAACGGCCTTTACAACCCAATCGAATAAAACCGGACGATTCAAAACCAAGTCCATGAATCACATCACCATTCAAAAATAATGCATCAAACACATTAAAATAAATGGCATTCATAACTAATCTAAATATTGATCCAATCAATATAAATTAATCCATCCAAACAAATTAATCCAATTAATTCAAACAACCGTTAATTTTAATTTGTTCCGTGCGAGAAAATATTTCATTAAATTAATTCCCCTAAGAATAAAATTACCATAATTATATCTTAGTCAAATTAAATCCAATTTAATTTGTGGGAAATTAATTATCGAACGAAATTTAAAAAACGGAGTTGAAAAATACGGCCGGGCCAAGCCCGGCATCGCCAAAGAAGCCGAAAGGCAATAGGATCGGACCATCGCCGAAGCGATGGCAGTCGCGAGAATGGCCGGCACAGGTTGTCGATCATGGACGGCACAGGCTGCACTGCCGCTCTACAAAGGCGTGCATCAAGATGGCGAAGCGTCTGACACCTCAGCCGCCAGTGCATTTATGTTTTCGGCTGCTTTTCGCTTCGATTCTAAAAATAATATTTTTCTAATCTTTATATTACACATTATATCAGTTTTTCAAAAGAAAAATAGATTTATATTGTAACATAAAATCATGAAAAATTAATTTTTAGATGAACAATAGAAAATCAACGATTATGATTCCAAATCATACACCATCCGATCAAGCATTCCAAATGCTAAATATCGTATATACAATCGCAAGACCTACGCTCCGATACCACTGTTGGGATTCAGTGCCTAGAACGAAGGCCCAACGGAAGCGGTAAAATGATAATTAATTCGATCCGAATCCCTACGAGGATCGATCGAGCTACGTATATACGAATATAAAATAAACATAGGAAGATTCGAAATCATACCCTTGTAGTCCATTGATTAAAATGGTGTTCTTCTCTTGAGCGATTCCCCAAGATTTAAATGCTTTCCACGAATCCAATCCGCTCCAAGCTCTTGAATCATCCAACGCCGAAAGCACCGCGTCTCTACTTGCCACGCGCCGGAGAAACTACCGGAACGACTAAACCTCATTATCCTCCAAGGATACGGCTAAAAAAAGATTATAGGAGCTTGCTAATCAAGATTATAACACTCTAAGTGTTCAATCTATATCTCTCAATTTATGTCTTGAATTTTCACCAAGAAAAATAAGAAGAAATGAAGAAGAAGAACAAGACCTTGAGAAAATATTTCTCTCTCTCTCCCTCTCTCTCTCTCTCTCTACTTTTTTCTCACGGACGAAAATAACCAAGTGTGAAGTGTGTATTGAGACAAGTCTTCTTTTCATTCTTTATACACTTCCAACCTACATCTACAACTCATACACATGAGAGATTCCCTACAAGTCATTGTCCTCCATTATAAAATGGAAACAAAAGACCAAGAGGAAGGTTGGTGGAAGGGGGGGCATCATGGAAAAAACGGACGAGTTCAGTTCGTTTTGGACTCGTGTGAGTCTAAACAGATAAACTCCAATTCCGTTCCGATGTATTTTTTATCAATTAATTAATCTAATTAATCATATCAAATACATAATTGTAATATCCTAGAATTTCGCTATGATTTTTCACATTATTTTATCTGAGTTGTACTGTACAGAATGGGACCGATACAATATGGATATATAATTTTGGGAACTGTGACAGTCGTGCCAGTATATCTATCGAGGCTATTTTTAATTCTAGGATATTACATGCTTGATATGTTTTTCGATGTCGGATATACTGTATGAGTATCGTACAATTGTCGTACTTGGTCGACAGTTGTGTTTGAGGATATCGTGCATCAGATGTATCGTATGAGAATGTTATCGGAACGAGCACATGTATTCAGTATGTCGCGTGTACGTATTCAGTATATTGAGATGGCAGACAGGAGCAGAAATGACTAAGTATGAAAGCCATTATGTATGCTACATAATGGAGATTACGTACGTAACTAAGAAAGCTTAACATAATTAAGTTGTGTACACAACGTATGTTAAGAAGGAAATCGGATTGGATCGAGCTGTGGTCGGCAGGTCGGCCCGGTGTCGGCAGCTTTCAGCGTGGATTTGGACAGGTGAGTCAACTTCAAGCCTTACGTACGTTAAGGATGTATCATTACGTACGCTAAGAAGGTGTGTTACAGTATCAAGTCAACGTACGTATTACGTACGCTACGGAGAAGGGATTACTTACGTAAGTCTTTGAACAAAATGAGTCAGTGACATCTGGGCCGTCATTACGTAAGCTACCAAGGTCAGATAGCATACGTAAGAGTATGTTACATACGTTAACCTTGGTGTGTTACGTACGTAACGAGTTGGAGGTTTATATAAGTGGATGCCCGTCATTTCATTTCTCTTCAGAATTTCATTTCGTTTTCGCCTTCAAACACTCAAAGATGGAGTTTTCAGCCCCTCTAAGTCAATTATGAGCTTGGAAACATGGGATTGGAGCTTGATATGTGGATATATCATTGATTCTTGAGGTGGTCACTTGTGTATTTCATCTTCTAAGAGGTATGTCGGATAATCCTCTCCTTGATTCGAATTTTGATATTGTTGACGTTCTTCTTCGTATAATGATGGTTACGGTGTTGTTGTGATTCTTGAGGTTGTATGAATCATATGTTAAGGAACATGATGATATATACCTTGGATTATGAATTAAATGATGGTTTAGATGATAGAACCCATCGAGTTACGTCGTTTTGTCGGCTACAAACATTATTATGGATTGATTCATATTCTTGAAGAACATTTGAGTTATATATGTCGTGATTTTATGGAATTGGGAAGGATTACGGTTAATTTTGGCATATGATTATTCGTGATGATAATCGGTAATTTTATTCCAATGAATTTACAAAGATGCTCAATGTCTGCAACTTTTTAAAATGATACAAGACACCATTAAGCATAGCAATAACTGAAATTTATCATCACCTACTTCTCAAATGACTGATTCTATTAGTTCTGAGTATTCATGTTCAATTATTTCTGTTCACTCTGTCTTGTCATCCGATAACTCATCTTATCATACATGAATTTTGGATTCAGGGGCTACTAATCACATTACCAGTCATAAATATCTCTTATATAATTTGCAACCATTAACAGCTGATCTCTTCTTGCCGGATGGCAAAACTGCCTCTATTACTCATATTGATAGTCTTTATTTAACTAGAGACATAACTCTTAATGAAGTACTTTGTGTACCAGCCTTCAATTGCAATCTTATTTCTATCAACATATTACTGTCACACTCATCTCTAGCTGTTTCTGTTATTTTTTCTCCTACTACTTGTGTATTACAAGACCTTACCTTGAAGAATGAGAGAGAGATTAGTAAACTACAGGATGGTCTCTACAAACTTCATGTTCCAAATTTTTTCCAAGATTCTCATAGTACTAGTATGTCTATAGATCAAATCAAGCATACTTCTTATGTACCTCACACTAGTGTTCATTGTACTGTTGAAAAATCTATTAAGTCTGCTATAATTTGGCATAATATATTGGGTCATCCATCTCTTTCAGTGTTAAATAAAATCTCTACTGTTCCTTCTCATAATCCTACTTTTAATGATTGTGATGTTTGTCAATATTCAAAGCAACACAGATCACCTTTTCCTACTAGCTCTCACATTAGCACTGGTGTGTTTGATCTAATTCATCTAGATGTGTGGGGACCTTATAGAAAAGTTACTCACAATAACTACAACTATTTTCTAACTATAGTTGATGACTATTCCGAAGCTACTTGGGTGTTCCTATTCACTCATAAATTACTCATTAAAAATTTCTTATCTTATGTTGTTACTTAATTTCAGAAATCTGTTAAAATAGTAAGGTCAGACAATGGTACCAAATTTACCAATGCTGGTCCCAAAACACATTTTTAGAGTTTAGGTATTATTCATCATACCTCTTGCGCTGCTACTCCACAACAGAATGGCCATGTTGAAAGAAAACATCAGCATTTGTCTTCTAACATATTATAACATAATGTTCAAAGAGAAGATCAAGTTAATCCACCTCAAACATTCACTAAACAACCTAGATGTCATGTAAAACTAGAAGAGGTGATTAACAAACATCTATTTGTACATTTAAATCTGAGAAAAAAACAGATTTACAACAAAATCCTACACTGGTAATAAATCTGAACATTCTCTTGTTATAAATCTTTTGACCACTCTCCTATCTGAACATTATTTTGTTAACTTATAAATCTGTTCTTTTCTCTTTGTACAAAAACAGTGGTACAGAGAAAGTAAACAAAATCCTACATTGGTAATGAGTGATAAAAACAGATTATCATGCATTGATAAGCACAAACATAATGAGGGTGATTGAAAAAATAAAAACAAAATCAGAAGGATAAAAGGAAAACAACAGCAATTGAAAGTGTTTGCGTAATTGTTCCACTGAAATTGCCCAGCCACAACTTGAAAATGTCAAATATGGACTCAGATATTCTATTTAATACACTAAAAGCATAAGGAAGATGGATGGCAAACCAACAATTCAAGAAGCGTTGTACCGTGATATCAAATTCTGGATTATTCCACCACCTCTCACCGCGGCTGCTCAAACAGACGTCCTTGGCGCGGCGGTAGTGTTGACGCACGACAGAGGTTCGCGGTAGTGTTGACGCATGGCTAGAGATTCTCCGAAGCAGGTTTCTCTAATAACATAAAGTAAAATAAATGGTGGATACTAGGTGTACGATGACCGATGGCGGTGGAGTGGCTGCTAGAATACGAACCGACAAGGAAGAAAGGATTCGAGAAAGGGGCGAGGCTGCGGGAAGAAAGCGGGAAGAAAGCAGAACTCCACGAACAGTGAAGAATTAGGGTATAGCTAATTAATATTCGAATAAAATTAAATAAAAAAAATTAATGAATTCATTGTTATATATAGGTTATTGTAACTTTTTTTATTATAGATATTTAAGTGTCAGTAAATTCTGATACTCAAGTTACTGATACTTAAGTGTCAGTATTTTTTGACATAATTATGTTAAAAATAAAAAATGAGTCAAATGTCTGAAGTTATTGATACTTTTGATAAAGTGTCAGAAACTAAGTGTCAGTAAATGCTGTTTTTGTAGTAGTGTTGAAAGGCTTGCCGGGTATGCATACTACTATTTTTTGGATGGATTTTCGGGTTACTTTCAAATTGCGATCGCACCTGAAGATCAAGAAAAGACGACATTCACTTGCCCCTTTGGCACTTTCGCATATCGACGGATGCCCTTCAGGTTATGCAACGCGCCCGCCACCTTCCAAAGGTGTATGGTAAGCATTTTTACTTAGTACGGATGATTTTAGTGTGTATTGGGGATTCATTCGATATGTGCCTTGGGAATCTCACTCTTATTTTAAAACGGTGTGTAGAAACTAACCTCGTACTTAATTGGGAAAATGCTATTTATGGTTAAACAAGGTATATTTTTAGGGCATGTGGTCTCGGAAAAAGGAATTGAAGTTGATAAAGCAAAAATTGATGTTATTACTGCTTTGCCTTACCCCGCCACGGTGCGGGAAGTACGTTCTTTTCTTGGCCATGCAGGATTTTATAGAAGATTCATCAAGGATTTTTCAAAGATAGCAGCGCCTTTATGCAGGCTACTCCAGAAGAAAGTGGAATTCAATATGAATGATGATTGCAAGGCCGCCTTTGACAAGCTGAAGCAATTGCTGACATCATCACCCCTAATTCAACCACCAAATTAGGAGTTGCCATTTGAACTGATGTGCGATGCAAGTGATTACGCTGTAGGGGCTGTCTTGGGTCAAAGAGTGGTGAGAGCATCCCATGTAATATACTACGCATCAAAAATGCTGGACCCAACACAAGCTAATTATTCCACAACCGAGAAGGAATTTCTGGCCGTGGTCTTTGCACTAGAAAAATTTCGTTCCTACCTACTTGGAACTAAGGTCATTATTTTCTCGGATCACACTGCCCTATGATATTTGTTAGCCAAGAAGGAAGCAAAGCCGAGACTTATTCGATGGATCTTACTTCTTCAAGAATTCAATGTGGAGATCAAGGACAACAAAGGGTCCGAAAATTCCGTGGCCAATCACCTCAGCCGGTTATTCTTAGAAAATGATGGAAAACCTATGTGTGACAGTTTCCCCAATGAACAACTCTTTTATGCTTCTCGACACTGGGAGAACTGTTCGACACTGGGTGTCCCAATGTCAGATTCTGCAGCACTGTGGTATGCCGATTTGGTAAATTTTCACGTGTCTAATATTTTTCCTACAGCTATGACAGTGGCTAGGAGGGATAAACTCAGAAGTGATGCCAAATATTACGTATGGGATTATCATTATCTATGGAAGCATTGTTTAGAGCAAATGATTCGAAGATGCATATCAGAGGCTGAATTTCACTCGATTCTTGCTTTTTTGTCACTCGTATGCATGCGGAGGACACTTCGGGTCAAAGAGAACAGCACATAAGGTTTTGGAGAGTGGTTTATACCGGCCTTCGCTATTTAGGGATGCTTATGATTTTTGCAAGGCGTGTGATAATTTTCAAAGAAAGGGTAATATCTCTCGACGAAATCAAATGCCCCAAAATCCTATCTTGGTATGTGAAATTTTCGACGTGTGGGGCATGAAGTTCATGGGGCATTTTCCCTCCTCATATGGGAATCTCTATATCTTACTCTTTGTGAATTATGTATCCAAATGGGTGGAGGCGACTGCCACGCGGACCAATGATTCTAAACTGGTTGACAACTTTATAAAATCTAATATTTTTGGTAGATTCGGAATTCCAAAAGCCATAATCAGCGATCGGGGAAAACATTTCAAAAATCGAATAATTGAGGCACTCTTGAGAAAATATTGCGTCTTGCATAAAGTGTCGACTTCTTATTACCCGTAATTAAATGGGCAAGCTGAAACATCCAATAAAGAGATAAAAGTAATCTTGGAAATGACAGTTCAGCCGAGTCGGAAGGATTGGAGCTTACTGCTGGACGACGCACACTGGGCGTATAGGAGAGCATATAAGACACCGATTATCATGTCCTCGTATCACTTGGTTTATGGCAAGCCTTGCCATCTTCCTATCGAACTCGAACATCGTGCTTTTTAGGCAATCAAGAAATGCAATATGAATTTTGACGAATCGGGCACCCACCGAAAGTTGCAATTGCAAGAACTGGAGAAGATACGAAATGATGAGTTTGAAAATGCGGCAATTTATAAAAAAAGGCAAAGGCATTCCATGATTCAAGAATAACAAGGAAGAACTTCGTCGTAGACGAAAAAGTGTTACTCTATCACTCTCGACTCAAATTATTTCCGGGCAAATTGCCATCCGTTTGGATTGGTCCGTTCATAATTATCAATATTTTTCCTCATAGAGCAATTGAAGTTCAAAGTCTAAAGACAAGAAAAAATTTCAAAGTTAATGGTCATCTCCTGAACCCCATCGTGAAGGATTCACAACGTTCAATATGGAGGAATGCAAATTTGAGGAGCCGTCTGCAATGTGAACAGGGAGTTCGCCGAGACAACCACATTAAAAAAAGGCGCATGTTGGGAGGCAACCCAATTTTCAATTACTTCTTTTATTTTTTTAGCCCAATTTTCTTTTTATTTATTTTTCTGCTAATTATATTTAGGTAAGTGATAATTTATTTCTTGCCTTTCGTATTTTTATTTCTACCTTGCTTTATTTTTAATTTATGCTATCCCTTTTATTTTTTCCTATTCTATTACTTCCCTTATTTTTATTTTTATTCCCTTTCTCCTCTGTTTTTCTCTCTCTCCGTGTCTCTCTTTCTCGGTGTCTTCTTTTTACTCTACAACCCCTAACTTTTCCATCTCTCTTTTCAGTCGACATCAAATGCTACCCACATCGCTGTCGTCATGACTGGAAAAGAAGGGAGGAATATTCATCGGCCTCTTAATCCGATCACACGAAGCGGAGGATGGAGAAATAACCCTGGAGCTCCGACCTACTATGATCTCCCCGAGCCGGAGCAGCCCACGGTAAACCCTTCCACCGCCGGAAAACAGAAGGAAGTCCGAGCAACATCTGGTGAACCGCTTAAAAGAAGTCGAGACGGCGTCCGCCGGGTCAGCCCTCAAAAAGGGCGAAGCATCCGCAGAAATCGTCAGTGGCCCGTGGCTTGAGGGACGAACCAACACCGCCGCCATCTCCACCTTTGTCAAACACGCCAGTGGATGAAGAACTGGCCCTCAGGATTATTTATCATCTACCACCACCAACCCATTTGTTACTCACCTGGTACGGATCGGAGCATTTGAGCCCCAGAACATCCACTGGCACCGGTTCGGAACCCTCACTGCCATCCGATCGCGAACCCGTGAACGACCCGCAACCCACGGCCGAACCCAAAATTGAGGCTGATGCACGACTTCACGCAAGCCAAGAGCTCAGTTCCACCTCCAGTGAGAGAAAGACGCAAGAGTCTCCCCAGGCTTCCGAATCGATAGAACGTTGCCTTTGGATCCCCCAGACAGGTTACACGTTACCGCAAAATCATGAAACGAACTAATCCCTTCTGCCTATCTTGATGAATTATTTTGCGGCAGTTGGGTTTATACGATGATTTTATGACATTGCTAAACGTGTTGGGATGGGAGAGGTTGACAACCGGGAATTGGAAGGTTTATGAAGATCTGACATATAAATTTTTTAGCTCAATTTGGATTGGGGATTTTGAAAATAAGGGACCTTTTATTTTCATTTGAATGGAAGGGGTTATAGCTGGGGGACGAGCAGTTCAGTCGAGCACTTGGGCTAACTGCCGACCCCGAAGATGAAGATGACATGCCACTCGAAAATGCAATTTGGCAAATGATTACAAATGATGCCGGTCCTTTTGTCGTGGGAAAAACTAAGGCAACCCCCATTCGTAATCCGGTGATCCATTACGTTCAACGCCTTATGGCATATACGGTCACCGGGAGATATTCAAATCGGAATGCGGTGCAGATTTTTGAGTTGCAGATGTTATATGCTATGATTTCAAGAAAAAAGGTGAAGTGTGTTAAAGATTTACTATTCCTGTTCATCGGGGAAGATTTCAAGAAGAACCCAATCATAATGGGATGTTTTGGCACGACAATAGCTCGGCACGCCGGGGTTGATTTCAGGCAGTGGAAAAATTGGACAAAAGGCTCCTTACAAAAATGGGCATCTTGGAAAAAAGTGGAAGAATTTTTAAATGGCGAATTTCAGTAGACGAGAAGATAGCTCTGCCTAACACCGAATATACTTCGCCCTGGGAGGAGAAAAATTTAAAGATGTTGCACAAGAGCTTCCCAACCACTCCTTCGGACAGCTCAGGAGCAAGTGCGTCGGATGACGGTGCAAGCACAAGCTGGGCAAGGGATTCGGCTACGGAGGCCGAGCTAAGGCGTCGGATCGAGCAGCTTGAGGAGGGTCAGTACGCACTTCAAGCCAAGGTGGATCGTTTGACCGAGAAACTGGAAGCCCTTCTCCCTCATTAGCCCGGTGATTCACACTCTAGAACTTTTTACTATCTTTTATTCCTTATGTTTCTCTTTTCCTTTGGAGTTGTGTACTTAATTTTAAGTTTGGGGAAGTTGGATTTGGAATGATTAGTTGAATTTGGAAATTGTGATGTAATATATTTAAAATTGTCCTTGGCTAAATTTGTGTAATTGAATCAAGTTCGTGTATTGGGGATTTAAGTATGGCCTGACATAGGAAATGGGTGTGATTGACTAGTTTGATTTTAATTAAGGTAGTTCACTAGTCTTGATTTTGGATTTGGATAAAAATATGAGGGATTAATGGCACAATCCCTTTTTATTCGTGAGTTTTGAGCCGTAGAGCAAATTATATTTATACACATACATGCTCACTATTTCTTCTTGTGGGGTCGAACGTGTTGTGTTCATGCTAGAACTTAATCAATTATACATGTCAAGAGTATGTTAGTGTTCTTATGCATTAAAGTGATAAAGGCAATTAGGAATAACCCACTTGGATTATATTTTCCCACCTCGTCATAACCACCATTAGAAGCCCATTTGGACCTAAGCCTTATTCTTTGATCCAACAAATTTTATTAACCATTATCTAATTTTTGGTGAAAATTCATCTTCTTGGACCCTTGGTCAAGATTTGATTGTGAATTAGGTGTAAACAAGTCGAGGGAAGGATGAGGAAATTATCAAAAAGTGGGTGGTGAAGTGAAAAGAAAAAGGGTGCTGAAATTAAAGATAAAATAATAAAGGCTGAGAAAAAAAATAGGGGGGCGGCCGTAAAAATACCCCCCCTTGAATGTTGTTAAAGCCACTAACCTCAACTGATCTTTCGTGGCTATGTGATTATATGTACCTAAAAGGATGCGAAAGGAAGGAGTGGTGATATGGAGTATTGATCCAAGAAGGACTCTGATTCATTGTTTGTAGGATTTATTATGCACTTAATTTCATGATTAGTCTTGGCCAAAAAATCCTTTAATTATTTTTTATCCTACCCATACTTAAAGCCCCATTACAACCATAAAAGCCCTTTTGATTTTATGCATGAGTTCATCTAAGTAGTGTAGATTTGATTTTTGAGCGAGTATATGGTAATGACACACCATGTTTTGATGTGAGTGATTGCTAATAATCCCTATATCTACTTGAGCGAGAGTGACCCCTTGTGAGGCCATCGAATTTTCTCTCACTTGATGCCAATGAAGATGTTGAGATTGGATGAGGTACTTTCTTCATACTTGTTCATGATTATTTGTTCTCCCTTGAATATGGCTATCATCTTGGATTTTCCAATACATGTTTATTGAATTTTGTTTACTCGAATTATGCTTGAGGAGAAGCATTGTTATAAGTTTGGGGAGATTTGATAAGTCAAAAATAGTGTGCAAATATTATTGTTAATTATTGGGTTTTAATGAATTTTATGTTGGCATACTGGGTTATTTTCTACCAATTTATATTTTGGTTGCAATTTACTTCACTTGGAAATTTGTTGTTTAACTTAGGTGTTTGGTGGAGTTTTTGAGCTTAAGGAATAATTTGGGCCATCAAACGGACCAAGCCAAGGTGATTTGGGCTTTAATAAAGAAACTACCGCACACACTGGGTGACCCAGTGTCGGCCTTGACCCGAAAATTCTCTTACTTGCGGCCCAAGAAACGACTCAAATCCGTCCCAATTAGTTCCATACGGTGAAAATCGGTCCCCTAGGCTGGAGGAGGGAATTTTAATTGATTTGGATGGAAAGACTCCAAAAGAATAAAAACTCAAGAAGGATAAGTAGGAAGGAGATCTAATAAAAGAAGGAAACTAAGAGATAAGAGAGTATTATAAAAGAAGGGGCTGAGATTATTATTGGGGCATCATCATCATCTTCATGGCTGGAGAGGAGAGGAAAAAGAAGGAGAACCGAGCCGAGCCACCGATACGCGAGGAATAGGACTACACCGTTTTAATATTTTTCTTCTTATGTCTATTATTAATTTGATGTCTTCTAAAGCCAATATGTCCGGCTAATTTTCTATTCTAGTTCTTAGGAAAGTTTGAAACCGTATTTGAATTATTCATATTTTATTCTCGTAGCGTATTCTTAATTCGAAGTCTCTTGAATTACTTTTGTGTTATTGAATACATTACTATGCCATATAATTTCTTGATTTGGTTTGGCCAACTAGATTAGGGGTTTTATGTCTCATGCTAGAAACTGAGTTGTAATCCGTAATTGTTGCAATTTTAATTTCACAAGTAGCAACAATTGAATTTTCTCAATTGAGTAACACAAAATCGAAATCTCTTAAGTCGAGCTTATGAACTTAATATCTTGTCTATTTCATTATTTTGATTTTTAATGCATCTAGCGAGCGAGATTTGAAGAGCTTATTTTGAATTCATCACCTGGATATGTTTAATTAAAGAGCTTGTTTTAATTAAATAAATTTAAGAAATAATTGGGGTCAACATGTAACACCCCCAAATCCGCTCAGGGATATTACACGCCGTAGAACCTTTCCTCAAGGATCTACCAGGCTAGTAACAACATAGAACATCTCAACGATGCCTTCAAGGCTAAAAAGACTCAGTAGACCGATTTGGTCTTTCAACAAATACATACAACTCAAATACAACTCATGCCCACGCAGGGGTCAAAATACAACCACACCCGTACAACGGGAAAATATAGCAGCGGAAAAATAAAGTACAACTAAACCAATACACGATGTACGGTTCCTCATGTGATTAGTATCGATCATCTTTCATCATCCTTCATGCCGACCCTATGTTATGCTCCAAAACCTGAATGCAAAAACAGACATCCACCCCCCGAATACTCGGGGGTTAGCAAAACTCCACTGTTTTGCTAGTGCAAGTACAAGTGCAAAAATACGAGCCATACAATTCACATTCCACGAATAACAATAACCAGGAATCCTCAAAGTTCCAAGAACAATAATAATCAAGAATCCTCAAAAATCCAAACGTGACGAAAAGTACTTCCCGAGGCAAGAGTTTGGTAAAACATTCTAAAACCGAAAGGTCGCAACGCAAGGGAAAACTATTTATAAAACAGTTTGAATTTCCATCGAGAGTTTTAATAGGAAATAATTTAGGATCACCGAATCCTTCGCTTTCCAAAAATCAACAGGGTCACAGCCCAAAGGTTTTGTTTTCGCAAATAAAACCAACCATAATATACAAGGTTAAAAGCCCATGTCATGCGTCCTCGACGGACATAAAATACACACGCACCCGTGAAGTTTCACTCGTGAATCCAGGTCGAAGCCAATGGAATTCCCTCCGTGGCCCCGTCGAACCCTCCCGAGGTGAGCAAACACATTCACAAAACATAAGCAACCGCACTCGTGAATCCAGGGCTATACCATTGGACTCCCTCTGTGATCCCATCGGACCCTCCCGAGGTGAGCGAAAAACAATCACAAAATATATACACGTAGCGGTGAAGTTTCACTCGTGAACCCAGGTCGAAGCCATTGGAATTCCCTCCGTGGTCCCGTCGAACCCTCCCGAGGTGAGCAAACACATTCACAAAACACAAGACTCACATCGCCAGATCGGGTCGAAGCCACAAATCCCACTCCGTGATCCCGTCGGACCCTCCCGAGCTGGCTAGCGAAATACTCAAGCACCACACGTCACCTAGGACCGGGACGAAGCCACGAATCCCACTCGAGGCCTCGAAGGACCCTCCCGAGCTGGCTAGCGAATCAAACTCAAGCACGAGTAATATATCACACCAAGGATATCCAAGAAATTCACCCAGAGGCATCAAACACTTAGTAAAACGACACGTCAACCACAATGCACCGAAATGAAACAGTATACGTCCACACGCAAATACCAAGTGTATCATCAACACCAAACATGTCCATAAGATTCACATACTCGTTCGAGAAACACACCAATCACAAAACACACACGATTTTGAAAGAGGGCCTTTAACAAGGCTAACCAATTCTTTTGAAAAACTCGTCTCCAACAAATAAACAAACACACCAAGACGATCACCAATTATCATATCCACAAAACAAGAATAGTATGGACAAGGTACTTGCCTCGAAATCGGCACGCAAGTTGTCCGACGAACACGGCTCAACCGGGAAGCTACAAAACGCCCGATGTCATCGAAAAGGGAGACGACAACGAACGGAAGGGTTCAACGCGGTTTCTTAGCAAGAAACTCGACCCTAACATCATACAATGAACAAATCAATGATCATACGAGGAAGAATAATCGTAGAACGTCCGAAAACCCCTCTACGACATTCTACCGGACACCTTCAAGGCGTCGATCAAGAACTCGACCAAAACAACGAATCGATACGATCCAACCAAGGAATAACAAGGGAAATGATATAATACATCTAAATAATCATCAATCCATCATAATCCTAAGTTAAATCGGATTAAACGGACGAAATCAACCAAAATACCCAAATTCCCCAAAACTAGATTTCAAGAAATCTAACCTTGATTCGGTAGATCGGAGGAGGTTACGGGATGATTGATTGATGTTATAAACTCAAGAACTTCATGGATTGGATGTATGACAACATGCCTCCATGATCCATAAGTCTCCAACCGAAGAGGAGGAAGGAAGTGGGAAAACGAGAAAAAATGAAGTCCTGCCGAGCCTGTGCTATATATAGCCGGCAGGTTACGGCCAGAACCAGCAATGTCTTACGGCCGTAATTCGGTCCCTTACGACCGTACTCGGCAGCCTTACGGCCGTAATCGCATTCGCAAAAATCGCCAAAGACTAAATGGACACTTACGGCCAGAATCGCACACATTACGGCCAGAATCGCCTTCGCAGAAGCCGCCAGCGCCATACGGCCGTACCGATCACGCCTTACGGCCAGAATCGCACACGTTACGGCCAGAACCGCACCTTACGGCCGTAACTCGCCAAAGCCAGCCCGCCGGCCGTGACTCGCCGGTGCATCCGACGGCCGGACGATCCCGAAACCCGAACTCCGAGTAAAAATCAAGATACGGTTACGAAGTACTCGCAAGGACGAATCCAAGCGCTAAGAGAACACACGATTACGACCACCCGAAGTGTCGGAATTCGACAACTAAGTAATTACCCTAAACTTTGGGAAATTACAAAAATGGCCCAAAATGCCTAAATCACGATACGTGATCGAAACACCGAACCAAAGCTCAAACATGAATAATAACATCAAATGAACTTGCGAGAAATTGAAACAACAGCTTGGACGAGATTCGCAAGAATCGAGCTCAAGTGCGGAAAAGTCGCTAAAAAGCACGGAACTCAACAAAACGACACCAAACGAACTCGGATGACAAAAGTGCAGAATTAATCATTCTCGAAATGACGAGACGGACATGAGCGAAGTCGTCAAAACGGACTTCACGAAAAAAGAAAATTACCGAAATTCGAAATTGCGGATATTACATTCTACCCTCCTTAAAAGAAGTTTCGTCCCGAAACTTAAAACAAGTAGGGAGAGGCAATATCCCCGCCAGGAAAACTCAACGAGATACACAAGAAATGCATAACTTACGCCCATCGGCGAAACGTTACAAGCAACGCAAAGGAATATACGGCGTGAAAACACGCTCCAGGACGACCAACACAATGCCACCGGTAGAGACATAATAAAATCAACAAGTGACAAGTGTCATCAAACAGACAATACAATCAAGTCGATTATCCAAACAATCACAAAACACAACCAACGAAAATCAATACGATTGACCAACCCAACGGTATATCAATCAAAACATGAGCCACACGCTGAACAAATACGGAATTCCACCGCCCAAGGGTTGGAAGATCGAAAACGAGACTAATTTCCCGAACTTAAGGGAATTTCAAAGGAGTCTGAATGTTCAACAATCACGAAACGAGATCAACAAAAACCGAACAATCAAACGATTGAACCACAAAGATCGAGACAACAAAAATCGAACGATCATGTTCGGATCACGAAGAACAATAAGGTTCAACCGACAACTCCGAGGTTCACATCTCGACTCGAGACAAAACATGATCCGGTGAAAACAACAAGATGCACACTCGCATAAGATCCACAGGAAAGGGAATACCAATTGAAAAGTCACAACGACGAACGAGTAATTCCGAAATAATACCACCCTCGTTCGATCAACAAAAGCAAGGGGCAGGACAAGCTCAGAAAATTTCAATGAACATAAACAAGTCGACAAAGTCGAAAATACAGAAGTTCCAAATCCGATCCACTTCGAATAAAAGAATTAGTAGAATCAAAAGATGCTACTTCCGAACAAGGTTCACAAGAATTGAACCGAACTCGGAAAAGTTACAGCGATAACCAGATCGACCCACAACAAGATCACAGTTCGTTCGGACGATGAAACTGAAATACAGAACAAGTTCATAAAGTGTCAACGAACATGAGCGAATCGATAGACTGGAGAAAGAGAAAATACAGAAGTCAAAATAGTACGGGTATTACCTCCGACCTCGTCCACGAAATTCACAAAAACAGGAGCAAGGTAACAAGACATTAAACAACCGACACATAACGGAACGATCACCGATGCACACGGTTATACCAAACCAAGCTCTAACAGCTCGCACATGCGCGACAACGCAGAAATCACCACGAGACGACAACATTCAGCACCAACATCCCACCTCTCACAGAGGCTAACACAACAAGTGTGTGGAAAACGACTCAACGCTCACACCGCTAATTCGATCATACTCGGGAGCAAACATCAAAATGACAATGCAAACATCATACCTACATTCCCAACCCTCAAATGGGAATGGATAGGTTTTAAAAACGAAAACCTCATTTTGAAAATGATTTAGAAGAACAACGGTTGATCTTGAGTATCACCTTTCAAAAAATTCAAACGTGATACCTCGTTATCGAGACTTTGGAAAACCATTTCGCATTTGATAAAAATGAGGACACTTTCTTTTAATGAAAAGCTTTCAGAATATTCGACCCTCGGGTCTAAGTAAAAGTGTTTATAAAACATTGAAAATATCTCAAAACATTTTGGTCCTCGAGGTAGAAGAATTTTGAAACAGATTGTGGCACCTTAGAAGTACCGCGAAAAAAAACAATTCATTTGAAACGTACGTCTCGAAATTTATTTCTAAGATACTCAAGTTTTTGAAAATAATTCAATGCCAAAAAGGACGATGCCAAAAAGGCTAGAATGCCCAAAAATTTCAGTTAATCACACGGAACATCATAGCTACTGGGTCCCGCCGAACCCCTGTGCTAAAAACCATTTATAAAAATGCCAAAAAGGCCGATGACGGTAATATTTCAAAAACTCACAGAAGCCATTTACAAAATGCTAAATACCGTCATAAAAATTTCGCCAAAATGATCAAGGCCATAATGCCAAAAACTCGGTTAAGGGAATCGGTTTTTGAAATAAAACTCGGTCGGTAAAATACCGAAAGTCATTACAAAAGAACTCACGCAGCGGATAAAAGAAATACAGTTCAACATGCACAATCCAGCAACACTACTCCTCATAAGAACAAAATATTAGAGTCAAATAACCACATTCAGAACAAAACCAATGGTCCCATTCGAGGCTTCTAAAGACCCTACCGCACTGGCTAGTGAACAAGTCAAACGTGTATAAGCACAAAGCTTCCACAAGAAAACTTGTAAAACGTGCAAATCGATTCGAAAATCATCGAATGCATAAAAACAACAATAAAAAGACATCACAAGCGACGACACTCCTCGTATAAATCAAATACGAGAGTCGATTAAATACATATCGTGAAATCAAAATCCACATAAGGATTCCATCACTTAACAAATAAGCATAAAAATAGCTCGTGTCACACGAGGCACAACACAAAGAAGGGAGACTTACTTCCACAGGTCGCACGAAGATGATGATCGCCCCACGATACTAATCAAGACCAACAAACTCAAACGACGCGTCGCGACACGACTCAGTCAGATAAAATCCGACGAAACAAGACTCAGACAACACTACTGACCCGACAGCCTAGGTTTCCATAACCTAAGCTCCGATACCATTTATGTAACACCCCCAAATCCGCTCAGGGATATTACACGCCGTAGAACCTTTCCTCAAGGATCTACCAGGATAGTAACAACATAGAACATCTCAACGATGCCTTCAAGGCTAAAAAGACTCAGTAGACCGATTTGGTCTTTCAACAAATACATACAACTCAAATACAACTCATGCCCACGCAGGGGTCAAAATACAACCACACCCGTACAATGGGAAAATATAGCAGCGGAAAAATAAAGTACAACTAAACCAATACACGATGTACGGTTCCTCATGTGATTAGTATCGATCATCTTTCATCATCCTTCATGCCGACCCTGTGTTATGCTCCAAAAGCTGAATGCAAAAACAGACATCCACCCCCCGAATACTCGGGGGTTAGCAAAACTCCACTGTTTTGCTAGTGCAAGTACAAGTGCAAAAATACGAGCCATACAATTCACATTCCACGAATAACAATAACCAGGAATCCTCAAAGTTCCAAGAACAATAATAATCAAGAATCCTCAAAAATCCAAACGTGACGAAAAGTACTTCCCGAGGCAAGAGTTTGGTAAAACATTCTAAAACCGAAAGGTCGCAACGCAAGGGAAAACTATTTATAAAACAGTTTGAATTGCCATCGAGAGTTTTAATAGGAAATAATTTAGGATCACCGAATCCTTTGCTTTCCAAAAATCAACAGGGTCACAGCCCAAAGGTTTTGTTTTCGCAAATAAAACCAACCATAATATACAAGGTTAAAAGCCCACGTCATGCGTCCTCCACGGACATAAAATACACACGCACCCGTGAAGTTTCACTCGTGAATCTAGGTCGAAGCCAATGGAATTCCCTCCGTGGCCCCGTCGAACCCTCCCGAGGTGAGCAAACACATTCACAAAACATAAGCAACCACACTCGTGAATCCAGGGCTATACCATTGGACTCCCTCTGTGATCCCATCGGACCCTCCCGAGGTGAGCGAAAAACAATCACAAAATATATACACGTAGCAGTGAAGTTTCACTCGTGAACCCAGGTCGAAGCCATTGGAATTCCCTCCGTGGTCCCGTCGAACCCTCCCGAGGTGAGCAAACACATTCACAAAACACAGTACTCACATCGCCAGATCGGGTCGAAGCCACACACCCCACACCGTGCTCCCCTCGGACCCTCCCGATTTTCTAGCGAAATACTCAAGCACCACACGTCACCTAGGACCGGGACGAAGCCACGAATCCCACTCGAGGCCTCGAAGGACCCTCCCGAGCTGGCTAGCGAATCAAACTCAAGCACGAGTAACATATCACACCGAGGTTATCCAAGCAATTCACCCAGAGGCATCAAACACTTAGTAAAACGACACGTCAACCACAATGCACCGAAATGAAACAGTATACGTCCACACGCAAATACCAAGTGTATCATCAACACCAAACATGTCCATAAGATTCACATACTCGTTCGAGAAACACACCAATCACAAAACACACACGATTTTGAAAGGGGGCCTTTAACAAGGCTAACCAATTCTTTTGAAAAACTCGTCTCCAACAAATAAACAAACACACCAAGACGATCACCAATTATCATATCCACAAAACAAGAATAGTATGGACAAGGTACTTGCCTCGAAATCGGCACGCAAGTAGTCCGACGAACACGGCTCAACCGGGAAGCTACGAAACGCCCGATGTCATCGAAAAGGAAGACGACAACGAACGGAAGGGTTCAACGCGGTTTCTTCGCAAGAAACTCGACCCTAAAATCATACAATGAATAAATCAATGATCATACGAGGAAGAATAATCGTAGAACGTCCGAAAACACCTCTACGACATTCTATCGGACACCTTCAAGGCGTCGATCAAGAACTCGACCAAAACAACGAATCGATACGATCCAACCAAGGAATAACAAGGGAAATGATATAATACATCTAAATAATCATCAATCCATCATAATCCTAAGTTAAATCGGATTAAACGGACGAAATCAACCAAAATACCCAAATTCCCCAAAACTAGATTTCAAGAAATCTAACCTTGATTCGGTAGATCGGAGGAGGTTACGGGATGATTGATTGATGTTATAAACTCAAGAACTTCATGGATTGGATGTATGACAACATGCCTCCATGATCCATAAGTCTCCAACCGCGGAAGAGGAGTAAGGAAGTGGGAAAAACGAAAAAAAAATGAAGTCTGGCCGAGCCCAGGCTATATATAGCAGCGAGGTTACGGCCAGTAACCAGCAGTGTCTTACGGCCGTAACTCGGTCCCTTACGGCCGTACTCGCGAGCCTTACGGCCAGAATCGCATTCGTCAAAAATCGCCAAAGACCAAATGGACACTTACTACGTGAATCGCACACATTACGGCCAGAATCGCCTTCGTCAGGAAGCTGCCAGGCGCCATACGGCCGTACCCGATCACGCCTTACGGCCGTAACTGGCACACGTTACGGCCGTAACCGGCACCTTACGGCCGTAACTCGGCCAGGCCAGGCCCTGCTCCGGCCGTGACTCGGCCGTGGCTACTCCGACGGCCCGGACGACCCCGAAACCCGAACCTGAGTAAAAATCGAAGATACGGTTACGAAGTACTCGCAAGGACGAATCCAAGCGCTAAGAGAACACACGATTCCGACCACCCGAAGTGTCGGAATTCGACAACGGAAGTAATTACCCTAAACTTTGGGAAATTACAAAAATGGCCCAAAATGCCCGGAAATCACGATACGTGATCGAAACACCGAACCAAAGCTCGCAACATGAATAATAACATCAAATGAACTTGCGAGAAATTCGAAACAACAGTTTCGGACGAGATTCGCAAGAATCGAGCTCAAGTGCGGAAAAGTCGCTAAAAAGCACGGAACTCAACAAAACGACACCGAAACGAACTCGGATGACAAAAAGTGCAGAATTAATCATTCTCGAAATGACGAGACGGATATGAGCGAGTCGTCAAAACGGACTTCCGCCGAAAAAAAAATTACCGAAATTCGAAATTGCGGATATTACACAACATAGCTTGTTGTTGGCTTCGGAATAGGAGTTCATGAGATTAGAGAAGAGATAAGCGCAGCATTAAAACTTGAATTAATTCGAAACAGTGGATAACAGAACTAAGAACTAGATTATTCCTTAATTGATATTTTTGAATTTTATTTCCTTTGTTTATTTTGATTTAATTAATTTTACGCAAGTTAATTGTTAGTAAAAATTAGTAAACTAAAATACCCCCCCGTTTCTATTTTATTTTAATTGCTAAAAGTAACTCTTGAGAAGCATAATTGATTTACCGTTCTCCGTGGGTTCGACCCTTACTTGCCGATACTACTAGTAGTAGAAGAAAGCCAAGGAAAAATAAAAATAACTAATTTTGACGCGTCACGACAGCGCGGCCAGGGGCATTATCAACCCACAAGAGTCATGATATGATTTCTAGTTATAATATCAATTTTCATATAACTAATATTATTGTCCAAAATACGAAGCCTATTGAGTCAACCAATGTGAGTCCCATCCATAATAAATCAATGCAATAATTATTATAAGTACACAATATACACTAGAATTTAGAATTAATTATCCAGAATTTACATTATTATTTCAGTCAGTACAGAAGTATTTATCACACTACGATCCAGTTCAACGTATGCAAATATGCTAATGTATGTAATAGTCAAGACCAGCTAATGTCAAGCATACACAACAACTTTTCACATAATTTGTCTAATAATTACATAAGTTGTGAACTATTATATTATTTTATAAGGTACTTGTATTACCACTGGTATTTCACGCTTAATTAACTTGTACTATGTGATTTGTTATAGTGTGATGTTGCCTTTCTTTTATATTATATGGTTTCATTTAAAATGCTATTACGATACAATTGTGTGATGTGAATAGGACGGAGGTGATGTACCTTGACGCCGTTGGACATTCATCGGTGCAAATATGACGGTGGCCAACGTCTTGTTCCTAGATGAATTGTTGACGAGTGAAAAGGTGGTTGCCCCGAGATGGTTAAAATGCGATATATGACTAAGGCGCTGAATGGCTAACGCACGCTATAGGATATGCATAACGTATGCTAGTTTAGTTGCATTACGTATTTTAACATCACTTGGTTACGTACGTAATGCTTGAGTTGGTCTTCCGACCAGAATCTTTCTTTTGACGCGGATTGGGGTACTTTTGGCGGGCTACAAGACAAACGAGTCAACTGCTCGTAACGTACGCTAATTGTCAAGCTTCTAGTGCGCTATGGTTAGGTGCCTTACGTACGTTATGACCCCTTACATACGTAATAGATGGGGGCATTCCAGGCAGTAGCCTCTGGACGACCTTTACGCATGTTAACTGGAGTACATTACGTACGTAATGCTTTTTACGTATGTAAAGCCTAGAGCTATAACATACGTTAACACGATCGAGTGTTATAAAATAACACTTCCTACCTCATTTTCCCTCAACCAAAAACCGGAAGTGAAGCGTCCTTGAAGTCTTTACCAGCCCTTTACACGATTCTTGACCTCTGAAACACTTGAATTAACATAGAGAAGGGGATTCCTAAAGCTCCAAAGAAGATTATCTAGGTCAATAGATCCACTCTTCGTTCCTCCTCGTGGTTCTTCATCGGATTGTCATCATTCCTCATTGTTCTTCCTCTATTAAGGTAAGACTACCAAACCTTGAGGCTATCTCTTTAATGTTGTCACTATGCCTATTAGATTATGGGTATTCGGGTAGTTTGCTAACTCTCGTAGACAATCTAATCAGATGAACTTGTAGTAATCGAAACTATCATTGCTCGTATATTTCGTTTTCATGCATCTTGTTATATTAATCATATGTAAAAATCCCCATCTCAATCAACCTTGGAAATACAAAACTTGACGAATCTAGGAGAAATTGCGTAAGAATCCGTCATCATATGTTAAACTAGTTGTAACCCATTTTTTCCATATGATTATCAACGTTAAATTAACTAGGAAGAATCAACTCGGTAGTGCTACAATCATTAAGAATCGAGCACTTAGAATAGAGAATTGGATTAGTAGTTATGGAATTCAATTACGCTATATTCGATTGTTGTCAATCGGAATAATATTAGGGATAATCTTGTTGAATAAATTGTTGTAACAATCATTAATCATAAAAATTGAACAACATAATAATACGTATTGCTTGTGAACTTAGAAACACGGTACTAGCTTTGGCGAAATCGAACGAAGTTAAGAGTTCGGTTAGGAAAGGGAAGGGGAAACTAGTTTATTCGTCATTATCCGTACGAGATGTTAATCGGGGATTATGTGAATAGGTTAAACTCGATTGGTCGTGGAAGCCCAAGATACTGAAGGCACTTACCATCGGATTTAAGGCAAGTAAAGTCTTGCTCGAGAATTGTTAATCTTATTGCAATGTTCGTAATACATGAATGTGCCATTGTGTGATTAATGCCGACGGTTGTCTTTTTATAGAAAATGTGTTATAAATGGGCCGATGTGTTGGGGATAAAACCTGAATGGTACCCGTGAGGAAATGTGTTGAGGGATAAGACCTAAAAAGGGCACCTACGTTCCAGGGTATTCCTGTGTGGATACTTTCGTGACCCTTGGTTGCGACCTTGGGGTTTATGTGTTAAAAAGAGATGGACAACGTCGGTCATACTACGAATTATCTTCTATCTGTTATGTGGCACGGTGTTGATAAATTGAGTATATAGTTGCAAATTATTGTTATTAATATTTATTCTATGACCCCGGTTTGTCTGGCATGATTCGTCGTGCTAGGTAGATTTCATGAATATATGCAGGACATTTCCGAGGAGTCCGGTCAGGCTTGATCGTTATTGGGATAAAGACTTGCCGCCGCATGATTTAATTTTAATTTTCGAAACTCCCGTTTATGTAATAATCGTGCCTTGAACTATGTTCTTTCAAAACATTTCGTCTTATGTTATGTAACCGCGGACTCAATGTTTTATAATAATTTCATTAAAATATCTATTGCTCAAATTAGCCTTGTGGGTCCCGCTCGGGATTCACGACACTATAATACCTCGGGAAATTTTAGGGGTGTTATAGAAAATGGTATCGGAGAGGTCGGTTCTGTTGTAAAAGATTTTGAAAAATTTCTCCTTATTTCCGAAGTTTATCCAAGTCCAACAACCCAAGCGACCGTAACTCCTCATGGGAATGCAAAGTAAGTAATGTGCGTGTTTTATGTTTGGATACAACATTTAATTTGCAAGAGATAACTGTGTGTTGAACTGGCCTTATATTAATATTGTCTGTAATGGCATGCCGTGGAGCTAAGAGAATAGTAAACGAGGCTCAGGGTTCTGCCGTGAACTAGAACGAGAATAGGAACACTGCCGAGACCGCTTCGACTGGGGACCAGCTGACGCCAATTAATCAAAACGATCAGGAGGCAGAACGCTATAATAACAACCTTGGAGGCATGGACCCGGCCTTCATTCAGGCCCTCTCCCAAGCTATTTCCATGGGAATCGCTCAAGTCAACCAGACAGAGCGGGTACCGGTCATCAATGTGGAGGAGAATGCAGGGAGAGACCGATGGTTGGGAGAGATGCTGAAGGCTAGGCAGCCATTGTTTGACGGAGCAGGGGAGAAACACATGGACGACTGGATTTCTGAAATGGAGACCGCTTTCGATGTGATCGGATGTTCAGAGAACCGGAAGGTGCCATTGGGATTAATCAGCTCCGCAACACTGCTCTCCTAGATCAGCCCAAACCGCTCGTGCACGAGACTTTTTCAGTGCCGGACCACAGAATTTGCGAGTACCTGAGATCATTCGGGCCTACCGTACTGAGCTAACTTACGTCTCACAGATGGTTCCATCATAAGATCAACGAATCTGTCACCTTGCACAGAGTTTGTCGAAAGATGTACAACGCTATGCTGTCGTATTCCACTGTACGACTCTGAGGGCGTACGAAGACGTAGTCACAGCATAAGCCGGTACTGTTGTTAACACTGACACAAGACATAATTCGAAGAAGCAGATGACATCTACTCAGTCAGGGAACAACAACAAGAGGAACTCGGGGTCCGTATGTCCTTTTAAGTCAGCAGTTTCGTACCAACAGAAGGGTGCATCTACCGTAAAGACTACTTCAATTGTGATGTACCTGGACATACCAAGGACCGGTGTCACAAGTCGGTTACCAAATGCTTCTCTTACGGGAAGAGTGGACACATGTCTCTTTACTGCTGGCGGGTCAACCCTACACCGAACTCAGCTCCTCATCAGAGTCAAAAAGGCTCTGTGCAATCCTCCAGGACACCTATTGTTTCCATCTACTGAGCTCCACCCCACCATAATCAACCACCACCTCATGGTGCCGGTCGAGGCCGTGGGCGCGGTGGTGGCAATTCATCCTTTTCGGAGTCGTTATCGTCCCGTGTATTTGAACTGAGGGCTACGGATGGATAGTCCGCGCCAGCTATCTCAGGTACACCTTTTGTTAATGCCCAGCCTGTTTATGTACTATTTGATACTAGAGACACGCATTCATTTATATATGTGAAATGTGTTGAGAGTTTAAATCCTGCTTATGTGCCTTGTGAATCCTTTACTATTAAGCTACCGAGGGTAGTAGAGTGGGCGAAAATTTAGAAGTTCGAGATTGTCAGATTTGCATCAATGATCATAGTTGGACTGCAAATCTAATGGTTTTCCCACTTCAGAATGAAGATATCATTTTAGGTATGGACTGGATGCCCTTGCACAGGAAGATATTGGACACTTACCACTTGACTATTTCCATTATGGCTTGCGACGGTACCACGCATGTTATTAAAGGTCGAGAATACTTCAGTACGAAAGGGTCTTTCAGCCTTCTTGCATCTGAAGTCTCCTGTAACTCTCGAGAAATGCACTATTGGTGTTATGTTCTTCAAGATGATACATCACAACTTTCGGTCGTGAACATCCTAGTGGTTAATGAATTTCTAGACGTCTTTCCCAATGAACTACCAGGGCTGCCTCCGCACCGAGAAGTTGATCTCTCCATTGAACTTGAGATGGGGATGAGACCTATTTCCAAAGCTCCTTACAGGATGGCACCGGCCGAGATGAAAGAATTGAAGATACAACTCGAATATCTACTGGAGAAGGGATTAATCCTCCCGAGCACCTCGTCGTGGGGCGCACCGGTACTCTTTGTTAAAAAGAAGGACAACTCTATATGCTTGTGCATTGACTACAGAGAACTAAACAAGGTTACTATCAAGAATAGTTATCCGCTTCCCAAGATCGATGATCTCCTAGATCAATTATAGGGGGCGGTTGTGTTTTTGAAGATCGATCTACGGACCGGATATCACCAATTGAGGATTCGGGAGGAAGATATACCCAAGACTGCATTTCGATCGAGGTAT
This sequence comes from Orobanche coerulescens, assembly GCA_033398695.1. NCBI lineage: Eukaryota > Viridiplantae > Streptophyta > Magnoliopsida > Lamiales > Orobanchaceae > Orobanche > Orobanche coerulescens. The sequence goes on along the minus strand of CM065808.1, from coordinate 57,824,431 downwards.
GAACATTACGAGTATATCATGGTATCATTCGGTTTGACCAATGCCCCAGCCGTTTTCATGGCGTTGATGAACAGAGTTTTAATCGATTTCCTCGATAAGTGCATTGTGGTTTTTATCGACATCCTAATTTATTCTCGAAGATGAGAGGAACACGAAGAACATTTGAGGTAGGTACTGAGCATGTTGAGGCAACACCAACTTTATGTAAAACTTTCCAAGTGCGAATTCTGGATGCCGGAAGTAATTTTCCTCGGACATGTTGTCTCGGCAGAGGGTGTTAAGGTCGATCCACAAAAGATAGAAAGAATAATGAGTTGGGAACCACCGAAGAACGTGAAGGAGGTAAGGAGTTTTCTAGGATTGGCAGGTTATTATCGAAGATTTGTCGAAGTTTTTTCCTATATCGCTAGACCACTAACGAACCTACTGAGGAAAAGTACCAAGTTTGTATGGACTACAGACTGTCAGAAGAGCTTTGATGAGCTCAAGAGGAGGTTGACTACTAATCCAGTGTTAGTGCTACCGTATGGAACAGAGGGATTCATTATATATACGGATGCATCTAAGCATGGACTGGGATGTGTTTTCATGCAGAACGACAGAGTTATTGCATACGCATCCCGACAACTGAAGTCGTATGAAACAAATTACCCGACACATGACTTAGAGATACCCTCAGTGGTACACTCCCTCAAGATTTGGAGGCACTATCCTTACGGAGTTACTTGCAAGATTTTCACGGACTATGAGAGCTTGAAATATATCATCACCCACATGGAATTAAACATGACACAGAGGCGCTGGTTGGAACTAATCAAAGACTATGATGTGGGAATGTCATACCACCCCGGGAAGGCCAATGTCGTAGCTGATGCTCTTAATCGGAAAACTACAGAAGAAGTAATGTTATCTAACATAACAGTTCAACCCAAACTGCAGCAAGACATCAGGAAAAGCAGTATTGAAGTATGGGTACAATGCAGGGAAGGACAATTGTGCTCAATAAATATACACTCGTCCTTGCTAGACGAGATACGTCTAGCACAGATGGAGGATCCCAAACTACGTGCGATCGGTGCGAGGATCGAGGGAGGAGATGTTTCTGACTATAAGATCTAGGGGGACTTGGTGAGGTTCAAGAATAGGATCTGCATTCCGTTGAATGACGAGCTGAAGTAAACTATACTGAGAGAAGCACACTCCACCCCCAATCCATTCACCCAGGAGCAAGCAAAATGTACAAAGATCTGCGAAAGAGTTTTTGGTGGAAGAATATGAAGCGGGAAGTGGCTAGATTCATCGCCCGTTGTAGGATGTGTAATACCTGGTTGTAATTCAGTAATTATCATTCAGTAATTGTCACTCAGTAATTTTCACTTCTTATTAATCATTCATCATTCATGTTCATTCATTTGTATTCACTGTTGGCGTACTGGGGGTTGTGTATCAGTTTTGGTGCGTCATTCAACCCAGTTGAAGAGTCGGGCCGAGCATATCATCATTGTCATCTTTGTAGTGGGCTATGTCTGAGGAGTAGCGCACGCTACGTACTATTCTTAGCGCGTGCTAATTGAGTACGGGTAGCCCACGCTACCTCTCAGCATTAGCGCACACTATGGTGGTTCAGGATGACAGCCCAGAAGGCACTGGACTGCAGTCTAGTTGTAGTAGCGCATGCTACGAATGGTAAGTAGCGCACACTAGTAGTTTGGGGTAGCACACGCTATGCAATCGGTGTAGCACGCGCTAAGGTCGATCAGGCAGAGTCCAGTCGGTACTGGACTGAATTGGAATAATTCATAGCGCACGCTATGAGTAGATATTAGCGTACGCTAATGGTGTAGTAGCGCACGCTGAGTTTTGGGTGTAGAGCAAGCTATCGTGAGCAGGTCAGAGGACAGAAGGTTCTGGACTTCAGTTACTGGGCATCAGATATTCAGTTAGCGCACGCTAACATTTTGGGTTAACGCACGCTATTGGGAAGGCATTAGCGCACGCTACCAAGTTTGTAGCGAATGCTAATGAGGTAGTCAGAGCTCACTGGACTGTCCAGTTAACTCGCTAGTGCAGAGGGCTTAGCGTGCGCTAAACTGGAATAGTATAAATAGGACAGTCAACCCAGGTTTCGTCATTTCTCACTTCTCATTTCGTTTTTGGGTGTTTTCGGGCGATTTCGGGTGATTTGGAGAGATCTCTTAGAGCTGCATCCACCTATCAACATCTTCAAGCTTATAATCCAGATTAATCATCATTTCATCCTCTCCAATACATCAAATCTAGGTAAACATTTCTTGGATCTAGAATTTCGGATTTTGAATGTTTTCCTTCCGATCTCTTCGTGTAAGCTTGGTTTTAAGTTGGAATATGTTAGATATGAATTATCTACCTTGGATAAATATATTCCTATGGATTTATTGGCATATATTTCGGATTTCATGAATGTTGGGGTTTGATTCAAGAGCACTTTAGAGTTGACTTTGTTATTTTGGGGGTTTTCGATTAGATGTTGTCGTTAACTCGATTTGCGGATTCCTATGGAATTATCAATATCATTGAAGATTTTTTGTTGGATTTTATTACTCACTTGGAGTTTGGTTTCGTTGTTTTGGGGTTGGTGTAACCAAGGGAAGAACGTTTACAAAGTATTCGTTAGAATGCCCCAATGAGTATGATTATTGTTGTATCGACGTTTGAGTTGGTTATTATCGTGCTTGATGCGTATATTGAGCATTTGTTGGTAATCATGTTATTCAAGGTTGTTCGAGCGACCGGTATTTTCCTTAGGACGATTATTTGAGAGAGGACGTTTCATCACCGGTATTGAGGTAAGTTAATTCTTACTCGGTTAAAAGGATACTCATTCCTTTCGTTGTTGTTCATTCATAATCATAACTCATTCATAATGTATTAACCGTATTGAGACTTGTAATTGTCAAATAATCATTTCATTCACGAGGAACGACAGTTCCAATCATTTCAATGAGCTATCATTCATTTCATTATTATTCATCTCGGTGAGTCTTTCTTGACTTTTGTCGTATTGTTATTCACTATTACTCACTAGTCACTTTCGTTTTGGTGGCCTCCTGGGTTCATATTGCGTGGCCGGGTGGGGATGTGTGGAAGTTTTAGTCAGGCACATGATAGTCATGTGATCGGGTTCACCGACACAATGGACTGTGCACACGGTAACGTACCTCCGTGAGACTAATTAGGTACAAGGGCGGGTGTGCCCGGACACTGGTCTTGTGCACTTGCACATACCATTACGGGCGTACTATGATGCCCCTCTTCAGCTTAAATTCATAATTAAGAAATATCATGATTGTGTTTATTTCAACTCTTGAGGATTGTTGTTCTGTGTAACTGACCCCGTTGAGGGGATGTTGTTTTCAGGTCATGGCAAGGTTAAAGCACGGGAAGAGAATGTTGATGGCCAGGAGTCCCAACGATACTAGTAGGGGGCCCCAGTTCTTTTCAGTCATTCATATTCATTTATTTTTATTCCGCTGCAGATTTCCGTTTGGATATTCATTTTCATTTAGTGTTGTATATTTTATCTTCATATAAAATATACATGTATTCCATATTTTCCTGGGTGTGTTGTACTTGAAACTCCTCATCGGAGTACTTAATGATATAATGTGGTTGGGTGCTACAATTATATTATTCAAGTCGTTAATTTTCATTCGCCTGGTGGGTCCCAGTTGGGAGTCCACGACACTGTAATATCCGCCTGATTTGGGGTGTTACAGGACGTGCCAACGGAGAGTGGTTTTGAATACTACCTTCCGAGTCATGTCTCATTTGAAATCATCGTTCATCAGACTAGTATCATTGGACTTTCGCGTCACGTGTGAGCTATGCAAGAGCCAAGCCCCTCAGACCAAAGAACAGTAATATTTCTGACGCCGTGGTATAATTTCTGGCAATAAGAATCACTCATTCATCATCAAACAATCAACAATCCTCAATCATCATTTTCATTTTGATCATATCGATCATGTTAACTCATTAATCACTCAGTTCATTTCATTGTTCAGTTGTTGATCGTAAGGATCGTATCATTAATCTTGTTAACTTGTTTAAGATAATCATTTCAAGAATTTCATCAGATAATCATGTCACCTTAGTTGATCATTCATGCAATCATTGTGTTAGAGCGCGCATGCTCATTATCATCATTTCATAACGTAATCATAATGTGGTATTTATGCGAGATCTATAACTATCATGTGACTTTCCTACTTCAGTATGGAGAGAGCTGGCAGAGGACGCGGGGGAAGAGGCCGCGGTGCAGGCCGAAACCCGAGAGCTCGTGTGAGTACACGCGCTAACACGAGGAATAATGCAAATTCATCGAGCAGCGACGCTGCCACTCATTCACCCAGAAATGATCATTCACTGTCAGAGAGTCGTACCCGGGACACAGCTCAATCAGAAGGTGTTCGGGTTGATCCCCTCGCTTTTATGCAGGTCATGATGGCCCAGATGACACAGATGGCACGCCTCATGGAGACGATGCATAACTCAACCGCCCGGAATCAGCAGGCTCCTCCACCACCACCTCAGGGGAAAGAGAGGAGTGTGAGAAGTATTATTGGCGATATCTCTCGCCAAAGACAATCTACTTTTGAGGGCTCGTCTGAGCCGGCGGATATGGTTCACTGGCTTGAGCAGTTCGAGAAGTTGTTTGCTATGGAGTGTTCCGAAGGGCAAAAAGTTTCAGTCGCGGCTTACAATCTGGGTAAGAGCGCTCACTCTTGGTGGTTATCATTGAAGCCCACCGACGGATCTTGTACTTGGGATCAATTCAAGACTCTCATGATGGAGAGGTATTATCCGGCCCCACTCAGAGAGGCCAAGTTATCAGAATTACTCATTCCCGACCCCTCAGCGGACGATGATGTTCTCGCCATCGCCGAGAAATTTCAGGAACTTCCTCCTTTCGCCTCATCTATTATTTACTATGAGGCGGACAAGATCAAGGATTTCAGCAAGATGTTGAAACCTCGTATGCGGATGCAGTTGCTTAATCACAATTGCACCACTCTGGCCGAATTCATCGAGAAAACTCTTACTTATGAGCTTACTGCTAAGGAGATTGCTAAGCAGCAACCTTCACCTGCTAGCAAGAAATCAAAGAATCGTAATCAGTCTGATGGAAGTCAGGCAACCTTCAAGAAGCCTCATGTGGGCCCTACTTTTTCTGAGCGACCTCCTATGGCACCTAGACCTGCGGAATCTCAGTCCCGAGTGGCCAGTTCTGCCATCACCTGTTTCAACTCTGAAGAACACGGTCATTTCAGCACCAAGTGTCCGAGGCAGACTATCACGTGCCATAATTGTGGGGTTGCCGGGCATAAGGCCCATTTTTGTCGAAGAGACTCTAAACCTACTACGGCAATATCTCAGGCCCCGATACAGTCAGCGGTTCAGAATTAGGCCACTCAGTCCGCGTCATTCAAGACGATGGGAGCAAACAAAGGCGGAGCCAAAAGCTATCAGACGGGAGCATCCGGTTCAGGGGCCGACAAGCCCCGAATTTATGAGATGAAGAAGGCCGACGATCCGGAGGCCTGGATGATCTCAGGCACACTCGAAATTCTATCTCAACCTGTGTGTATCCTTTTTGATACTGGTGCATCGCATTCATTCATTTCCGAGTCATGCTTGAGTAGACTTCATCTGGATAATGCTACTAATTGTGAACCTTATATCAGTGGTCTACCTGACGGTAGAATAATTATCGGGGATCATGAGATTGAGAATTGTCCAATTCAGCTTAATGGCCGTGTTTGGTTGGCAAACCTGATCGTAGTAGATTTACCGAGAGACGACATTATTTTGGGTATCGATTGGATGGATTGTCATGATGCCATCATTAGTGTCCGTAAGCGTATGGTCACTATCATTTCAGACGATGGAGTCGAATGTGTATTCCATGGAGGTAATCCTAGCTGTTCCGGTAGAGTCATTAATATGATGAAAGCAGTGAAATTACTCAGTCAGGGGTGTGTTGGTTATTGGTGCTATATGACCAAGACCGAGAAATCATCAATAATGTTGGAGGATATTCCGGTAGTGAGAGAATATGTCGATGTATTTCCAGACGAGTTACCTGGTTTGCCTCCACAAAGAGACGTGGAATTCACAATAGAGTTGGAGCCTAATACATCCCCAATATCGAAGGCACCGTATCGGATGGCCCCGACCAAAATGTAAGAACTGAAGAATCAATTGGAGTATTTGAACGAGAAAGGTTATATCTGACCGAGTGCGTCCCCGTGGGGAGCACGTATGTTATTTGTCAAGAAGAAGGATGGTTCGTTTCGCTTGTGTATTGATTACCGGAAATTGAACAGGGTGATGATCAAGAATAAATATCCCCTACCCCGCATCGATGATCTTTTGGATCAACTTCAGGGAGCTTCAGTATTTTACAAGATCGATTTAAGATCTGGGTATCATCAGTTGCGAATTCGAGAGTCGAATATTGCTAGAACGGCGTTTCGAACACGTTATGGTCATTATGAGTTTCTGGTCATGCCGTTTGGGTTAACTAATGCACCTATGGTGTTCATGGAGTTAATGAATCGGGTTTTCATCAACTATTTGGATCAGTTCGTGGTTGTCTTCATTGATGACATTTTGATTTATTCTCATGACTGAGAGGAGCACGAATTTCACCTTCATCAGGTTCTCGAAGATTTGAGATGAGAGCAACTTTATGGGAAGTTTTCCAAATGTGAGTTTTAGATGTCCGAAGTGACGTTTCTCTGACATGTGATTTCATCAGACAGAGTACGCGTCGACCCTCAGAAGACGGAGGCTATCCGAGATTGGCAACCTCCGAAGAATGTTAAGGAAATCCGAAGCTTTCTCGGATTAGCTGGTTATTATCGGCGATTTGTGGAAGGATTTTCTAAAATCGCTCAAACCATGACGAACCTTTTGCGGAAGGATAAGAAATATGAGTGGTCTGATGCGTGTCAACAGAGTTTTGAGGAACTCAAGAGCCGATTAAATTCAGCACATGTCCTTTCCTTGCCATAAGGGACATAAGGATTTGTGGTCTATAGTGACGTGTCCGGACATGGTCTTGGATGTGTATTAATGCAGAACGGAAAAGTTATTGCATATGCTTCACGGCAGCTGAGACCTTATGAGGTCAACTATCCGACCCATGACCTAGAGTTAGCGGCCGTGGTATTCACGTTAAAGATTTGGTGTCATTATCTTTATGGCATCACCTGTCAGATTTTTACCGACCATAAGAATTTGAAATATATATTTACTCAGAAGGAGTTAAATATGCGTCATAGGCGGTGGTTGGAAATAATCAAAGATTGTGATATTGAGATACTATACCACCTGGGCAAGGCGAACGTTGTCGCTGACGCCTTGAGTTGTAAGTCCGTTCAGGAGCAAATTCTTGCTTGTTTTACTGTTCAGAAGGTAACTTCAACAGGAATTCCTAAGATCCGAGGTCGAGGTTTGGTTACAACGAGTACAAGGGCAACTTTGTACGTTAGAGATTTCATCGCCACCTGAGGAGGCGATCAGAGTGAATCAGGGTTCGGACCCATCTTTGTTACGCATTCGAGATGATCTAACTCAAGGGAAAGCCCCTGGATTTGTAGTCCACGAGGATGGACTTTTGCGATTTAAGAACCGGTTATGCATTCCGGCGAATGACGAGTTGAAAAACTTGATTTTGAGAGAAGCTCATGCTACTCCTTATTCCATTCATCCGGGGTCTAGCAAGATGTACAAGGACTTGAAACAGAATTACTGGTGGAGTAATATGAAACGAGAAGTCGCAGAATTTGTTTCAAGATGTTTAACCTGTCAGCAAGTCAAGATAGAACATCAGCGACCGGCGGGTATGCTGAAACCACTCCCTATCCCAGAGTGGAAGTGGGAAGATATTTCTATGGACTTCATCACGAGTTTGCCGATGAGTCGTCGTGGCATGAATACAATTTGGGTAATTGTGGACTGTTTAACTAAGTCAGCTCATTTCTTTGAGATTAAGGATACATGGGGTCCCGAGATTCTTGCCCAATTGTTCATCAAAGAGATAGTGAGACTGCACGGTACTCCTAAGAGTATCGTTTCTGATCGTGAAGGGCGATTCGTGTCGCATTTTGGGAATCAGTTCATCGTGCAATGGGAACTCGGCTTAATCTCAGCACAGCTTTTCATCCTCAGTCTGATAGACAATCAGAGAGGACTATTCAGACGTTGGAGGACATGTTGAGAGCATGTGTCCTCGATTGGAAAGACGATTGGGAAGCCCAACTATCATTGATTGAGTTCACGTACAATAACAGTTGGCATGCTTCGATTAAGATGGCACCTTACGAGGCCTTGTACGGTCGTCGTTGTCGATCTCCTCTATGTTGGGATGACTTATCAGAATCAATCGGCACCGAGCCCGATATGCTTATAGTCGCCCGTGAGAAGGTAGCTTTGATCAGAAGTCGTTTGTTGACCGCTCAGAGTCGACAGAAATCATATGCAGATAATCGTTGTTGACCATTAGAGTTCGAGGCAGGTGACCACGTTTTGGTTAAGGTATCCCCGAGTCGAGGTATCTTCCGTTTCGGGAAGTGGGGAAAGTTGTGTCCGAGATTTATTAGACCGTTTGAGATTTTGGATCGAGTAGGCAGTCTGGCTTATTGATTGGCTTTACCTCCGGGGTTGATCCGAATTCATAATGTGTTTCACGTCTCTCAGTTGCGGAAGTATGTTGCCAATCCGAGTCACATACTTCAGTTTGACGAAATCGAGATCGCGGATGATCATTCGTATGAGGATCGTCCTATACGAGTTTTAGAGCGGCGAATCAAACAGTTGAGGAACAAGACGATTCCTTTGGTTAAAATTCAGTGGTCTAGACACGGAGTTGAAGAGGCTACTTGGGAAACCGAGGATAGTATGCGAGAGAGTTATCCCGAGTTGTTTGACCCTTAGTTTTGAGGATGAAACTCTTTTTAAGGGGGAGAGTATGTAATACCCGGTTGTAATTCAGTAATTATCATTCAGTAATTATCATTCAGTAATTGTCACTCACTAATTTTCACTCCTTATTAATCATTCATCATTCACATTCATTCATTTGTATTCACTGTTGGCATACTGGGAGTTGTGCATCAGTTTTGGTGCGTCATTCAACCCGGTTGAAGAGTCGGGCTGAGCATATCATCATTATAATCTTTGTAGTGGGCTATGTGTGAGGAGTAGCGCACGCTACGTACTCTTCTTAGCCCGCACTAATTGAGTTCGGGTAGCGCACGCTACCTCTCTGTAACAACCCCAGATCCAACCGGGAGTATTACACGTCGTGGGCCCCGCGTCGGAACCCACCAGGATAAAAACCAATTAAAATAACGACAAACAGGCCGATGACGGTAGTATTTTCCAAAATTCACAAAATCATTTGAAAACACCCCACTACCGTCAAGACGATCAAGGTCAAAAACTCAGTTAAGGGAATCGGTTTTCGAAATCAAACTCAGTCGGCAAAAAGCCGAAATCCATTTGAAAGAACTCACGCAGCGGATAGAAATACAGTCCAAGATACATATACATCAATAATTAATACACAGACAAAATACACGATTCCCCAACAATATGCCATAGCCAGTATCGTTTGGAATCCTCGCCTCACGACCGCTACCATCAAAATCCTCAATACCTGAAAAACAAGTCCCACAACGGGGTCAGCAATAATGCCCGACAAATAACTGCAAGTACATAAACATAAATATTCAAATGCCATGCATCATGAGAATAATAACCTCAACGATAACCTTACCCCTTCCGGTAATCCAACGATTCTCATCAAAATTCCAATATCACGATAATACCACATAATACCTCAATACCGAATACTTTCCCGTACACAATCTTCTATGTACGATTACCATAAAACATACCTCTATCCGGACATCATTCCGAAATGCATACCACATACCAAGAATATCCAAAATGACATCAACAATATCCGAATACTACAATCTTCCCAAGATTGTCCAAGTATCTCAACAATCATCAACTGTGTATTCTAATCCTTTTAGAACATCACTGAACATTCGTCAATATGCAATACAACATAAAATACTTATGAAATGTAAATGGAATTACTCATCAAAACATTACAACCGAACAAGTAAACACTTGCCTGGATACCAACATGACAAAACCAACACCGAACTCATCGCCCTCGTCTACGAGCTCTTCAGCCCCGACTGGACGGAATCTACGACCTTTCACCGTGGCAAAATGATTATACCTATTGGTTAATCAACCTAGAACAATAATCATATCAATAATCAAACCGACTTGGTAACAATGATCATAATATAATCAATCCAGAATTCAACCTCATACCAAGATTCATCTCATCTAAATCAACCACTATCATCACTATGATTTAGAATACCATCTTAAATCGGTTAAACGAATTATCAAATCATCATAGTCATCACATGGCCCCAAGAACATCATGAACTCTATGACTCCATAATCATAATCAATATGTACAAGGCATATCATCATCTTCCTTCGACATACACCTCATATACCCTCAATAATCGCAATAACAACATCATAATCATCTTTATACGAATCATTCATCAACTATAACATCAAAATTCCGAAATGAAAAGGAGAAATATCCAACATACCTCATAGAATATGGATAACACAAGAAATCACTTCAAGAATCAACAATAGTTCCATAACCAAGCTCTAATTCCATGATTCCAAGCTCACAATCATGTTAGAAGTGTTTAGAACACTCTTAGAAGTGAAGAGGGACGAGTTTTGGAGAGAAATACCTCAAAGGATCGTGAAATGAAAGACAACACTTCAATATATAAACCGCACCCCTTATTACGTATGTAAGTGTCTTTGCTTAACGTACGTAACAACTTTAACGTACGTAATCCAAAATCCATAGCGTACGTAACAAACTCACTGTCTCATTTCGAGAAATCCATTACGTATGTAACCCATACCATATAATGTACGTAATATACCAGTTGACTTTCTACAGTACAATGGTCATGTTACATACGTAACACGTCCTGTATAACGTACGTAACACGTACGTTGACTCACCTGTCAACATCCTCCACCGAAAGTTTCCGACACGGGGTCCCACCTGCCGACCATGACTCAATCGTCTGATTCCCATGTTACGTACGTAATATCTCAACCATAACGTACGTAACTCTTGTGATTTAGCATACGTAAGTCTTCAACATTAGCGTACGCTAAGTATTCTATACTTAGCCAATTTCAACTGTTACCGCTTGTCTCGACATACCAAATACGAACATACAGCACAATCAATACATATACGCATTTTAATAACATTATCAAATGTTCGCAACGTCCTCAGGCAAGATTAACCATCCACGATATCCAATATATAAACGAAAAATATATCTGAAAAATCGGGGTATTACACTCTATCCCCCTTAAAAATAAGTTTCGTCCTCGAAACTTGCAATCACTCGCACAAACAACATTTCAACGGAAAATCCAAAATCACCAAGATAACAAAGAATTATCGAATAATCCGAACAACATACTTACAGGTCAGTGAAGACGAAGATCTCCCGTGATACTAGCATATGACACCATTTCAAAAATCTCGACACAACAAGAATGCCAAAACAGGAATAATCACAATTTGAAAACGATTGGTCTCCACCAAGACCACAACAAGTTTAGAGCACTGTCGAGTTTTGTGGGATCTGTGACATTGTGTCTCCTCACCTAAAGCGCATGAGCCGCTCCTTGTCACATGCATATATCACCGGCGTTCCACTCCACATCGAAAGCCGCACATTGCACGTGCCTCGCATCGGCGTTCACTTCCCGATTAGAGCCGCACATTGCACATGACCACGGCACCGGCGTTCACTCCCTGCCTCGTCGGTCTCGGGAACACCAACAATCCCCAAACCCACACATCACCACGATAGTACTCAAAAATCACACAGAACCAAAACAATACAGTTCAAAATAGCCAAAAATCCAGCTACACAAAAATCACGCAACTACCACACTGGTAGAGCCACATAACACACATGCCCGGTTATCACAAAACCATGGGCTCCGATACCATATTTGTAACACCCCCAGATCCAACAGGCTAAAAACCAATTACAAGAACGACAAAAAGGCCGATGACGGTAGTATTTTCCAAAACTCACAAAATCATTTGAAAACACCCAACTACCGTCAAGACGATCAAGGTCAAAAACTCAGTTAAGGGAATCGATTTTCGAAATCAAACTCAGTCGGCAAAAAGCCCAAAACCATTTGAAAGAACTCATGCAGCGAATAGAAATACAGTCCAAGATACATATACATCAATAATTAATACACATACAAAATACACGATTCCCCAACAATATGCCATAGCCAGTATCGTTTGGAATCCTCGCCTCACGACCGCTACCATCAAAATCCTCAATACCTGAAAAACAAGTCCCACAATGGGGTCAACAATAATGCCCGACAAATAACTGCAAGTATATAAACATAAATATTCAAATGCCATGCATCATGAGAATAATAACCTCAACGATAACCTTACCACTTCCGGTAATCCAACAATTCTCATCAAAATCCCAATATCACGATAATACCACATAATACCTCAATACCGAATACTTTCCCGTACACAATCTTCTATGTACGATTACCATAAAACATACCTCTATCCGGACATCCTTCCGAAATGCATACCACAGACCAAGAATATCCAAAATGACATCAACAATATCCGAATACTACAATCTTCCCAAGATTGTCCAAGTATCTCAACAATCATCAACTGTGTATTCTAATCCTTTTAGAACATCACTGAACATTCGTCAATATGCAATACAACATAAAATACTTATGAAATGTAAATGGAATTACTCATCAAAACATTACAACCGAACAAGTAAACACTTGCCTGGATATCAACATGACAAAACCAACACCGAACTCATCGCCCTCGTCTACGAGCTCTTCAGCCCCGACTGGATGGAATCTACGGCCTTTTACCGCGGCAAAATGATTATACCTATTGGTTAATCAACCTAGAACAATAATCATATCAATAATCAAAACAACTTGGTAACAATGATCATAATATAATCAATCCGGAATTCAACCTCATACCAAGATTCATCTCATCTAAATCAACCACTATCATCACTAGGATTTAGAATACCATCTTAAATCGGTTAAACGAAGGGAAAACTACGGTTATTGTCCTAACGTATTGTAATATCCGCATTTTTCTTTCCCTTGTATTTTTATTTTCGGTGTATTTCTCGGTCGTAGTGACCCTCGTGTATCTTTTAGTGTATCTTTTCAGCCACCTGTTGATCCAATTCTCGTTATTATTGTGCGGAACCACTGTTTTAGGGTTGCCGTGAATCCATTCTATGTTATGATGCTTTTGGAGATTTTCTGTTTGATGTTTCGTTTATATTCCGGTGTTTTGAACAGCTTATGTTTCGTACCTAGCGCACGCTATTTTTTATGCATAGCGCGCGCTAGGGGTCCCATAGTAGCGCACGCTACGACTGCTTCGTAGCGCGCGCTAGAGAGCCAGCCCTGGGAGTGACAGTGTTGATTCCAGCCCTCTGGACTGGCAGATTAGCGTACACTACGTAGTCTAGCGCACGCTAATGTCGGGGTCTAGCGCATGCTGAGATGCCCGGTAGCATGCGCTAGTGTGACTGTCCAGTACTGGACAGTTTACCACTGGACTTGACTGATGCCCGGGTAGCGCACGCTACGTTTGGTCGATAGCGCGCGCTAACCGGATCAGGTGTGCTCTGACAGTTACTTCTGGACTCGACTGATGTCCAGGTACCGCACGCTATGGGTCGATAGCGCGCGCTACCGAGAGGTTATTAGCGCACGCTACGTTTGCAGTAGCGCACACTAACGGCCAGAATTTGACTACAAGACTAGAGTTTGTTTCGTTAGCGCACGCTAACTTTGAGGATTAGCGCGCGCTAACACTCCCTGCCTATATAAACAGGGAGTTGACCGAGATGAACGTATTATTTTGATTTCTTCCTTCTCTCCGTGGCTAAGGCGATTCCGGGCGATTTCTTGGCGATTTCTTCCCCCGATCATCTCAACCATCAACTTCCTTGAGTTCTTGGTGTATATTATCAACATCAACACGAATATTTCATCCTAATCCAAGGTAAATCTCTTAGAACCCTACTTTTGGATAAATTGGGGGTTTTGGGATTTTCATCTGATTCGTTCCGTTTTGATGGTTAATCCATGATGAATATGGTCAATCTTGTTGATATTATTAGTTTTCCTATGGATTCATGGTATATTTTCACGGTTTTGCGAAATCGGGAGGGTTTGGTTGTGGTCCGCCCTCGTTGTTATTTTTTATACGAATATACATGAATCATAGGCGGGTTTTCGGGTTTATTCCATTTCTGTATTCGTCTAAAGTTGGTTGTGATTGTGTTCTTTGAATCGTTAGGTTTGGTTCCGTTGGTTCCTAGCGTTTGTCGGTGTTTTTCCTTCCGTTCGTTACGTCGTCAATAATTCAAGGCAAGTATTTTTGGAAACCTTTATGCTTAACACGAAATGGTAATGTATATTGTGTGTGCTATATTCACCCTGGGAGGGTACGACGGGTCCTCGGGGGAATCTATGACTTCACTCTGGATTCACGAGTTTGTTTCGCTAGCCAGCTCGGAGGGTCATTGGAGGCCTCGGATGGGATTCATGGTGGCGTCCTGGTCCTAGGCGATGCCTGTGCGTGACTTGTTTTATAAACTGGCCAGCTCGGGAGGGTCCTTAGAGGCTTCGGGTGGGATTCATGGTGGCGTCCTGGTCTTAGGCAAATTGATTATTTGACTGTTTGTTTCCGGAAAGGACATGTCTGATTTTTGGTTTTGAAATGATATTGGTGCATGTACTATGAAATGTGTAAGCGATTGGTTTGCCTTGATTACTTGTACTAGCGTAATTGCTAACCCCTCTGGGGACCTGTTGTGGGGAAATTCTTGTTCATGGATTTCAGGTTATGATCATCCGGACGAACGAGCGCTGGGACAATTCGAGGATGTTGGCCAGGGTCATTGACATATGCGTTTGAGTCCTTTTATTTCCGTTATTCCATTCGATATGGTTGTTGTCCACTTTTGAAACTTATAGATTGTACTCGCGAGTACTTAGGCTTTTCTTTTCGGATTAAAATTTATATTGGTCAAGTTATTTATGTTGCCATTGTGGATTATTCCGCCGGTTGTACCAGGCGTGTGATTTGGTGTTCAATTGGATAATGTGTATATTTACTGTGGTAAATTGAGTCTAGCCTGGTGGGTCCCATGTAGGGGTCCACGACACTGTAATATACCCTGAATATCTCGGGGGTGTTACAGAAAATGGTATCAGAGCATCTAGGTTTATGGATACCTAGGCTTGTCGGTTATTTAGGTCTATTTGTGTTTTGTTTTGCATATTGTCACACCGCTGCCAGCATCTCGGTCCTTTGTTTCCTTGCATTGTATTTCCACTTCTTTAATCGTAGTTGCTTTTTCCTCCCTTACTCATCATCAATATACTTCTGATATCTCTTAACACCAGTATGGATGCTGGAGGAAACCGTGGTCGTGGACGTGGTCGTGGTCGTGGACGCGGCCGAGGACGTGGGGCAGCCGGTGGGGCGGCCACGTCGCATTCTTCAGTAGCCGGCAGTACCGGTGACCAGCATAGCCATGCTTCTTCTCAAGGTGGCGCTGACCTTGGTGTTGCGTCCGTTATGCAACAGATGGTAAACCAGATGGCGGCGATTGCCTGTGTGGTCCGTAATCCGCCCATGCCGCCGGACGGAGCTGACCGTTGGCTCCAGGATGTTATCAAGATGCATCCTCCTCAGTTCACGGGAGCCTCTGACCTGATTGGTTGGGAAGGCTGGATCAAGGAGGTATCCAAAGTCTTTGTTGCCACCAACTGTCCCGAGGACCGTAAAGTTCCTATCGCCCAGTACTTTCTCACTGGAGACGCCACAGATTGGTGGGAGGCCGTTGGGCCCAAAGATCATGTTGCTTCGTGGGCCGAATTTCAGGAATTAATGGAAACTGAATATTGCCCGTGGCCGATTAGACAGGCTCGAGTCCATGCCTTCTATGATGCTCAACCTCGGGATATTCCCGTATCCCAAGCTATTGCCGATTTTAACAAGGAATTAGGTTATGTGAAGACCCAAGTTGTCGAGGAGAGCGACAAAATTTTTCACTTCTCTAGACGGATGAAACTGTCGATTCGGGACTACATGTCTGGACTTGTCTGCACTACCCTGAAGGATTATCAGAGTCGAGCTCTTGCCTATGATATGTCGGTGACGGCCAGTGCGGCGGTCCGGGAGAGCAAGAAGCAGAAATCCGCCGGAAATTTTTGGAGTCAAAAGGGTGGAGGTCAGCATAAGTCTCAGTCTGCGAATATTCCTGGTGGTAATTCGGCTCGTTTTTCTGGGGGCTATCGAGGTACCGCGCACTTCTGCTCGGGATACCAAATGCTTTAACTGTGGCGAGCCGGGCCATCGAAAACGAGAGTGTCCTCGTCCGCCTCTGATTTGTCATACATGTGGTCAGTCGGGCCACAAGGCTTCCTTTTGTGAGCGGGCAAGACGGCTTCTTGGTGCTCAGACTTCTTTTCCAGCACCTATGGAGCCGAGTGTGAATCAGGGCTCTTTTGCTCCGCAGCCTCTGCCGGGTGCCGGTCGAGGGAGAGGTCGGGGTCAGCCCGCTAGAGGGGGAGCTTCCAGTGTTGGCTCCGCCCCTCCACGTGTCTATGAGATGAGAAGGGCCGACGATCCAGCGGCCACTGTGGCGACAGGTACCGTTCATATCCATTCACATCCTGTCAGTGTGCTTTTCGATTCGGGTGCTACACATTCATTCATTTCTCTAGAGTGTGTACGCCGTTTGAGTCTCGACTGCTTATCACCTTGCGAGCCTTTCATCGTTAAACTTCCTAGCGGTGATAGAATTGTCGGTGATCGAGAGGTCCGGGACTGTTCTGTGTTTATTTGTGAGAGAGCTTGGCTCTCTAATCTTATTGTCGTGGGTATCGAGGGTGAGGATTTGATTCTCGGGGATGGTTGGCTCAAGCGGCATGGTGCAATCATGAATTACTGCACGAGGATCATTACCATGCTAGCCGAGGACGGCACTGAACACTCTTTCGCGGGGCGAAAGAGAAACCAGAAGTTTGTTATTAACGCCTTGAAGGCGATGAGACTCCTGCGAAAAGGGTGTGCTGGTTATTGGTGCTACGCCTTGAAGGCAGAGGATGGTGGAGTCGAGCTTTCGTCGATTCCAGTCGTTAGTGAGTTTCCTGATGTATTTCCTGACGAGTTACCGGGATTGCCATCGGACCGTGAGGTTGAGTTTGCTATAGAGTTAGAGCCGGGCGCGGCTCCGATTTCGAAGGCGCCGTATCGCATGGCACCTTCAGAGATGTCAGAGTTGAAGAAGCAATTGAGTGAGATTCTTGAGTCGGGGTATATTCGACCGAGCGCCTCGCCTTGGGGCGCACCAGTCCTGTTTGTGCGGAAGAAGGATGGTTCACTGCGTTTGTGTATCGACTACCGCGAACTAAACAAGGTGACCATCAAGAACAAGTATCCCCTATCGAGGATTGATGACTTGTTCGATTAGTTGCAGGGAGCTGCGGTATTCTCGAAGAATGATTTGAAATCGGGTTACTATTAGCTCCGGGTAAGGGAGTCCGACATGCCGAAAACAGCTTTTCGGACGAGATACGGACATTATGAGTTCGTAGTTATGCCTTTCGGGTTAACTAATGCGCCAGCGGTGTTCATGCAGTTGATGAACAAAGTCTTTATCGAGTATTTAGATAAGTCCGTCGTCGTCTTCGTTGACGATATTCTTATTTATTCGAGGAATGAGGAAGAGCATGCCCGTTATTTACGGACAGTGTTAGACATTTTGAGGACCGAGCGACTCTATGCGAAGTTCTCGAAATGTGAGTTCCGGCTGAAGGAAGTGATGTTTTTGGGTCACGTGATTTCGGCCGAGGGAGTTCGAGTGGATCCGCAGAAGATTGAGGCAGTGTTGGATTGGGCACCGCCCACGAATGTGAAGGAGGTCCGTGGTTTCTTGGGTTTGGCTGGCTACTATTGTAGGTTCGTCGAGGGTTTCTCGAAACTAGCTCGGCCGCTTACACAGTTGCTCCATAAGTCCGAGAAGTTCGTCTGGAATGACGAGAGACAATTGAGTTTTGAGGAGCTGAAGAGGCGTTTAGCTTCAGCCCCGGTTTTAGTATTGCCGTGTGGCAACGAGGGTTTTGCTGTTTACAGTGATGCTTCGGGTCAGGGTCTTGGGTGCGTATTGATGCAGCACGGCAAGACCATTGCGTATGCATCGAGACAGTTGAGGCCGTATGAGCTTAACTACCCTACTCACGATTTGGAGTTAGCGGCAGTTGTTTTTGCGCTCAAGATCTGGCGTCACTATCTTTTCGGCTCTGCATGTCAGATTTTTACCGATCATAAAAGTCTGAAATACATATTTACTCAGCGGGAGTTAAATATGAGGCAGAGGAGGTGGTTAGAGTTGATTAAGGATTATGACCTCGAAATCCTTTATCATCCGGGCAAGGCGAACGTCGTGGCCGACGCCTTGAGTAGGAAACCGATTGCGTTGCGAACGCTTGAGATCCTTACGTCTCAGTCTGAGCTTCAGCAGGCTTTGATCGAGTTAGATGTTGAGGTTTTGTCGCCTGGAGCCATCGGGTAACTTTGTGCTTTAGAGATTTCGTCGTCTTTGATCGATGAAATTAAGTTGAAATAGTTAGAGGATCCGATGATTACTCAAATCCGAGAGAACGTTCTTAAGGGAAAGTCTCCTGGGTTTGTGATTCATGAGGATGGTGTTTTGAGATTCCAGAATCGGCTTTGTGTACCGAATGACCCAGAGCTGAAACAAAGTATTTTGCGTGAAGCCCATGCTACACCTTACTCCGTTCATCCTGGTTCGAGTAAGATGTACAAGGACCTGAGGAGGAATTTCTGGTGGAATGATATGAAGGAAGAGGTCGCGCAGTTTGTAGCGAGATGTTTGACTTGTCAGCAGGTCAAAATCGAGCATCGGCCGACCACGGGTTATTGCGCCGCTTCGCTCCTAATGGAAATGTGAAGATATATCGATGGATTTCATTACGAGTTTGCCGAGATCGAGGTCGGGCATGAATATGGTATGGGTGATTGTTGATCGTCTAACCAAGTCGGCACATTTTCTGGGTATCAAGGACACTTGGGGCCCGGAGAAGTTAGCTCGTGTGTTTATCGCGCAGATTGTGAGACTTCACGGTACTCCGAAGTCTATTGTTTCGGATCGTGATGGCAGGTTTGTATCTCACTTTTTGCAGGCGGAGCATAAGGCGTAGGGTACACGTTTGCGTTTGAGTACCTCTTTTCATCCCCGATGGATACCGGAACGCACTATTCGTGACGCTCGAGGATATGTTGCGCGCTTGTGCTCTCGATTGAGCAAAGGATCGATGAGCATTTGCCATTGATCGAATTCACGTACAACAATAGTTGGCACGCGACGATTCGGATGGCACCGTATGAGGCACTTTATGGTCGGCGATGTCGATCACCGATTTGTTGGAATGAGACGTCCGATTTGGTTAGGACCGAGCCGGATGTCGTTTTAGAGACGAGGCGGAAGATAGAATTAATTCGGGAACGGATGTTGACTGCCCAGAGTCGACAGAAGTCATATGCCGATGTCCGTCTTCGACCTTTAGAATTCGAGGTGGGAGACCACGTTCTACTAAAGGTGTCGCCGACGAGAGGAGTTTTCCGTTTCGGGAAAAAGGGGAAGTTGAGTCCGAGATTTATTGGACCCTTCGAGATTCTCGAGCGAGTCGGTGGGTTGGCATACCGTTTGGCATTAATCCCGGCCCTGAGTCATGTTCATAGCGTTTTTCATGTTTCCCAGCTGAGGAAATATGTCCCGGATCCTAGTCACGTCATCGACTATGGGGAGATTGATGTCGCCGAGGATATTACTTTTGAAGAACGTCTCTTGAAGATTTTGGAGCATCGCGAGAAACGACTGAGGCATAAGACCATCCCTTTGGTCAAAGTGCAGTGGTCGAGACATGGTGTTGAGGAGGCAACTTGGGAGACCGAGGATAGCATGCGTGCTAGGTACCCTGAGTTGTTTGTTTCTTAAGATTCGGGACGAAACTTATTTTTAGAGGGGTAGAATGTAATATCCGCATTTTTCTTTCCCTTGTATTTTTATTTTCGGTGTATTTCTCGGTCGTAGTGACCCTCGTGTATTTTTTTTAGTGTATCTTTTCATCCACCTGTTGATCTGATTCTCGTTATTATTGTGCGGAACCACCGTTTCGGGGTTTCCGTGAATCCATTCTATGTTATGATGCTTTTGGAGATGTTCTGTTTGATGTTTCATTTATATTCCGGTGTTTTGAACCGCTTATGTTTCGTACCTAGCGCACGCTATTTTTTCTGCATAGCGCGCGCTAGGGTTCCCATAGTAGCGCACGCTACGACTACTTCGTAGCACGCGCTAGAGAGCCAGCCCTGGGAGTGACAGTGTTGATTCAAGCCCTCTGGACTGGCGGATTAGCGTACGCTACGTAGTCTAGCGCACGCTAATGTCGGGGTCTAGCGCACGCTGAGATGCCCGGTAGCGTGCCCTAGTGTGACTGTCCAGTACTGGACAGTTTGCCACTGGACTTGACTGATGCCCAGGTAGCGCACGCTACGTTTGGTCGATAGCGCGCGCTAACCGGATCAGGTGTGCTCTGACAGTTACTTCTGGACTCGGCTGATGTCCAGGTAGCGCACGCTATTGGTCGATAGCGCGCGCTACCGAGAGGTTATTAGCGCACACTACGTTTGGAGTAGCGCACGCTAACGGCCAGAATCTGACTACTGGACTCGAGTTTGTTTCGTTAGCGCACGCTAACTTTGAGGATTAGCGCGCGCTAACACTCCCTAGCTATATAAACCAGGGAGTTGACCGAGATGAACGTATTATTTTCATTTCTTCCTGCTCTCCGCGGCTAAGGCGATTCCGGGCAATTTCTTCCCCCGATCATCTCAACCATCAACTTCCTTGAGTTCTTGGTGTATATTATCAACATCAACACGAATCTTTCATCCTAATCCAAGGTAAATCTCTTAGAACCCTACTTTTGGATAAATTGGGGGTTTTGGGATTTTCGCCTGATTCGTTCCGTTTTGATGGTTAATCCATGATGAATATGGTCAATCTTGTTGATATTATTAGTTTTCCTACGGATTCATGGTATATTTTCACGGTTTTGCAAAATCAGGAGGGTTTGGTTGTGGTCCGCCCTCATTGTTATTTTTTATACGAATATACATGAATCGTAGGCGGGTTTTCGGGTGTATTCCATTTCTGTATTCGTCTAGAGTTGGTTGTGATTGTGTTCTTTGAATCGTTAGGTTTGGTTCCGTTGATTCCTAGCGTTCGTCGGTGTTTTTCCTTCCGTTCGTTACGTCGTCAATAATTCAAGGCAAGCATTTTTGGAAACCTTTATGCTTAACATAAAATGGTAATGTATATTGTGTGTGGTATACTCACCCTGGGAGGGTCCGACGGGGCCTTGGGGGAATCTATGACTTCACTCTGGATTCACGAGTTTGTTTCGCTAGCCAGCTCAGAGGGTCCTTAGAGGCCTCCGGTGGGATTCATGGTGGCGTCCTGGTCCTAGGCGATGCCTGTGCGTGACTTGTTTTATAAAGTGGCCAGCTCGGGAGGGTCCTTAGAGGCCTCGGGTGGGATTCATGGTGGCGTCCTGGTCCTAGGCAAATTGATTATTTGACTGTTTGTTTCCGGAAAGGACATGTCTGATTTTTGGTTTTGAAATGATATTGGTGCATGTACTATGAAATGTGTAAGCGATTGGTTTGCCTTGATTACTTGTACTAGCATAATTGCTAACCCCTCTGGGGACCCGTTGTGGGGAAATTCTTGTTTATGGATTTCAGGTTATGATCATCCCGACGAACGAGCGCTGGGACAGTACGAGGATGTTGGCCAGGGTCGTTGACATATGCGTTTGAGTCCTTTTATTTCCGTTATTCCATTCGATATGGTTGTTGTCCACATTTAAAACTTATAGATTGTACTCGCGAGTACTTAGGCTTTTCTTTTCGGATTAAAATTTATATTCGTCAAGTTATTTATGTTGCCATTGTGGATTATTCCGCCGGTTGTACGGGCGTGTGATTTGGTCTTCAATTGGATAATGTGTATATTTACTGTGGTAAATTGAGTCTAGCCTGGTGGGTCCCATGTAGGGGTCCACGGCACTGTAATATACCCTGAATATCTCGGGGGTGTTACACGTATGGACCTTTTTACGTCCGTGTCCTAATCTAAGCATAATTGCAAATTGCCATATAACGTATTTAAAATTTTAATGTCCGTGTCCTAATGACCGGAATCCGGCCAATTTGCCTATGTAGCACACCGGAAATGTGATGTGGCTTGATTACATCATTTTAATAACATAAAGTTGGCCACATCAGCTCCAAATCATCAATTATCACTTAAAAAAATTAAAAAATTAAAATATTATAAAATAAAATTGAAAAAGTAAAATTATAAAATACAATTGTAAAATAAAATTATAAAATTAACAAAATATTAAAAATTATAAAAATTTTAAATGTGGTCAATTAAAATTTTATAATTTTATAATTTTTTAAAATTAAAAGTATAAAATAAAACTGTAAACTAAAATTATAAAATTAAAAAACTATAAATATTATAAATGTGGTCAATTTTATTTTATAATTTTTTAATATTTTAAAAACTAAAAAATAATTATAAAATTGTAAAAAAATTAAAAAAAAAATAAAAAATGTAAAATTATAAAATAAAATTGTAAAATTATAGTAAATAAAATTTTAAAATAAAATTAAAATATTATAAAAAAATTATAATTTTATAAAAATTTCCACATGTGTGGAATTGATAACTGATGATTTGGAGCTGACGTGGTCAATTTTATTTTATTAAAATGATCTAATCAAGTTATAAAATATGTGTGGCATTATATATTAAAGTATCTTCATTATTGAAAAAACAGACAATGACATACATGTTTTATAACTTGATTAGATCATTTTAATAAAATAAAATTGACCACATCACCCAAATCATCGATTATCAATTCAAAAATTAAAAAATTATAAAATTATAATTTTTTTAATTTTATTTTAAAATTTTATTTTCTATAATTTTACAATTTTATTTTATAATTTTACTTTTTTAATTTTTTTAATTTTTACAATTTTATAATTATTTTTACTTTTTAAAATATTAAAAAATTAAAAAATTATAAAATAAAATTGACCACATTTATAATATTTATAATTTTTTAATTTTATAATTTTAGTTTACAGTTTTATTTTATAATTTTAATTTTAAAAAATTATAAAATTATAAAAATTTAATTGACCACATTTACAATGTTTATAATTTTTAATATTTGTTTTAATTTTATAATTTTATTTTACAATTGTATTTTATAATTTTACTTTTTCAATTTTATTTTATAATATTTTAATTTTTTAATTTTTTTAAGTGATAATTGATGATTTGGAGCTAATGTGGCCAATTTTATTCTATTAAAATGATGTAACCAAGCCACGTCACATTTCCAGTGTGCCACATAGGCAAATTGGCTGGATTCCGGTCAGTAGGAGACGGACATTAAAATTTTGAATACGTTATATGGCAATTTGCAATTATGCTTAGGTTAGGACATAGACGTAAAAAGGTGCATACGTTAGGACAATAACCGTAGTTTTCCCTTAAACGAATTATCAAATCATCATAGTCATCATATGGCCTCAAGAACATCAAGAACTCTATGATTCCATAATCATAATCAATATACAAGGCATATCATCATCTTCCTTCGACATACACCTCATATACCCTCAAGAATCGCAATAACAACATCATAATCATCTTTATACGAATCATTCATCAACTATAACATCAAAATTCCGAAATGAAAAGGAGAAATATCCAACATACCTCATAGAATATGGATAACACAAGAAATCACTTCAAGAATCAACAATAATTCTATAACCAAGCTTTAATTCCATGATTCCAAGCTCACAATCATGTTAGAAGTGTTTAGAACACTCTTAGAAGTGAAGAGGGATGAGTTTTGGAGAGAAATACCTCAAAGGATCGTGAGAGAAATGAAAGACAACACTTCAATATATAAACCGCACCCCTTATTACGTACGTAAGTGTCTTTGCTTAACGTATGTAACAACTTTAACGTACGTAATCCAAAATCCATAGCGTACGTAACAATCTCACTGTCTCATTCCGAGAAATCCATTACGTACGTAACCCATACCATATAACGTACGTAATATACCAGTTGACTTGCTACAGTACAATGGTCATGTTATGTACGTAACACGTCTTGTATAACGTACGTAACACGTACGTTGACTCACCTGTCAACATCCTCCACCGAAAATTGCCGACACAGGGTCCCACCTGCCGACCATGACTCAATCATCTGATTCCCATGTTACGTACGTAATATCTCAGCCATAACGTACGTAACTCTTGTGATTTAGTGTACGTAAGTCTTCAACATTAGCGTACGCTAAGTATTCTATACTTGGCCAATTTCAATCACATCGGGTCAGCTCGACATACCAAATACGAACATACAGCACAATCAATACATATACCCATTTCAATAACATTATCAAAGGTTCGCAACGTCCTCAAGCAAGATTAACCATCCACGATATCCAATATATAAACGAAAAATATATCCAAAAAATTGGGGTATTACACTCTCAGCATTAGCGCACGCTATGGTGGTTCAGTATGACAGTCCAGAAGGCACTGGACTGCAGTCGAGTTGTAGTAGTGCACGCTACGAATGGTAAGTAGTATGCGCTAGTAGTTTGGGGTAGCGCACGCTAAGCTCGATCAGGCAGAGTCCAGTGGGTACTGGACTGAATTGGAATAATTCATAGCACACGTTATGAGTAGATATTAGCGTACGCTAATGGTGTAGTAGCGCACGCTGAGTTTTGGGTGTAGCGCATGCTATCACGAGCAGGTCAGAGGACAGAAGGTTTTGGACTTCAGTTACTGGGCATCAGATATTCAGTTAGCGCATGCTAACATTTTGGGTTAACGCACGCTATCGGGAAGGCGTTAGCGCACGCTACCAAGTTCGTAGCGTATGCTAACGAGGCAGTCAGAGCTCACTGGACTATCCGGTTAACTCGCTAGCACATGCAAAATATCATGGCTTAGCGTGCGCTAAACTGGAACAGTATAAATAGGACAGTCAGCCCAGGTTTCATCATTTCTCACTTCTCATTTCATTTTTGGGCGTTTTCGGGCGATTTCGGGAGATTTGGAGAGATCTCTTCGAGCTGCATCCACCTATCAACATCTTCAAGCTTATAATCTGGATTAATCATCATTTCATCCTCTCCAATACATCAAATCAGGGTAAACATTTCTTGGATCTAGAATTTTGGATTTTGAATGTTTTCCTTCCGATCTCTTCGTGTAAGCTTGGTTTTAAGTTGGAATATGTTAGATATGGATTATCTACCTTGGATAAATGTATTCCTATGGATTTATTGGCGTATATTTCGGATTTCATGAATGTTGGGGTTTGATTCAAGAGCACTTTAGAGTTGACTTTGTTATTTTGGGGGTTTTCGATTAGATGTTGTCGTTAACTCGATTTGTTGATTCCTATGGGATTATCGATATCATTGAAGGTGTTTTGTCAGATTTCATTACTCACTTGGAGTTTGGTTTCGTTGTTTTGGGGTTGGTGTAACCAAGGGAAGAACGTTTACAAAGTATTCGTTAGAATGCCCCAATTAGTATGATTATTGTTGTATCGACGTTTGAGTTGGTTATTATCGTGCTTGATGCGTAAATTGAGCGTTTGTTGGTAATCATGTTATTCAAGGTTGTTCGAGTGACCGGTATTTTTCCTTAGGATGATTATTCGAGTGAGGACGTTTCATCACCGGTATTGAGGTAAGTTAATTCTTACTCGGTTAAAAGGATACTCATTCCTCTCGTTGTTGTTCATTCATAATCATAACTCATTCATAATGTATTAACCGTATTGAGACTTGTAATTGTCAAATAATCATTTCATTCACGAGGAACGACGATTCCAATCATTTCAATGAGCTATCATTCATTTCATTATTATTCCATCTCGGTGAGTCTTTCTTGACTTTTGTCGTATTGTTATTCACTATTACTCACTGGTCACTTTCATTCTGGTGGCCTTCTAGGTTCATATTGCGTGGCCGGGTGGGGATGTTTGGATTTTTTAGTCGGGCACATGATAGTCATGTGATCGGGTTCACCGACACAATGGACTGTGCACACGGTAATGTACCTCCGTGAGACTAATTAGGTACAAGGGTGGGTGTGTCCGTAGACTCGTCTTGTACACTTGCACATACCATTACGGGCGTACTATGATGCCCTTCTTCAGCTTAAATTCATAATTAAGAAATATCATGCTTGTGTTTATTTCAACTCTTGAGGATTGTTGTTCTGTGTAACTAACCCCGTTGAGGGGATGTTGTTTTCAGGTCATGGCAAGGCTAAAGCACGGGAAGAGAACGTTGACGGTGAGGAGTCCCAGCGATACTAGTAGGGGCCCCCAATCCTTTTCAGTCATTCATGTTCATTCATTTTTATTCCGCTGCAGATTTCCGTTTTGATATTCATTTTCATTTAGTGTTGTATATTTTATCTTCATATAAAATATACATATATTCCGTATTTTCCTGGGTGTGTTGTACTTGAAACTCCTCATCGGAGTACTTAATGATATAATGTGGTTCGGTACTACAATTATATTATTCAAGTCGTTAATTTTCATTCGCCTGGTAGGTCCCAGTTGGGGGTCCACGGCACTGTAATATCCGCCTGATTTGGGGTGTTACAGGACATGCCAACAAGTAAAAATTTAACACCGCATACCAGCCGGAATCATGCAATCCCTATCCATTCCGGAGTGGAAATGGGAAAGCATATCTATGGATTTTGTTACCAAGTTACCAACGGCGGTGGGAGGAAGGGACACCATTTGGGTTATCATTGATCGGCTAACAAGATCGGCCCATTTTATTCCAATTTAGGAAGCAACCAGAGCAGAACAGTTAGCCACTATTTTCATCAGGGAGATCGTGAGGCTGCACGGTGTTCCCTTGTCCATCATATCGGATAGGGACACCATGTACGTGTCCCATTTTTGGAAATCCGTTCATAAAGCTATGAGGACCCAGTTGCATTTTAGAACAGCCTATCACCCTCATACGGATAGACAAACCGAGCGCACGATACAAACCTTACAAGATATGTTGAGGGCATGTGTGCTAGATTGGGGTAAGGATTGGGCTAGGCATCTAGGGTTGGTGGAGTTCTCGTACAACAACAGCTGGCATGCGAGCATAGGCATGGCACCATTTGAGGCCCTATATAGACGAAGATGCAAGTCGCTATTATACTGGGATGATGCTTCTGACACCATGGTTACCGAGTTAGATCTGATCCAGGAATCGATTAAGAAGATCTCTGTTGTTCGAAAACACTTGCTAGCAGCGCAGAGCCGACAAAAATCATATGCCAAAAACCGGCAGCGACCGTTGGAATTTGCAGTCGGGGATCACGTTTGGGTCAAAGTATCACCTATGCGAGGTATCTGGTTTTTCAGTCAGAAGGGCAAGTTAAGCCCAAGGTTCATAGGCCCGGTCGAGATATTGGACCAGGTAGGATAGCTTGCGTATCTATTTGCCCTGTCGCCGCATCTAGATGGAGTGCATAATGTCTTTCACGTCTCTCAGTTAAGGAAGTATGTCTATGATCCGAGTCACAAACTCAATTTCGAAGAAGTGGAAATTTCCGATGACGCTACCTTTAGAGAGGTGTCGATCACTATCTTGGATCGGCGTATGAAAACGTTGCGAAATAAAGCCATACCCCTTTTAAAGGTTCAGTGGTCGCACCACGGCATGGGGGAAACAACTTGGGAGACCGAGTCGAGCATGAAGGAGAGTCATCCAGAGTTATTTTCTTAGTTTCGGGACGAAATTGTTTTAAGAGGGATGGTATGTAATACTAACGGTATTTCACGCTTAATTACCCTGTACTATGTAATTTCTTATAGTGTGGTGTTTCCTTTTTTTATATTAATTGATTTATTTTAAAATGCTATTATGATACAATTGTGTGATGTGAATAGAATGGAGGTGATGTACCTTAACGTCGTTGGACAATCGTCGGTGTGAATATGACGGTGGCCAACGTCTTGTTCCTCGATGAATTGTTGACGAGTGAAAAGGTGGTCGCCCCATGGTTAAAATGTGATATATGACTAAGGTGCTGAACGGCTAACGTACGCTATAGGATATGCATAACATACGCTAGTTTCGTAGCATTACGTACGTTAACATCACTTGGTTACGCACGTAAGGCTTTAGTTGGTCTTTCGACCAAAATCTTTCTTTTGACGCGGATAGGGGTACTTTCGGCGGGCTAGAAGACAAACGAGTCAACTGCTCGTAACGTACGCTAATTGCCAAGCTTAGCATGCACTATGGTCAGGTGCCTTACGTATGTTATGACCCCTTACGTATGTAATAGATGGGGGAATTCCAGGCAGTAGCCTTTGGACGACCTTTACGCACGTTGACTGGAGTACATTATGTATGTAATGATTTTTACGTACGTAAAGCCTGGAGCTATAATGTACGTTAACACGATCGACTGTTATAAATAACACTTCCTCATTTCCCCTCAACCAAAAACTTGAAGTGAAGCGTCCTTGAAGCCTTTCCCAGCCCTTTACACGATTCTTGACCTCTGAAACACTTGAATTAACATAGAGAAGGGGATTCCTTAAGCTCCGGAGAAGATTATCTAGGTCAATCGATCCACTCTTCATTCCTCCTCGTGGTTCTTCGTCGGATTTTCATCATTCCTCATTGTTCTTCCTCTATTAAGGTAAGACTACCAAACCATGAGGCTATCTCTTCAATATTGTCATTATCCCTATTAGATTACGGATATTCGGGTAGTTTGCTAACTCTCGTAGACAATCTAACCGGACGAACTTGTAGTAATCAAAACTATCATTGCTCGTATATTTTGTTTTCATGCATCTCGTTATATTAATCATATGCGAAAATCCCCATCTCAATCAACCTTGAAAATATAAAACTTGACGAATCAATCGTAGGAGAAAATGCATAGGAATCCATCACCGTATGATAAACTAGTTGTAACCCAAATTTGCCATATGATTATCAACGTTAAATTAACTAGGAAGAATCAACTCGGTAGTGTTACCATCATTAAGAATCGAGCACTTGGAATAGATAATTGTATTAGTAGTTATGGAATTCAATTACGCTATAGTCGATTATTGTCAACCGGATAGGGATAATCTTGTTGAATAAATTGTTGTAATAATCGTTGATCATAAAAATTAAACAACATGATAATACGTATTGCTTGTGAATTTAGAAACACAGTACTAGCTTTGGCGAAATCGAACGAAGTTAAGAGTTCGGTTAGGAAAGGGAAGAGGAAACTAGTTTATTCGTCATTATCCATACGAGATGTTAATCGGGGATTATGTGAATAGGTTAAACTCGATTGGTCATGGAAGCCCAAGATACCGTAAGTCACTTACCGTCGGATTTAAGGCAAGTAAAGTCTTGCTCGAGAATTGTTAGTCTTATTCCAATGTTCGTAATACATGAATGTGCCATTGTGTGATGAATGCCGACTTTTGTCTTTCTCTAGAAAATGTATTATAAATGGGCCGATGTGTTGGGGATAAAACCTGAATGGTACCCGTGAGGAAATGTGTTGAGGGATAAGACCTAAAAAGGGCACTCACATTCCGGGGTATTCCTGTGTGGATACTTCCGTGACCCTTGGTTGCGACCTTGGGGTTTATGTGTTAAAAAGAGAAACACAACGTCAGTCATACTACGAATTATCTTCTATCTGTTATGTGGCACGGTGTTGATAAATTGTGTATATCATTGCAAATTATTGTTATTAATATTCATTCTCTGACCCCGGTTTGTCTGGCATGATTCGTCGTGCCAGGTAAATTTCTTAAATATGTGCAGGACATTCCCGAGGGGTTCGGTCAGGCTTGAATGGTGTTGGGATAAAGACTTGCTGCCGCATGATTTAATTTTAATTTTCGAAAATTCCGTTTATGTAATAATCGTGCCTTGAACTATGTTTTTTCAAAACATTCCGTCTTATGTTATGTAACCGCGGACTCAACGTTTTATAATAATTTCTTTAAAATATCTATTGCCCAAATTAGCCTTGTGGGTCCCGCTCGGGATTCACGGCACTGTAATACCTCGGGAAATTTTTGGGGTGTTACAGTATTGGTAATTTGATCTTCCATATAACACCAATGCACCATATTATCTGCAATACGAATAAATATACAATACATTTGCACAACCATAAGTTGAATTAAAATGCAAAACATCTGACGAAAATGTAACTAATATTCTCATTGGTAGTTACATGAAATTGAGGTAATACAAGCATGAAGCACTACTAGAAAAAACACTTTTACATTGGGTGAAAAACACTTTTACATCGGTTCTCGAACCGTTGTAGATCCAGCCGATGTAAAAAGTAACGAATTTTTACATCGATTTTTGACTCGATGTAAAAAGTCATTTACCACATCGATTTGCAAATACCTAATCTTATAAGTTTATATTATACTGTGAATAGTGCCCAAGGACATTCGATGTGCCTATATTTGTAATTATAACATTTAAATAAAGTTATTTAATATCATTTATTTCTCGTTGATTATTATAATGTGTGCATGTTTTAATATTATAATAATCGAATAATAGTTATTCACGAATAATAAGATTATTGAAATGTCCCTGGTCCAATCGCGTTGAATAGAGAATCAAGTGATTAATATACTAGTATAAGTTTGATTGATAATCAACGGATGATTATGCATATGGTATAGATCAATCTTATGGGTATTGGCTGGAGAACCAATACTGAACATACCCGCATTTAGATCACTGCATGGAAATATCATAAGTGAATCCCAATATAACAATATGTCAATAAATCCTTGAACCTGAGATTATTGGAATTAGTGGGAGTCATGCAGAGGGCAATAAATATTCTAGACGGGGATTTGTCACTTTCTTTAGTGAGAGAGATATCTGTTGAGCCCCTCGATAAGTAGGACTGAAGAAAATGAATGGCCATGCTCAAATGAAGAGTAATTTGATTCAATCTGTCTACTTAAGATCGAGAAAGCATTTGAACATAATAAGTATGACAATTTCCATGACTTAGTACAAATATGATATCGCGCGAAAAAGGGATTTAACACGTTAAACTTATATTATTTGGGTAGTCATAATGTCTTGCTAGAGACCGCTTATGATTTATTATTTATTAAGGTATTAAATAAATACCAACATAATGGACTATAAACTTATATTATTTGCCAATATAATGGACTATAAACTTATATTATTTGGGTAGTCATAATGTCTTGCCAGAGACCGCTTATGATTTATTATTTATTAAGGTATTAAATAATTTTCAATATAATATAAGCCTTTTGGGTCACACATACGACAGCTAAAGACAAGCAAGAATAATTAATAGATATAATATTAGATATTATATTTATTAAATAATGAGTAATATATAATATAGGACATTATATATTATATTATTTAATTATATCAACTGGAAAAGATGAATATAATATTAGATATTATATTCTTAAGACGATTAAATGATAAGTAATATATATAATATGAGATATTATATGTATTGTATTATTTAAAAAGTTGAGGGGCAACTAAGCAAATACTAGAGTTTGACTCTAGGGTTTACTTAGTATAAACAAAGGGTCTTGAAAAAGGAGTTGTCATAATAAAAATTACACAACCCTAATCTTGTAATACAAAAAACGCCCCCTTTTCTCTACTGTTCAGCCGAACTGCTCTCAGTCCGAAAGTCCATTTCGGCCATCTCCCTCTTATTCCCTTAGTTGATTTTGATCAACAGTACAAATCCTTGTAGCACGGAATTAATGGTTGCATCGTTTATCAATATTATTCATAAGGATCTAGCTATACGGCTTGTACCAGTTGTTCGCGTGTAGATCACCGAAGAGGAAGAGGATTTAATCACCATCTGGTGGCGTATGGTTTCGTAAGAAAGAGTTGAGATATGGGGAGAAGAAAAGTGGCGTGTCGGTGGTTCTAAGCTATGGGTGACAGAGCTTTTAGCCGGTAAGTGAATTGTAAGGTTGAGGGAGAAGAGGTTGAATCGCAGGGTTGAGGGAGAAGGTTTTCTGTTCTGAGTATTACAGGTGTGTATGACCTAAATTGGGTGGGGGAACTTTTTATATGTAGGTATTCGAGATTGGTTCTCAGCAAACCGCTGTAATGCATAGACATACCATATCGGTTTTTTATTAACCGATGTAAAAGATCTATTTACTAAATCAGTTTTATGTTGACTGATTTAAATAGCTGCTATATTAAATCGGTTCACTAATAACCGATGTAAAATGCAACCACAACATTTTTTAAATCAGTTTTACTACAAGCAATCTAGAAAGTGCGATGTAAAATGGTGTTTTTTGCACTAGTGACGTATGCTTTGCAGTATACAACCTTAACAATCTTCCACTTATACTCAAAATATGGTTTTAAGTATACTACTCTATTACATAGTCTATCATATCTCCTACTTAAACTCAATGCAACATTGCCATACACCGTAATTGTAATATCCTGAATTTCTACTATGGTTGTTTAATGTTATTTTATCTGAGTTATATTGTACATTGTGGAATATGTATAGTATGGATAAAATAATTGAAGGACTGAGACATCTGTATTGGTATAATTGTCGTACTTGGTTGACAATTGCATTTGAAGATATTGTGTGTCAGGTTTGTTGTATGATAATATTATTGGAAGGAGTACATGTATTCAGTCTGTCATGTATACATATCCAGTATAATGAGACGACAGACAAGAATAATTGGAAATGGCTGAGTATAGCCTGATTAACGTACGCTAAAGTAAGGACTTAGTGTGCGTTAATGCACAAGGCTTACGTACGTTAGGAAGGATAGTTAACGTACATAATGTCATATCAAGTAGGATTAGGCTGTGATCGATGGGTGGGTCCTGTGGTCGGCAACTTTCGGCACATATGTAGACATGCGAGTCAACATAGAGATTTACGTACATTATGGATAGCCGATTACATATGTTAAATGAGTATCATACTGTAGCAAGTCAAATCGGAGTTACGTACATTATGGCATGGGCCTTACGTACGTAAGTCATCGAACAAATTGATACAATAGCTTATGGACTGTCGTTACGTACGCTATCGAGGTCAGATAACGTACGTAATGACTGTTACATATGCTAGGGAGTTTATGTAGCGTACGTAAGGTACGAGTTTATATAAATACATGAGACCCATCACTTTGGCATTTTTGGAGATGTTCACTTCGTTTTTCGCCCTTCAACCCTCTAATATGGATTTTTGACTCTTCTAACTTGATTGTGAGATTGATGGCATGGATTAGAGCTTGAGATATGAAGATATTATTGATTCTTGAGGTGTTTGATTGTGTTATTCATCTTCTTGATGTATGTTGGTTAATCCTCTCTTTATTGTCGGGTTTTGATGTTGTTGTTGATGATTAATTCGTGCGATGATAGTTTATGGAAGTGTTGTGATGATTCTTGAAGTTTCATGGAGCTTGAGTTGAGGAAGATGATAATATGATATATATATATATATGTGTGTGTGTGTGTGTGTGTGTGTGTGGGATTAAGTTATTGTTATGAACATGATTATGGAATCATGGTGTTTTTTATTTTGATTATAAACATGGATTTGATGGTTATAACCAATATTGCGTTGGTTGTAGTGGCCGTTTTCGTATGTTCTCGACGAGTAATTAATCATGATATGAGGTTGAATCCACGAAGATTATGGTTAATCTTAGAATATGATTATTCGTGGTATTAAACTGATTGGATAGCTCGGATTGTCGATAGTATCGGTAGTATTATTTTACTGTGAATTTACAATTATGAACAAGGGGGAATCTTGTTAATTCATATTGGAGGTTGCGGAATAGAGTATATTATGTAATCTTTGTTATCGGGATAAGTTAATTATTGATATGATTACTGGATTGTGGAATCGTATTGTGGTTATGGATTCGTGATTGATTGATTGATTTGGGTTGTTCGGAGTTGTGTTTAATCGAGATATTATGGAACCGTTGGGTTTGTTGATTGGTTATATTGATTGTTGATTGTCATCGAACTTGTTGTTATCGATTATTACAATAGGTTGTGAGGATTGATCGTTGATTATAATAATATGGTGCGGTCGAGTTCGAGGATGTTCGTGAATTGCTTTGATCAGGGCCGATGAGCTTGTAGACGAAAGGAAGGAAATTGGTAAAGGCTTCCCTATCGTTGTATCGGTATCGAGGCAAGTTATTACTTGCTCAGTTTATAATATTTAATGAATGGTTTCAGTTTCATTAGTTTATAATTCGTATAGCAATGATTATAATTGTGAACTCTGGAGATTTGGGATTGTACGTTGTTTTCTAATTTTTGGAATTAAGTCATAATGTATATTATTTACATTTGTTATTGGTATACTTGGGTGTTGAGGATACATTATGGTAAAGACGAGGATATGAGTTATCTACAGTTCGTGATATTTTGGATCATCGAATATTTAGGATAATCGTTGGTGATGGTTTTTGACATCGAGATTGCTCTCGAAGGACTCGGGGCAAGTACTCTGATCATTTTTGTCATTTAGTGTCGATCATGTTGTAATACATTCGTGTATTGTTGTTAACATGCATTTGTGCATTGTGTCGTTTGTCCACCATGTGTTAGTTCGATAGGATCATCTTGGGTATCTATGCTGTGTGCGCTGGATCGTTGGATGGGTTTTCCACCTCATGTTGGTCCTACAGGATCATCTTGGGATCTATGCAGTGAATGCTGGATCATCGGATTACCCATGTGTTGTTGTTGTTGTGCATATGTATATTTTTGGTTATCCACCTCGTGTTGATCTAACAGGATCATATTGGGATCTATGCTGTGTGCGCTGGATCATCGGATTTCCATGAGTATACATTGTTGTTATTGTTGTGGGCATATTGATGTCGTCATGTGAGTACGCATTTCTAGGTCTCTAGTAGGACCAGGTCCGTATGTTGTATTGATCTGATCTCGGATTAGACTGACATGAATTGTCGTGGCATTGCGTATCTTGAGGTGCGTTTCGTACTTTTCTTCTTGGTACTTGTCTGTCGATTTGCAATTGATTATCATGTTATTTGATGATGTTATCCAATGGATTGAATTAGTCAAGGTTGGTATATCTCCGTATTGGTGAGTTATGATGATGTTTTGAGAATCTTGGGTAGTGTTTGAGGTACAGTATAGATGTCGTGTTTGAGTTTATTGGTTAATCGAGAATACGAGATGTGCAATATGGTAAGGGTTATTTTGATGAGGATTATCGCGAATTGGTGAGGTTATGACGTTAAGATTATATTGGTTGTATTCTCACTTTGTAATTTCATTGGTATGTAATTATTGATGTGATTTGATAGTTATCATTGTTGAGTATTATGGTTGACCCCATCGTGGGCTTTATTTTTAGGTTCTTGGGATATCGAGCTTGTAGGAGTCGTGAAAAGATGAGCTTCCCGGAGGATATTAGATATGGCATATGTTTATGAATTGAGTACTGACTAGTTGCCATTTTCCCACTGCAAAAGTATTTTTAGTTACTTGTTATATCCGCTGCGAGTGTGTTTTAAAGTGGGTTGCTAGTATTTTGCGAATTTGGGTTTATTTTGGAAAATCGTTTTCTAAACCATTTTGTCGGTACGTGTAAGCGATGGCTTAATGTAGACTTTTAGATTGATGAGTTTTGGCATTTCAGCCTTGTACTTTCAAATGAGATTTTACGACGGTATTGATAAATGGATTTCATAGAGTCTTTGAATATTTAAAAGATAATACCATCATCGCCGCTTAGGCGTATTTGAAATGTTTGTAAAAATGTCTTTTAGCCTTGTGGGTTCCGTTTCGGGGCCCACGACGCTGTAATATTGCCGGATGGCTCTGGGGGTGTTACAGAATATGGCATCGGAGCTTAGGTTGTGAAAACTTAGGCTGTCGGGTCGAGTCGAGTCATGTTTTTGTCACGTCATTTGAGTTATCGGTTGGCAAGTATTATAGCCCTGGGTTTTTGTTGTTCACTCGGGATTGTGTGTTATGTGGTATACTAGTGTGGTACTGTGGTTGTTTTAAACTTATCCAAATGGTATTAATGTGATTCTTTGGAAAGAGATGTGTCGTTTTTTGAGTTGACCTGATTTTGCAAAATGTGTTTTTTGAGAAATATTCGTGTCGTGTATATTCTCTAGAGTTAAGACAAGTGCCAGTATCACGGGGAATCGTCAGCTTCACGATCTGTAAGTATTTGGATTTTTTTTATTTTATTGAGGTTATTTGCAGTTTTAAGTTAATGTACTTTGAGAAACATTCGGAAAAATATTATGTGTTACAGTATGAAGTAGCAGAATATAATAGTAGCTTAATACGTCGGTTAAACTTGGAAAATGGAGTTGTGTATTTGGGAGAAATTTTGTGGATTGTTGAGAGGAACACGTAGCCATGCTAGTTTATTTTGAGATATATGAAACTGTTTTTGAGCATTTGAAAATGATACTTTTCAACATGATATGTTTTGAATAAACTATTTTGCTCGCTCTCATGAAAATGTATCTTTCTTAAATTTATTTTGAGAAACAATTTTGTTGTCTTTAAAAATATTTTTCATCATGGCATAGTTGAAGTGTTGCAGAATGGAATAATGGTCGATATAGCAAGTCATATGTGGAAAAGGTGATTTTAACAAAGTCTATATAATAAGATTTTAGATTCTATCGTGTGATTTTCCGACGAATATCAGTGGAGTTGGTGACGAGCCGAATTGGTATACAAGAGTATGGATGTGGTCAATCATTTGCATAATTTCATTTTATTTAATTGTGTGTATTCGAAAAGAATTATCGTCGAGTACTTGACATGAGCGAGCTAATTTAACTTTTCTGAAATTGATTTTTGTAGTCTTATGAATATATACATGTTTTGAGTTTTGAAATTCTTGAAAGAACTTTCGGAAATAGATTTTTATTGACAAGATTATATGATTTCAAGTTGTTTTGAAAATGTGATTGGTATACGTTCAAACGTAGTGCATAATGCATATCATGGTAAAGTTCTGAATAAGACTCTTAAGATGGATAACACATCAATTGGTACGATGAAAAGAGATTCAAACTTCAGTATGGTAGTTTGGAGTATCCAGGGATAACCGATTGGTTGATCAGATAAGAGGAATATGTTGCATGTTGTAGATTCATGTACAGTATATGATTTTGGAACTTTGGGTTTTGTGAAACCGGGGCATATGTGCTATGTGGCTCTATTGGTGTGGTAGTAGCGTGATTTTGCTATAGTGATTTTTGACTTTTGAGCCATATTGATTGGAGTATGATTGCGTATGTTCGACGGTTTGTGACTGGTTGTTCAAACACCGAGGGGTATGTTCAACAGTTGGGCGTGTTTCTTTGAGATCCACTACATGTGATTTGTGTAACGTTTTGAGAATTTTATTCTTTAGTATATCTGTCCCTGTGGTTCTGTGTTGATCGTGTTAGAGCTTACCGTGTGAGAGTATTCTCGGTTATTGTTGATCGTTCGTTGGTAGTATTGGAGTTTATCATGTGGATGATATTCTCGGTTGTGTTTTGACCTTTGGTTGGTCGTATTGGAGTTTATCATGTCGATGATATTCTCGGTTAATTTATTGGTCGATCATTGTTATTGATCATATGAGCGTTCAGACTTTGTGTCGATGTTTCGGAATTTGTTGCCATTGTTTTGGGCAGTTGTTTCATAGTTGTATCGTGTATTACTAGTTTTTATCAGGACTGGGACTTGATTGTGCGATCAGGCAGACACGCTTTGGCATATATTGATTATTCCATGATTGAGTTATAATGATGTATTTTGTTGAAATTTGTGAAATTGTGATTGTAAGAGTATTTAGGCTTTGAAGTGGGGTCATTTGCTAGTATCACGGGAGATAATCGACTTCATAGACTTGTAAGTATACTATTTTGGTTATTCATTAGTGATGATGATTGATCATTTTCGTGATAATTATGGATATAGTGGTTGAACTTTTGGTTGTGACCGGATTGCAAGTTTCGAGGATGAAACTTATTTTAATGGGGGTAGAATGTAATATCCTGAATTTCTACTATGATTATTTAATGTTATTTTATCCGAGTTATATTATACATGTGGAATCTGTATAGTATGGATAAAATAATTGAAGGACTGAGACATATGTATTGGTAAAATTGTCGTAATTGGTCGACAGATGCATTTGAAGATATTGTGTGTCAGGTGTTGTATGATAATATTATTGGAAGGAGTACATGTATTCAGTATGTCGTGTATACATGTATTGAGACGACAGACAAGAACAGTTGGAATTGGCTGAGTATATCCTGATTAACGTACGCTAAAGTAAGGACTTAGCGTGCGGTGATGCACAAGGCTTACGTACGTTAAGAAGGATAGTTAACATATGTAAGGTCATATCAGGCAGGATCAGGCTGTGATCGATGGGTGGGTCCCATAGTCGACAACTTTCGGCGCAGATGTGGACAGGCGAGTCAACGTAGATATTTGCGTACGTTATGGATAGCCCATTACGTACGTTAAATGAGTATCATATTGTAGCAAGTCAACTCGGAGTTACGTATGTTATGGCATGGGCCTTACGTACGTAAGCCATCGAATGAATTAAGATATTAGCTTCTGGACTGTCGTTACATGCGCTATTGAGGTCAGATGATGTACATAATGATTGTTACGTACGCTAGGGAGTTCATGTAGCGTAAGGTATGAGTTTATATAAATATGTGAGACCCGTCACTTTGGCATTTTCGAGATTTTCACTTCATTTTTCGCCCTTCAACCCTCCAGGATGGATTTTTGGCTCTTCTAACTTGATTGTGAGATTGATGGCGGATTAGAGCTTGAGATATGAAGATATTATTTATTTTTGATGTGTTTGATTGTGTTATTCATCTTCTTGAGGTATGTTGGTTAATCGTCTCTTTATTGTCAGGTTTTGATGTTGCTGTTGATGATTAATTCGAGTGATGATAGTTTAGGGAGTTGTTGTAGGGTTTTCCATGCATCAAATACATAAATCAAGAGTAAAATGCAGCGGATTAATTAATATGAAAACCCAATTGATGATCTCATGCAATAATTTAATTGTTTGATTAAAGGGTTAATCGAATTACCTTAATCCGACGAATAGATCTAGATCTGGACTAGCAGCAGATGAATATCTCCATACTCGAAGGTTTGTACTATTGATCAAGATCAACTAAGGTAAGAGGACTAGATGACCGATCCGCAAATTATACTGTAGAAGGAGATGGTCGATTTTTCCAAGAGATTGGGGGGGGGGGGGGATTTTTGGTGTTGTCTTCTTATGACAATTCCTTGTCATAGATCCCTTATTATTTATACTAAGTGATCCCTAGAGTCTAGACTCTACTATTTACTTAGTTACCCCTCAACTTATTAAATAATACAATATAATATCCAATATTATATATTACTTATTATTTAATCTCCTCATAAATGTAATATCCAATATTATATTTATTATTACCAGTTCATATTATTCCTACTTGTCAATAATTGTCGTATGTGCGACCCAAAAGGCTTATATTATGTTGGCAATTATTTAATACCTTATTACATAATAAATCATAAGCGGCCTCTATCAATACATTATGATTACCCAAATAATATAAGTTAATTAAACCTTTTAACGTGTCAAATCCCTTTGTCACGCGATATCTTGAGTCTGTCATACTTATTTATGTTCAAATACTTTCTCAATTTTAAGTAGACTGATTGAATCAAATAACTCTTCATTGAGCATGGCCATGCATTTCCTTCAGTCCTACTTATCGAGGATCCCAGCTGTAATACCCGCAATTTCGGTTTTCGGTAATTTTCTTTTTTTGGCTAGAGTCCATTTTTGATGATTCGCTTGTGACCGTTTCGTCATTTCGAGAATGATTAATTCTACACTTTTTGACATTCGAGTTCGTTTCGGTGTTGTTCTGTTGAGTTCCGTGCTTCATAACGACTTTTCCTCACTTGAGTTTGATTCTTGTGAATCTCGTTTGAAACTGTTGTTTCGAGTTTTTCGTAAGTCCGTTTTACTTTGTTAAACATGTTGTGAACTTCGGTTTGGGTATTCGAGCACGTCTCGTGAATTTCGGGCATTTTGGGCCATTTTGTAATTTCCTAAAAGTTATGGGTATCCGTATCTGTATTTATTGTCTCGACTCTTTTCTTGGTCGCGTATGATTAATTATTGCATTATGTTTTCATTCCGGGTCATTGATGCTGTCCGCGAGCATTTCGTCGTGTTCGTTCCGTACGTTTTCGGAAATCGAGTCGTCGGGTCATGGCGGCTGAGCACTGGCCGGACAGGTGCGGCACTGTCGGAAGTGTTGGGCACTGGCCGATCAGGCAAGGCAGGAACCGGCATAGCGCACGCTACGGCCGGAAGGCTGCGCGCGCTAACTCGGTAGGTGTACCGCACGCTGTCGATCGGCCCAGCGTATGCTATCGGATTTGGGCAGAGGGGTTCCGACGGTTCTGGACTCGGGTAGGATCGGCAGGTAGCGCACGCTACTGTCGGTCATGGCGCACACTAACCGGCAGGTGTAGCGCACACTGTCGGCCGACTAGCGTACGTTACCTGGGCGAGCTGTTTAGTCCAGAGGTTACTGGACAGGTCGACTAGCGCGCGCTAGCGTTCGCGCAGCGCACGCTATCGGGGCCGGGCGGGCAGGTCACGGTCGGCGGGTTTGGTCGGCAGTGCCGGGTTGTGCGGGCCCTGGCCGAGGGTTGTGGGCCGATACTGGCCGACAGCGCACGCTAGTCCAGGAAGGCTAGCGCACGCTAGTCCGACCCAGTATATATATGACATAATAGCCTTATTTTCACTCATTTTTCATTTCCTTTCTTTTCCGTCCGCGGCTGGAGGTTCGGAGGAGGCGAAGCCATGTTGTTAGACAATGAATCCACGAAGTTCTAGAGGTTATATCATTGATAAATCATCCTATAACATCCCTTGATCCAGCGAATCAAGGTTAGATCTCTAGAACCCTACTTTTGGGGAGAGTTGGGAATTTTCGTGTTTTTGTCCGATTCGTTCGGTTTTGTTGATTAATCCATGATAAATATGATTAATATTGTTGGTATTCTTAGTTTTCCTATGGATTCATGGTATATTTCATGGTTTTTACGGAATCGAGAGGGTTTAGTTGTGGTCCGCCCTCGTTGTCGTTTTTATACGAATATACATGAATCGTAGGCGGGTTTTCGGGTGTATTCCAATTCCGTATTCATTTACAAATGGTTGTGATTGTATTCTTTGAATCGTTAGGTTCGGTTTCGATGGTTCCTAGCATTCGTCGGTGACTTTCCTTTACGTTCGTTGCGTCGTCAATTATTCAAGGCAAGTATTTTTGGAAACCTTTATGCTTAACATGAAATGGTAATGTATATTGTGTGTGATTTGCTCATCTCGGGAGGGTCCAATGGGATCACGGAGGGAGTCCAATGGTTTGTGCCCTGGATTCATGAGTTTGTTTAGCTAGCCAGCTCGGGAGGGTCCTTAGAGGCCTCGAGTAGGATTTGTGGCTTCGTCCCGGTCCTAGGCGATGCATGTGCGTGATTTGTTTTATGATATTGCCAGCTCGGGATGGTCTTTAGAGGCCTCGAGTGGGATTTGTGGCTTCGTCCCGGTTCTAGGCAAATGTGATTGACTGTTTGTTTCCGGAAAAGACATGTCTGGTTTTGGTTTTGAAATGAATTGGTGCATTGTACTATGAAATGTGTAAGCGAATGGTTTACCTTGAATACTTGTACTAGCGTAATTGCTAACCCCTTTGGGGACCCGTTTTGGGGAAATTCTTGTTATGGATTTCAAGTTATGTTCAGCCAGACGAGTGGGCACTGGGACGGTACGAGGATGTCGGCCAAGGTTGTTGACATGTGCAATTGAGTCTTACGATTCCTACTGTCTCTTTTGATATGGTTATTTTCCAAATTGTAAACTTATAGATTGTACTCGCGAGTACTTAGGCTTTTCCTTTCGGATTGTGATTGGTCTTCGTTGAAGTTACTATATTTGTCGGTTGATGTTTATTATGCCGGTTGTACCGGACGTGTTATTTTATATTCTTGTTGTTAACAATTGTTTCCTTGCTAACCGAGACAGGTTAGTCGAGTGGTGTTTTCTTGTTTTAGCCTGGTAGGTCCCATGTAGGGGTCCACAGCACTGTAATACACCTCGAATATCTCGGGGGTGTTACAGAAAATGGTATCAGAGCTCTAGGTTTATGGATACCTAGGCTTGTTGGTTATTTGGGTCTAGTTGTGTTTTGTTTTGCACATTGTCACACCACTGCCGGCATCTCAGTACATCCAGTGCTAGTAAGTTTTCCTTACTCGATTCTCTTGTTTTCTCGTATTGTATTTCCACTTCTTGAACTGTGATTGTCTCTCTCGTACTTATCATCGAGTTGTTTTTCGATCCATCCGGTACGTGTACTATTTGATTCTAGTATTGCGCAGTCGTTTAACTCTCTGGAGTATGTACGCCGTTCTGGGCTTGACCGTTTGTCATCTTGTGAGCCTTCCACCTCTAAACTTCCTAGCGTTGGTAGGATCGTTGGCGATCGAAAGATCCGAGATTTGCTCCGTGGTACTTTCATGACGTGGAAGTTTTGAATATTGATATGTTCCGGGAAATGTATCGATGGCAGAGTTTGTTGAGAAACTCACATAGATGGTTTCGACATGTGTTCGAATCGGTGTTCATTAGTTATGCTGTTAAAGTTGAAAAGATAGATTGACATATGTTTAAAATTAGTGTTTTCGAGTTGCGCTTGTTGAACTGGTGATTTTTGAATGAATTATATGCGTGTGTTCGGAAATTGATGGTACTTGGCTAGTTGTTGTTATTTATAACCAATGTGTTCCTATCAATAATAATACATGCGGCGTGTATGCTTGAAAATTTCTTAGACTTGATCATATTGTGGGTTTTTGAAAAGTGACATGAATTTGGGCGAGCCAGCCTTGTATTTTCAAAAAAAACCTTGTGTCGGTATTTGAAAGTCGCGTTTAAAAGTGTTTTAGGACATTTTATAAAATGCTACCGCTGTTAAACCCTTGTCGTGTTTGAAAGGGTCTTGAAAACGATTTTTTAACCTATCAGTTTTATTTTCGAATAACTAGAGTATACGATTTTAAAAATCAGATTAGCTTGGGGAAACCTAGGCTGTCGGGTCAAGTTGTGTTTGTTGAGTTTTGTCTCATCGGATTTTGTCTGACTTAGTCGTG
Organism: Orobanche coerulescens; assembly: GCA_033398695.1. Lineage (NCBI taxonomy): Eukaryota > Viridiplantae > Streptophyta > Magnoliopsida > Lamiales > Orobanchaceae > Orobanche > Orobanche coerulescens. Next base: position 57,780,654 of record CM065808.1, on the reverse strand, counting down.
TCGTGATGCGTCATCTGAGTTTATTGGTCGTGATTAGTATCGAGGGGCGATCGTCATTTTCGTGCGACCTATGGATGTAAGACTCCCTTCTTTGTCTGGTGCCTTGTGTGACACGAGTTATTTGTATGATTAGTTGTTAAATGATGGAATCCTTCTATGGATTTTGATTTCACGATATGTGTTTATTCGACTCTCGTATTTAGTTTATACGAGGAGTGTCGTCGCTGCTGATGTATTTTCGAACAGCATTTTATCCGCTGTGTGAGTCTTTCAAAATGACTTTCGGTATTTTGCAAACTGAGTTTTATTTCGTAAAACCGATTCCCTTAACCGAGTTTTGGCACTTTGGCCTTGATCGTTTTGGCGACATTCTTATGACGGTACTTGGTGTTGTTAAATGACTTTTGCGAGTGTTTTGAAAATATTACCGTCATCGGTCTTTTTGACATTTTTGAAATGACATGGAAAATTTTGCTTAGCCTCGTAAATCCTGGTGAAAAGGGTTTACGGCGTGTAATATTCCCAGGAGGATCTGGGGGTGTCATACCCATTTCTGAGATGTTCTGTTACTGTCTCTCTGAGTCGTTAGCGCACGCTACGCTTTGCGGCTAACGCGCGCGAGAGTGCGTTGGTAGCACGCTAAGGGAAGGATAGCGCACGCTATCTGGTAGTTCAGGGCAGTCCAGGAGCTACTGGACTGGGTCTGAAGTTCTCATTAGCGCACGCTAACACTTGGTGTTAGCGCACACTAACAGTGTATTTTTAGTCAGGAGTTTTGTTTGGTGCCGTGATAGCGCACGCTAACCTTAATAATTAGCGCACGCTAATTGTGTCCAGTATAAATACTGGACACCAGTCTAAAATCTGCATTTTTCTTCATTTCTTCTTCTTCCTCCGTGAGTTTGAGACGTAGCGACTAGGGTTCCCATAGATGCTTATTTTCTTCCATCCAAAGGTGTTTTGGAGTATCCTAGGTGATTATAACATCATCTAATCCATTGTTCTTCACCGAATCTAGGTATTTTTCTTGAATCCATAGAGTTGACTTTTTGGAGTTTTGTTCTTGATTTCGTTTTCCATCCGGTTTTGATAAACTGATTGTTGTTTAATGATGTTGTTAAACATATGCTAGGGATTGTATATCGGTGTCTTGATTTTGAACGATTTGATGCGTGTGCTATGATGTGTTTAAGTGAATGTTGATACGTGTGAATTTTGGGCATTTTGGCCTATTATACTTCTGAAAAACCTTGAGTATCTTAGAAAATAAACCTCGAGACGTACTTTTAAAAAGAATTATTTTCTCGCAGTGTTCTCAAGATGCCTACTAGCGCCACACTATGTTTCAAAATTATTCTACTTTGAGGATCAAAGTATTTTGAGATATTTCTAATGATTTAGAAACGCATTTGCTTAAACCCGAAGGTCGAATATTGCTGAAAGGTTTTAATTTAAAGAAAGGTGTCCTCATTTTTTTTATTTTTATCAAACGCAAGATGATTTTTTTTCAAAGTCTCGATGACGATGTTTGTACTATTTTTTTGATATATGATACTCAAGATCAACTGGTGCTTCCAAATTATTTTCAAAAGGGTGGCTTTTGTTTTTAAAACCTATCGTTCCAATTTGCGGTCCGGGAATATATGTGTGATGTTCGTACTCTCGTTAGGGTCTTAACCCCCGAGTTGTGATTGAATTGGTGGTGTGAGCGTTGAGTCGTTCGCCACGCAGTTGTTGTGGTAGCCCTCTGTGTGAGGTGTGATGTTGGTATTGGATGTTGTCGCCTCGTAGTGATTTGTGCGTTCGCATATATGCGAGCTTTTAGAGCTTGGGTTGGTATGATTGTGTGCATCGGTGATTGTTACGCGTTGTGTCGGTTGCTTGTTGTATTGTTACCTTGGTTCCGTTGTTGTGAGTTTCGGGGGGCGGGGTCAAAGGTAATACCCGTATTATTTTTGACTTCTGCATTTTCTCTTTCCCAATTCAATCGACTCGCTCGTATTCATTGATACTCTCTGAACTTGTTCTGTATTTCGGTTTTTATCATTCGAACAAGCCATGATCTTATTTTGGTTCGATCTGGTTATTGCTGTAACTTTTTCGAGTTGGTTCGATTCTTGTGAACCTTGTTTGAAAGTAACATCTTTTAGTTCCTACCATCTCTTTTCGTCTTGAGTTGAAGTGTGAACTTCGGAGTCGTTAGATCATTGTTGTTCGAACATTTTTGATTCGATCGTGGTCACCTTTGCAGATTACTGTACGCATCATTTCTGTTTTCGACTATTCGTGTTTCCTTGTAATAGGTGCCTTGTGTTTTGCGACTGTTCAGATAATTGACTTGATGATATTATCTATTTGATGACGCTTGTCACTTGTTGGTTTTATTATGTCTCTACCTGTAGCGTTGTGTTGGTCGTCATGGAGCGCGTTTTCACGCCGTATGTTTCTTTGCGTTGTTCGTAACGTTTCGCCGTTTGGGCGTGAGTTTTCGGTTCTTGTGTACCTCGTTGAGTTTTCCTGGCGGGATATTTCTTCTCCCTACTTGTTTTAAGTTTCGGGACGAAACTTCTTTTAAGTAGGGTAGTAATGTAATACCCGCAATTTTGGTTTCCGGTAATTTTCTTTTTTTAGCAAGAGTCCGTTTTTGACGACTCTCTTGTGACCGTTTCGTCATTTCGAGAATGATTAATTCTACACTTTTTGACATTCGAGTTCATTTCGGTGTTGTTTTGTTGAGTTCCGTGCTTCTTAACGACTTTTCCGCACTTGAGTTTGATTCTTGTGAATCTCGTTTGAAACTATTGTTTCGAGTTTTCCGTAAGTCCGTTTAACTTTGTTAAACGTGTTGTGAACTTCGGTTTGGGTATTCGAGCACGTATCGTGAATTTCGGGCATTTTGGGCCATTCCTATAAGTTATGGGTATCCGTATCTGTATTTGTTGTCTCGACTCTTTTCTTGGTCGCGTATGATTAATTATTGCATTATGTTTTCATTTCGAGTCGTCGGGTCATGGCGGCTGAGCACTGGCCGGACAGGTGCGGCACTTTCGGAAGTGCTGGGCACTGGCCGAGCAGGCACGGTAGGAACCGGCGTAGCGCAAGCTACGGCCGGAAGGCTGCGCGCGCTAACTCGGCAGGTGTAGCGCACGCTGTCGACCGGCCCAACGTACACTATCGGATCTGGGCAGGGGGTTTCTGAGGGTTCTGGACTCAGGTAGGATCGGCAGGTAGCGCACGCTACTGTCGGTCGTGGCGCACGCTGACCGACAAGTGAGGCGCACGCTGTCGGCCGACTAGCGTACGTTACCTGGGCGAGTGGTTTAGTCCAGAGGTTACTGGACAGGTCAGCTAGCGCGCGCTAGCTTCCGCGCAGCGCACGCTATCGGGGTCGGGCGGGCAGGTCACGGTCGGCGAGTTTGGTCGGCAGTGCCGGGTTGTGCATGCCCTGGCCGAGGGTTCTGGGCCGATACTGGCCGATAGCGCACGCTAGTCCGGGAAGGCTAGCGCATGCTAGTCCAGCCCAGTATATATATGACAGAGCAGCCTCATTTTCACTGGTTTTTCATTTCCTTTCTTTTTCGTCCGCGGATGGAGGTTCGGAGGAGGCGAAGCCATGTTGTTAGACAATGAATCGACGAAGTTCTAGAGGTTATATCATTGATCAATCATCCTATAACATCCCTTGATCCAGCGAATCAAGGTTAGATCTCTAGAACCCTACTTTTGGGGATATTTGGGGATTCTCGCATTTTTGTCCGATTCGTTCCGTTTTGTTGATGAATCCATGATGAATATGATTAATCTTGTTGGTATTCTTAGTTTCCCTACGGATTCATGGTATATTTCGTGGTTTTTACGGAATTGAGAGGGTTTGGGTGTCGTTTTTATACGAATATACATGAATCGTAGGCGGGTTTTCGGGTGTATTCCAATTCCGTATTTATTTAGAAATGGTTGTGATTGTATTCTTCGAATCGTTAGGTTCGGTTTCGATGGTTCCTAGCATTCTTCGGTGACTTTCCTTTCCGTTCGTTGCGCCGTCAATTATTCAAGGCAAGTATTTTTGGAAACCTTTATGCTTAACGTGAAATGGTAATGTATATTGTGTGTGATTTTCTCACCTCAGGAGGGTCCAACGGGATCACGGAGGGAGTGCAATGGTTTGTGCCCTAGATTCATGAGTTTGTTTAGCTAGCCAGCTCGGGAGGGTACTTAGAGGCCTCAAGTGGGATTTGTGGCTTCATCCCGGTCCTAGGCGATCCATGTGCGTGATTTGTTTTATGACATGGCCAGCTCGGGAGGGTCCTTAGAGGCCTCGAGTGGGATTTGTGACTTCGTCCCGGTCCTAGGCAAATGTGATTGACTGTTTGTTTCTGGAAAAGACATGTCTGGTTTTGGTTTTGAAATGAATTGGTGCATTGTACTATGAAACGTGTAAGCGAATGGTTTGCCTTGAATACTTGTACTAGCGTAATTGCTAACCTCTTTGGGGACCCGTTTTGGGGAAATTCTTGTTATGTATTTCAGGTTATGTGCAGCCAGACGAGCGGGCGCTGGGACGGTACGAGGATGTTGGCCAAGGTTGTTGACATGTGCAATTGAGTCTTATGATTCCTACTGTCTCTTTTGATAAGGTTGTTTTCCAAATTGTAAACTTATAGATTGTACTCGTGAGTACTTAGGCTTTTCCTTTCGGATTGTGATTGGTCTTCGTTGAAGTTACTATATTTGTCGGTTGATGTTTATTATGCCGGTTGTACCGGACGTGTTATTTTATGTTCTTGTTGTTAACAATTGTTTCCTTGCTAACCGAGGCAGGTTAGTCGAGTTTGTTTTCTTATTTTAGCCTGGTGGGTCCCATGTAGGGGTCCACGGCGCTGTAATACACCTCGAATATCTCGGGGGTGTTACACCAGCAGATATCTCTCTCACTTAAGAGAGGGAAAAATCCCCATCTTGATTATTCATTGCCCTCTACATGACTCCCACTAATCTTGATCGCTAACCTTTATAATCAACATGTTTCAGATGACGTTGGATTAAGTCAAGGCATAACAGTTATTATGTTGGACTCTATGATAATCTCAGGTTCAAGGATTTATTGAAATACTATTATATTGAGATTCACTTATGACATACCCATGCAGTGATCTCAATGCGGGTCTGTCCAGTATTGGTTCTCCAACCAATACCCATAATATTGATCCGTACCATACGCATAATCGTCCGATGATAATCAATCAAACTTATACTAGTATATCAATCACTTGAGTCTCTACTCAACGCGATTGGACAATGGACATTTGAATAATCTTATCATTCATGAATAACTATTATTCGATTATTATAATATTAAAACATGCACATATTATAATAATCAACGAGAAATAAATGATATCAAATAACTTGCCACAACAAATGGCGACAAGAATTTCTACTATCAATAGTCTTCAATCCGTTTGGAGAATTCTTGTAATATCCGAAAATTCTACTACTATTATTTAACATTATTTTATCCGAGTTATGTTGTACAGTGTGGTATCTGTACAGTATGGATAAAATAAATGAAGGACTGAGACATCTGTATTGGTACAATTATCGTACTTGGTTGACAATTACATTTAAGAAGTATATGTATTCAGTATGCCGTATGTTCGTATTCTGTATGTTGAGACGTTGGACAAGAATAGCTGAAAATGGCTAAGTATAGCCTTATTAGCGCACGCTGATATTCATGCATAACGCACGCTATCGTGCAGGATTAGCGCACGCTACGTTTATAGGTTAGCGTCGCTGAGTGCATGCATCGGAAGGAATCTGCGTGTGGACCCTACCGCTTCGGCGCACGTTCTGATAAGTCAACGGATGTTGTAATGTAGTGTTAGCGCACGCTAATGCATGTTGATTAGCGCACGCTAACTGTATATTGGACAAAAAGGAATCTTATCCTAGTCAGAGCTGTCGGCGTGTGGACCCGTGTTCGGAGCATACAGACAAACGAGTCAACTGATGTTAGCGCACGCTAAACGCAAGGACTTGCGTACGCTAGAGAGTGTAAATTACGTACGCTAATGCATGGGCATTACATACGTAAGCTCATGTACGAAGCGAGACAGTAGTCTCTGGACTACGATAGCGCACGCTAACAAAGGTCAGTTAGCGCACGCTAAAGCCTTAGCGCACGCTAAACATGAGATGTTAGCGCACGCTAGTAATGCAGTCTATATAAGGGACAGATGGGTATTATGAAGCATTTCGTCCATTCTTTCACTTTCAGTCGATAGAGAGAGCTTTGGGAGGTTCTTGAGGTTCCCAAGCATGGTGAGGTGGTGATCTTTAACAAGATTAAAGATGGAAATTATGGATTAAAGCTTTGTTCTTGAAATCATTGGTGATTCTTGGAAATGGATTCAACCTTGGAAATCAATCCATCCCTTCATAAAGGTAATCACTCTTCATCTTTGGATTTCGTTTTGGATTGAATGTTGATGATTATTACATAAACAAGTTTGACAAGCATGATTATGAGATGGATTACCAGAGTATGATGGTATTAATATGATTCTTGTGATTTAGATTGTGTCGTTCGTTTTCTTGAGATAAGTGGATTAATCCTTCTCCTCAGTTTCGGATGTTGATGTTATTGTAGATGATTACTCTTTGTAATGGAAGATTAAGGAAGTGTGGTTACGTTCTTGACGTTTCGTGTATTAATATTAAGGAAGATGATATATGGATATAGAACTTGGATTATAAGTTGGATGATTGTTTATATGTTAAAGGATATCGGATTTCGTTGTTTTGATAGCTTTGAACATGATTCAGAATCACTTAGCGTTCTTGAAATCGCCATAAGTTGATCGGTATCTGAAAAACATGCATCTGTCCAGCATTAGCGCACGCTACGTTTACTGCCTAGCGCGCGCTAATGGGAGCAACTTAGCGCACGCTACGTTAGGTGATTAACGTGCGCTAAGAAGCCAGAAAGTGCAGTATTTTCGTGTTGTGGTTGTAAATTCGTGCTGGTTTGAGTAGGATTGATTCGACTAGTGTTTAATCGAGATATTGTCGAGCCGTTGGGTTTGTGAATTGGTTTTATCGATTGTTGATTGTTATCAAACTTGTTGTCTATCGATTACTGTAATAGGTTTAGAATATTGATCGGTGATTACAACCGTGTGTTGCGGTCGAGCTCGAGTATGTTCGTGAATTGCTTTGGTCGGGACCGAGGGACTTGTAGATGACGGCAATGGAATTGGTAACAGCTTCATCGGTATCGAAGTAAGTTATTACTTGCTCAGTTTATAATATTTAATGAATGGTTTCCGTTTCATTCGTGTATAATTCGTATAGCAATGTTTATAATCGTAATCACAGGATATTTGAGATTATAAATCGTATTCGAGTTTTGGGAATCTAAATCATAATGTATATGATTTACTTTTGTTATTGGTATACTTGTATATCGAGCATATATTGTGCTAAAGATGAAGATATGAATTATCTGCAATCCGTGATACTTTGGACCGTCGAGTATTGAGGATAATGGTTCATGATGGTTTAGACATTGAGATCGTTCTCGAAGGACTCGGGGCAAGTACTCTAATCATTTTTATCATTTGTGTCGATCATGTCGTGATACATTCGTGTATCGTTGTTGTCATGCATTTGTGCATTGTTGTTGTCGTGTATTGTGTATTGTTGTTTTGTGCAGTTGTGCATTGTTGTCATATGTCCACCTCGTGTTGGTCCGACGGGATCATCGGGGGATCTATGCTAGCGCGCGCTGGATCATCGGACAGGTTTTCCACCACGGTTGGTCTGACGGGGTCATCGTGGGATCTAGGCAGTGAACGCTGGATCATCGGATTACCTACGTGTTGTTGTTGTGCATATGTATATTATGGATTTGCCATAAGTATACATTGTCGTTATTCTTGTGATCATATTGACGTTGTCATATGAGTATGCATTTGTAGGTCTTGTGTTAGGACCATGTCCGTATGTTGTGTTGATCGATCTCGGATTAGGCGACGTGATGGAAATGGTATTTCGTATCTTGAGGTATGTTCCGTATTTCCTTGATACTTGTCTTTGATGGACAATCGATTTTCGTATTGGAATTGTCGACGTTATCCGAAGGACTGAATTGGCCAGAGTTGGTATAATTTCCGTATCGCGAGTTATGATAATGTTTTTGAGAACCTTGGGTATTGTTGAGATACCGTACAGATATTTTGGTATTATCCCATGGTGATGTTAAGGATACGAATTGTGGATTTTCGTAAAGTTAAGACGGTAAGATTACATTGGTCGTATTCTTACTTAGTATTTCCATTGATATGTAATTATTGACGTGATGTGATGGTTATCATTATTGGATATTATGGCTGACCCGTCGTGGGCTTTCTTTTAGGTTCTTGGATTATCAAGCTTGTAGCGGTCGTGGAGAGATGAGCTTCCCGGAGGATCTTGGCTAGAACATGTATTTGTGTATTGAGCTTACATTCGGTTGTTGTATTCATTTGCTAGAGTATTTTAATCGTTTGTCTTTTTCCATTGCGTGAGTATTTTTAAATGGTCTTTTGGTATTTGGTAACTTAGGTTACCTTGGCGATCGTTCTCTAAATATATTCAGCCGATGCGTGTAGCGATAGCTTAACGTATGTTCTTAAACTGTTGAGTCTTGGCATTTCGGGCCTTGTGGTTTCAAATGAGTTTTTACGACGGTTTGATAAACGAGTTTTATAAATCTTCGAATGGTTTTAATAGATAATACCGTCGTTAGCCTCTTGGGCGTTTTGTAAATGTTTGCGAAAATTTCCTTCAGCCTTGTGGGTTCCATCTCGGGGCCCACGGCGCTGTAATATTCCCGGTCGGATGCGGGGTGTTACGAATATGGTATCAGAGCTTAGGTTGAGAAAACCTAGGCAGTTGGGTCGAGTTGGGTCGTATTTCTGTCGCGTCATTTGAGTTGTCGATTGAAAAATATTGGAGCGTGAGTTTTTGTTGTTCACTCGGGCTTATGCGTTGTGCGATTTGCCAGTGTAGTACTGGTCTTGTTATAAACTTTTTCAAGTGGTGTTAACGTGTTTCTTCGGATAGAGCCGTGTTGTGTTCTCGAGTTGAACTAAGTTTGCAAAATGTGTGTTTTGAAAATATCTGTGTCGAGTATTTTCTTGAGTCGAGACATGTGCCAGTATCACGGGGAATCGTCGGCTTCACGATCTGTAAGTATTTGGATTTTTGAATTTCATTGAGATTTATTGCCGTTCTAAGTTGATACGTTTTGAGATTCAGAAAGATATTATGCTTCACAGTATGAGATGACAGAATTGGGATATGATTGATGATCTTGAAAAGTTATGATTTTGGAAATCAATATGTCGATTAAGTTTTGGAACGGAGTTTTGCATTTGGGAGAAATATTGTGGATTGTTCAGGAGAACATGTAGTCATGTTAGTTCATCTTGAGATATATGAACTGTTTTTGAGCATTTGAAAATGGTACTTTTCAAAATGAATGTTTTACAGATGTTTTACCGTAAATGATTTTGGGCGAGACCCAATAAATTTTTGAAATTGTTTTATAACTCAGGACTTGGGGTCCGAAAAAGAGTTTCCTACTTTTTAAACTCCTTGTAATGCAGAACGAGATACGGGCTGAGACCCTAATATTTCAAAAGACTTTTCTGTTTTCTTAAAATCTCCCGAGACTTGTAAAATACTTTATCAATCATTTACCTATTTCGTTTCTGCCTGTCGCAGTTTTGATTTACTTGTTCAAATGAAACTTCTCGGGAAGTCTTTCGTTGTGTTGATTTGTTTCAAGGCATTGTCATAGCATAATTGAGGTGATCCAGGATGAAAAATGGTTGACGTTGCGAGTCATATGTGGAAAAAGGAGTTTTTGTCGGAGTCTATACATTGAGATTTTGGATTCTATCGTGTAGTTTCCTGATGGAATATCAGTGGGATTTGTGACGAGCCGGATTGATATATAGGAGTACGGATGTGGTCAATCATTTGCATAGTTTTCATTTTAAAACTTCGAAATCGTGTGGATTCGAAGGAAACTGTTATCAAATACTTGGCACCCAATGAGCCGATTCATTTTTCGAGAATTGATTTGGTGGTCTTACCAAAATTTATGTTTTGAGTTTTGAAATTTTTGAAAGAACTTTCGAAAATTTGTCTCCTTGACAAGATTATATGATTTCAAACTAGTTTTGAAAATGTGATTGATGTACATACGCATTGAATGCATAATGCATATCGTGGTGAAGTTCTGAATGAGATTCACGAACTGGATAAGACATCAGTATGGTAGGAGGAAAAGAGATTCGAACTTTAGTATGGCGGTTTGGTTATCCAGGATGATCGGTTGATCTATTGAATGAGAGAGATATCTGCGTGTTGTAGATTCATGCACAGGATGTAATTTTGGAACTGTGTATTTTGTGAAACCGTGAAATTTGTGTTATTTGTTTCCTTTGGTACGGTTTTTGCTCGATTTTATCATAGTTAATTTTTAATGATTTCTTTGTAAGTATAGATTTGGGGAGGGTGACCCCATCTTTGGTGGGTTTTGATATTGAGTGGTCGTTCCCACTCCATGTATGATTGGATATGTTCGTCGGTTTATGATTGGTTGTTCGTATGCCGAGGAGTATGTTCGACGATCAGTGTGTTTATTGAGATCCACCGTATGTGATTGGTTTGTCGTTTTGAGAATGCTATTCTTTCGTATATCTGTTTAGTGGTTACGTGTTGACCGTGTTGGAGCTTATCATGGTGATGATATTCTCGATTGCGTTTCGACCTTTGGATTGGTCATATTAGAGTTCATCATGTCAATGATATTCTCGATTAATTTATGGGTTGATCATTCTTGGTGATCATCGGCGTTGATTTTGTGTTGATATTTCGGGATTCGTTGCCATTGTGTTGGGCGGTTGTTTCACGGATGTATCGTGTATTATTGATTTGTATCGGGATTGGGATTTGATTGTGCGATCGTGCGGACAAGATCTAACACGGATAGATTATTTCATCGACGATAATATATCTGGTTGGGACTTATGGAATTGTTATTGCAAGCGTGTTGAGGCTTTTCAGTAAAGTCACTTGCTAGTATCTCAGAAGATCGTCGACTTGGCCATATGTAAGTATGCTATTTTGGTTATTCGGTAATAATGATGATTCATCGTTGTCGTGATTATTTTGGAATATTTTGGTTGAACGGTTTATTTGTTTTTATGACGGATTGCAAGTTTCGAGACGAAACTTATTTTAAGTGGTGTAGTATGTAATATCCGAAAATTCTACTACATTAATTTAACAATATTTTATCCGAGTTATGTTGTACAGTGTGGTATGCATGCGGTATGGATAAAATAAATGAAGATCGAGACATCTGTATTGGTACAATTATCGTACTTGGTTGACAATTACATTTAAGAAGTATATGTATTCGGTATGCGTATGTTCGTATTACGTATGTTGAGACGTTGGACAAGAATAGCTGAAAATGGCTAAGTATAGCCTTATTAGCGCACGCCCGATATTCATGCATAACGCACGCTATCGTGCGGGATTAGCGCACGCTACGTTTATAGGTTAGCGTACGCTAGTGCGGACAGATCGGAAGGAATCTGCGTGTGGACCCGGCCGCTTTGGCGCACGTTACGATAAGTTAACGGATGTTGTAATGTAGTGTTAGCGCACGCTAATGCATGTTGATTAGCGCACGCTAATCGTATATTGGACAAAAAGGAATCTTATCCTAGTCGAGCTGTCGGCGTGTGGACCCGTGTTCGGAGCATACGGACAAACGAGTCAACTGATGTTAGCGCACGCTAAACGCAAGGACTTGCGTGCGCTAGAGAGTGTAAATTACGTACGCTAATGCATGGGCATTACATACGTAAGCTCATGTACGGCGAGACAGTAGTCTCGGACTACGATAGCGCACGCTAACAAAGGTCGATTAGCGCACGCTAAAGCCTTAGCGCACGCTAAACATGAGATGTTAGCGCACGCTAGTAATGCATTCTATATAAGGGACAGACGGGTATTATGAAGCATTTCGTCCATTCTTTCACTTTCAGTCGATAGAGAGAGCTTTGGGAGGTTCTTGAGGTTCCCAAGCACGGTGAGGTGGTGATCTTTAACAAGATTAAAGATGGAAATTATGGATTAAAGCTTTGTTCTTGAAATCATTGGTGATTCTTGGAAATGGATTCAACCTTGGAAATCAATCCATCCCTTCATAAAGGTAATCACTCTTCATCTTTGGATTTCGTTTTGGATTGAATGTTGATGATTATTACATAAACAAGTTTGACAAGCATGATTATGAGATGGATTACCGGAGTATGATGGTATTAATATGATTCTTGTGATTTAGATTGTGTCGTTCGTTTTCTTGAGATAAGTGGATTAATCCTTCTCCTCAGTTTCGGATGTTGATGTTATTGTAGATGATTACTCTTTGTAATGGAAGATTAAGGAAGTGTGGTTACGTTCTTGACGTTTCGTGTATTAATATTAAGGAAGATGATATATGGATATAGAACTTGGATTATAAGTTGGATGATTGTTTATATGTTAAAGGATATCGGATTTTGTTGTTTTGATAGCTTTGAACATGATTCAGAATCACTTAGCGTTCTTGAAATCGCCATAAGTTGATCGGTATCTGAAAAACATGCATCTGTCCAGCATTAGCGCACGCTACGTTTACTGCCTAGCGCGCGCTAATGGGAGCAACTTAGCGCACACTACGTTAGGTGATTAACGTGCGCTAAGAAGCCAGAAAGTTCAGTATTTTCGTGTTGTGGTTGTAAATTCGTGCTGGTTTGAGTAGGATTGATTCGACTAGTGTTTAATCGAGATATTGTCGAGCCGTTGGGTTTGTGAATTGGTTTTATCGATTGTTGATTGTTATCAAACTTGTTGTCTATCGATTACTGTAATAGGTTTAGAATATTGATCGGTGATTACAACCGTGTGTTGCGGTCGAGCACGAGTATGTTCGTGAATTTCTTTGGTCGGGACCGAGGGACTTGTAGATGACGGCAATGGAATTGGTAACAGCTTCATCGGTATCGAAGTAAGTTATTACTAGCTCAGTTTATAATATTTAATGAATGGTTTCCGTTTCATTCGTGTATAATTCGTATAGCAATGTTTATAATCGTAATCACAGGAGATTTGAGATTATAAATCGTATTCGAGTTTTGGGAATCTAAATCATAATGTATATGATTTACTTTTGTTATTGGTATACTTGTATATCGAGCATATATTGTGCTAAAGACGAAGATATGAATTATCTGCAATCCGTGATACTTTGGACCGTCGAGTATTGAGGATAATGGTTCATGATGGTTTAGACATTGAGATCGTTCTCGAAGGACTCGGGGCAAGTACTCTAATCATTTTTATCATTTGTGTCGATCATGTCGTGATACATTCGTGTATCGTTGTTGTCATACATTTGTGCATTGTTGTTGTCGTGTATTGTGTATTGTTGTTTTATGCAGTTGTGCATTGTTGTTATATGTCCACCTCGTGTTGGTCCGACGGGATCATCGGGGGATCTATGCTAGCCTTGTACCGGATCATCGGACAGGTTTTCCACCACGGTTGGTCTGACGGGGTCATCGTGGGATCTAGGCAGTGAACGCTGGATCATCGGATTACCTACGTGTTGTTGTTGTGCATATGTATATTATGGATTTGCCATAAGTATACATTGTCGTTATTCTTGTGATCATATTGACGTTGTCATATGAGTATGCATTTGTAGGTCTTGTGTTAGGACCATGTCCGTATGTTGTGTTGATCTGATCTCGGATTAGACTGACGTGATGGAAATGGTATTTCGTATCTTGAGGTATGTTCCGTATTTCCTTGATACTTGTCTTTGATGGACAATCGATTTTCGTATTGGAATTGTCGACGTTATCAGAAGAATTTGAATTGGCGAGTTGGTATAATTTCCGTATCGCGAGTTATGATAATGTTTTTGAGAACCTTGGGTATTGTTGAGATACCGTATGATATTTTGGTATTATCCCATGGTGATGTTAAGGATACGAATTGTGGATTTTCGTAAAGTTAAGACGGTAAGATTACATTGGTCGTATTCTTACTTAGTATTTCCATTGATATGTAATTATTGACGTGATGTGATGGTTATCATTGTTGGATATTATGGTGACCCCGTCGTGGGCTTTCTTTTTAGGTTCTTGGATTATCAAGCTTGTAGCGGTCGTGGAGAGATGAGCTTCCTGAGGATCTTGGCTAGAACATGTATTTGTGTATTGAGCTTACATTCGGTTGTTGTATTCATTGCTAGAGTATTTTAATCGTTTGTCTTTTCCGCCATTGCGTGAGTATTTTTAAATGGTCTTTTGGTATTTGGTAACTTAGGTTACCTTGGCGATCGTTCTCTAAATCTATTCAGCCGGTGCGTGTGGCGATAGCTTAACGTATGTTCTTAAACTGTTGAGTCTTGGCATTTCGGGCCTTGTGGTTTCAAATGAGTTTTTACGACGGTTTGATAAACGAGTTTTATAAATCTTCGAATGGTTTTAATAGATAATACCGTCGTTAGCCTCTTGGGCGTTTTGTAAATGTTTGCGAAAATTTCCTTCAGCCTTGTGGGTTCCATCTCAGGGCCCACGGCGCTGTAATATTCCCGGTCGGATCTGGGGGTGTTACAATTCTCACTTGATCGGCTCACCGGAATGCAAACCTTCATCGAACAATAATGTCGGTATAACTAACGGTTCCGGATAATCGTTCAAATCATGAAATGAATCATCAAAAGGCATGATACATCCTATAACGGCGATGGACTATTCTGCCCTAACACAATTTGGTTGAATCGATACTACGCTATTCGTCCTTGCAATAGCTCAATAGAATACTTTCTAAGTTCCAACATAATTCCTTCGGTTGATTTATAAAACATAACATGGAATTCATCCTAGGAGGATTCTAATCATGTTCTATTATAACAAGATACCCGAAACTTCGATGAATCATCATAAAGACTTGTTCACTAGTCTCCTTCTACGAATAAATCCTTAAGTTCAATCCGTTAATTCTTCACTGAATGTTCGATCATACCATTTTCATGAACTAAGATAATCTTCAAAAACTAGATATAATTAAGTTTACAATCTCAAGATGCACTAATCAATAGTCTAATCACTAGAAGGTTTGCTCAATGATTTCAACAACCAAGAGGAATCGAAAATAATTGAATTTAATATTCTAAACCATGATGAAAGGCTCCTCAAGAAGATAACTCAAACACCGGAAGCTTGAACACCAATCTACAAGGCCTAAGCTTCCCAAAAATCATCCCAGAAGATGATATGAAGGTTAAGAGGTGATGAAAGATCTCCAGAACACGAAAAATCGGCCAAAGGAAAGGTGAGAAATGAAATAGGGTCGAGGTCTATAAATAGAATTTTGGGCATTACGTACGTTATGCAAATAACCTTACGTACGTAACAAACTTAACGTACATTATTCCCTAGCTATAGCATTTACTTACGTACGTAGTCACAATGGTTTTACGTACGTAATATCCATGTCCTTAGCGTACGTAAAACATGCACCATAGCGTACGTAACACCTATGTCCAGGTTCACGCGGAACATCACACGAATCTTCCCGGTCCCTTCCTCGGCCCCCACACGCCGACCCTTATCCGATCCCAAGTTGACTTAGCTTACATGCGTTAAGCATATCAGATAACGTACGTAATACTGCAGTCTTAGCGTACGTTATGGACGTCTGATAGCGTACGTTAACAAGTGCAGAACCATGCATGCAGAATGCTGGAGATACCAAAACGTAAGGGTACGAAATACGGGAACCCAACCTCCAAATAATAACTTCACAAAGTTGAATCTTACAAGATAAATACACAATAATTATCCGGGCATTACACTTCACAACCCTAGATCTTTAGAAAAGACAAGTTCGGTCTCTTACCAGTCCATTTCTCAAATGGTGTCTTTTCAACTGTGTTAGATGGAACACGATTAAGGGTGAATGCTGCTGTTTCTAAGGTGTGTCCTGAAAATGATAATGGAAGCTCTGTTCAACTAATCATGGATCGAACCATATCTAATAAAGTTCTATTCCTCCTCTCGGACACTCCATTATGCTGAGGTGTTCCGGGAAAAAATCCAACAACTCCTAAGGTGATCATCGAATTCTTGACTCAAGTATTCGCCACCTCGATCCGATCGAAGGGCTTTAATTGTCTTTCCAAGTTGATTCTGTACTTTACTATGGAATATTCTGAACATTTGAAAATATTCATGTTTATACTTCATAAGATAAACATATCCATACCGGCTAAAATCATCGGTAAATGTAATGAAGTATCGGTATCTGTCTTTGGCATGAGTGCTAAGAGGTCCGCATACATCAGTATGTATTAGGCCTAATAGATCACTAGCCATTTCTCTATGACTGGTGAAAGGATTCTTCATCATCTTGCCCAATAAACAAGATTCGCATGTCCCATATAATTCATAGTCAAAAGAGTCTAAAACTCCATCATTATGGAGTTTAGAAATGCGTTTTTCGTTTATGTGACGAAGTCGACAATGCCATAAGTAAGTCGGATTAGAATCATTGAGATTAAATTTCTTGGATGCGATGTTATAGATTTCCAAAGTGTCAGACTCATCTAGATTAATATTGTAAAGGCCAGTATATAACTTTGCAGTACCATAAAGCAAGTCATCAAAGAAAATGTGAATAATCTTATTCTTAATAAGAAAACTGTAACCTTCACAATCTAATGTAGAAACTAAAATAATATTCCTATTCATAGTAGGAACATAAAAGCAATTGTTCAAAACTAACAAAAGCCCATTGGGTAAAACTAGATCATAAGTTCCTACGACTAGTGTAGCAACTCTTGCTCCATTGCCGACTCTTAGATCCACTTCCTCTTTCTTCAGCTCTCTACTATTTCTCAACCCCTGCACATTTGTACAAATGGGAGATCCACATCGAGTATCCAATACCCAGGAGTTAGAAGTATAAATAGACCTGTGGCAGTCTCACTACCCTTGGTACGCTTTAGCTCTTCCATGTAAACCTTGCAATTTCTTTTCCAGTGTCTTGGTTTCTTGCAATGATGGCAATTTCCATCTTTGGGAGCTTTAGCCTTGAAAACCGGATTAGTAGGGTCTTTAGATTTGGCAACTTTTCCCTTACCTTTGCCCTTGCCTTTGTTCTTGAAGAACTTCCCTTTGCTGACCATCAGCACATGGCCTGGTTTCTTCTTTATATTCTGCTCAGCCGTTTTAAGCATCCCATGCAGCTCAATAATGGACTTCTCCATCTCATTCATATTATAATTTATAATGAACTGACCGAAACTATCGGGCAATAAGTTTAGGATCACATCCGTGGAGTGCTCCTTAGAAAGTGGAAAACCAAGCCTATCAAGATGATCAATATATCATTTCATCTTGAGTACATGAGTGCTAACAGATGTCCCCTCAACCATCTTGCAGGCATATAAGGCTTGAAAGGTCTCATACCTCTCTTGCCTAGCATGCTTCGAGAAAGTTTCCTAGAAGTGAGCATTAGCTCATAAGCTTCCATTTCCTCCAGATTCTTCTGAAGTTCTGGACAAATGGTAGCCAACATAAGACAACTGACATCAATGGAATCATCACAATGTTTCTTCCATTTGCCTTTTGTTGCTTTGTTTGCATTGTCAGCTGGCTCATCAGGAATTTCATCATCAAGAACATACAACTTTCTTTCCTGCTTGAGAACTATTTCAAGCTCCGGATCCAATCCAGATAGTTGCTGCCGTTTTCTTTGAGCTTGTCCTTCTTAATGACTGATCGCAGTGAAATGGTGGACGTGTTGTTTGATTCCATTCTATATTATATATAAAATTCAATATGCAAAGTATCTAGTCACATTATTTTATTTCTTGAAAAATACTCCCACTAAAACAAAGTACCCTCAATTTTACAACATTTGTAATTTTAGTGGGCTAAGATCCCATTTTGCACAATCCTAAACTCAGCTTTGGCATGACGCATAGAATTGAGATATTTTAGGTGGATAACTCTTTATTGATTACATCATATGTAACTCTTAGAATATATTCATGGGATTTGGCATCTTATGCCTAAGCATGTTATAATCCCATCTTATGCCTTAAGGTTCAAAACTCTTTTGAATTCTTATTTCATTAAAACACATATGTATCACCATTACCCATCCTACCTTACTAACATAATCCTAGCGCCCAGCTTTGGCATGACCCACTCAAGATGATCGAAGTCTTGATAGGTGTTTTTCAAATGAACGGCATTTAAAAAATTTAACGAGGGATTTTTATCCTATGTTAATGTCTATGTCAGCTAACATACATCTAAACATACATGGCATCACATACATGCATAAATTTAAACATACATCGCATCACATGACAATTAAAGGCATATGACCGTGTATAGCATGACCATAATTCCTAACGTGATTTCCATGAGCCAACGTGAAAATCACAAGGGTCAATCTAAAAGGTTGCAATTGGTCTTCATAACTCCTTGGAACGTCATACGCGATCAATTGGCTCCCCGAGTCCGTCCTTCTTGTCTTTATTACATTAATGGAATTTAGCACTACACCAGTAAATTAAATTACAAGAGGTGAAAACGACATGCAGGCCGTAACATAATAAATAATTTAAATAGACGACTCGCAGGCTGTAAAACCAATTATAATTAAACGACACGTAGGCTGTAAAACCAAATTAAATTGAAAATATCCAATCACATTGGTCAATTTATGATCATGCCATACACCAAACATCTACTAAAAATTAATTATCATATAATTAATTAATTAATTATAGCATTAAAATTAATTATCAAATAATTAATTAAAGACAATATTAACCTGCCTCACAATCAGGTATAAGAATGACATCCGATCAAAAATCAACAATCTGGATCCCTAGCCTAGATGGCCGAGCGCGCCTCTCCCCCTAACGGCCGCGCGGGTTCAAATCCCGTCGGCCGCTAAAATTCATTTTTAAAACATTAATTTTGATTTTTCAAAAACAGGAGTCAAGTAGAATATCAGTGAACAAGATTAAAAAAAGGTGCCCCAGCCAAGATGGGTCGGGCGCCGCCTGCTGCTGAACCAGCATGGGTTCGAATCCCTTTGGCCGCGGTATATTTTTGCTTTACCGTGCTCGCGGGTCCTCGTCCGACCCGGACCCGACCTGAATCTACCCGACCTACCCGAGCATGCCCGAAACGCTGTTGCAGAACAGTTCTGGACAACAATTTATGCAAAAAACAGTCCAGAAAATTGTTCTTGAACGATCCGATTTAATTAAATTAAACCAGAAAATTTTGTTTTATAAAATCTATATTTTATAAACATAATCAAGAATATAATTTACACATAAACATGTTCTACATAAACAATTAAATTAATTGCAAGTTGGCTCTGATACCACTGTAGGGTTTTCCATGCATCAAATACATAAATCAAGAGTAAAACGCAGCGGAATAATTAATATAAAAACCCAATTGAGAATCTCATGCAGTAATTTAATTGTTTGATTAAAGGGTTAATCGAATTACCTTAATCCGATGAATAGATCTAGATCCGGACTAGAAGCAGATGAATATCTCCTTCCTTTTTGGGTGATCCACACACGAACAATTCCACAAGCTGGATTGTTAGATCCTTACGAATAATATTGATAAATAGTACAACACAAATTCCTTACTCGAAGGTTTTTACTATTGATCTAGATCAACTAAGGGAAGAGGACTAGATGACCAATCCGCAAATTCTACTGTAGAAATAGATGGCCTATTTTTCTAAGAGATTAAGGGGGGGGGGGGAATGTTTGGTGTTGTCTTATTATGACAACTCCTTGTCATAGTTCCGCTATTTATACTAAGTAATCCCTTGAGTCTAGACTCTAGTATTTGCTTAGTTACCCATCAACTTATTAAATAATACAATATACATAATATCCAATATTATATATATTACTTATTATTTAATCTCCTCATAAATATAATATCCAATATTATATTTATTATTCCCAGTTGATATCATTCCTACTTGTCTGTAATTGTCGTATGTGCGACCCGAAGGCTTATATTATGTTGGCAATTATTTAATACCTTATTAAATAATAAATCATAAGCGGCCTGTAGCAAGACATTATGATTACCCAAATAATATAAGTTAATAGTCCATTAAACCTTTTAACGTGTCAAATCCCTTTGTCACGCGATATCATATTTGAACTAAATCATGGAGTCTGTCATACTTATTTATGTTCAATTGATTTCTCGATCTTAAGTAGACTAATTGAATCAAATGACTCTTTATTTGAGCGTGGCCATGCATTTCCTTCAGTCCTACTTATCGAGGGGCCCAACGGATATATCTCTCACTTAAGAGAGGGACAAATCCCCATCTTGATTATTAATTGCCCTCTACATGATGTAACACCCCCAAGATATTCGAGGTGTATTACAGCGCCGTGGACCCCTACATGGGACCCACCAGGCTAACACAAGAAAACACCACTCGACTAACCGTCTCGGTTAGCAAGGAAACAATTGTTAACAACAAGAACATAAAACAACACGTCCGGTACAACCGGCATAATAAACATCAACCGACAAATACAGTAACTCCAACGAAGACCAATCACAATCCGAAAGGAAAAGCCTAAGTACTCGCGAGCACAATCTATAAGTTTACAATTTGGAAAACATCCACATCAAAAGAGACAGAATAAAATCAACAAGTGACAAGCGTCATCAAACAGACAATACAATCGAGTCGATTATCCGAACAATCACAAAACTCAACGAACGAAAATCAATACGATTGACCAACCCAACGGTTCATCAACCAAAACGCGAGCCAAACGCTGAACAAATACGGAATTCTACCGCCCAAGGGTTGGAAGATCAAAAACGAGACTAATTTCCCGAACTTAAGGGAATTACGAAGGAGCCTGAACGCTCAACAATCAGGAAACGAGAACAAAAACCGAACAAACAAACGATTGAGACAACAAAAATCGAACAATCATGTCCGAAACACGTAGGATAATAAAATTCAAACAACAACTCCCAGGATGACCTGGTGAGAACTACAAGACATGCATTCCCATAAGATCCACAGGAAAGGGAATAGCGATTGAAAAGTCACAACGACAAACGAGTTATTCCAAAAGAATACCACACTCGTTCGATCAACAAAAGCAAGGGGCAGGACAAGCTCAGAAATGTCAACGAACGTAATGAGTCGACAAAGTCGAAAACACAAGATTTCCAAATCCGATCCACTTCGAATAAAAGAACTAATAGAACCAGATAATGTCACTCCCGAATAAGGTTCACAAGAATCGAACCGAACCCGAAAAAGTCACAGCGATAACTAGATGGACCCACAACAAGGTCGCAGCTCGTTCGGACGATGAAACCAAAATACAGAACAAGTTCAGAAGGTATCAATGAACACGAGCAAATCGATATACTGGAGAAAGATAAAATATAGAAGTCAAAATAGTACGGGTATTACCTTTGACCTCGCCCCCGAAACTCACAACAACGGAACCAAGGTAACAATACAACAAGCAACCGACACAACGCGGAACAATCACCGATGCACACAATCATACCAACCCGAGCTCTAACAGCTCGCATATATGCGATAACGCATAAATCGCTACGAGGCGACAACATCCAATACCAACATCACACCCCTCACAGAGGCTACCACGACAACTATGTGGCGAACGACTCAATGTTCACACCACCAATTCAACCACAACTCGGGGGTTAACACCCTAACGAGAGTACGAACATCACACATATATTCTCGGACCGCAAATAGGAATGATTGGTTTTGAAAACGAAAACCACCTTTTGAAAATAATTTGCAAGCACCAGTTGATCTTGAGTATCATATATCAAAAAGTAGTACAAACATCGTCATCGAGACTTTTAAAAAAAATCATCTTGCGTTTGATAAAAAAATGAAGACACCTTTCTTTAAATTAAAACTTTTCAGCAATATTCGACCTTCGGGTCTAAGCGAATGCGTTTCTAAATCATTAGAAATATCTCAAAATATTTTGATCCTCAAAGTAGAATAATTTTGAAACATAGCGTGGCGCTAGTAGGCATCTTGAGAGCACTGTGAGAAAATAATTCATTTTAAAAGTACGTCTCGAGGTTTATTTTCTAAGATACTCAAGGTTTTTCAGAAGTACGATAGGCCAAAATGCCCATAATTCACACGTGTCAACATTCACTTAAACACATCATAGCACACTCATTAAATCGTTCAAAATCAAGACAGTGATATACAATCGCTAGGATATGTTTAACAACATCGTTAAAACAACAATCGGTTTATCAAAAATGGATGGAAAACGATATCAAGAACAAAACTCCAAAAAGTCAACTCTAGGGATTCAAGAAAGTACCTAGATTCGGCGAAGAACAATGGATTAGATGATGTTAAAAATCATCTAGGATACTCCAAAACACCTTTGGATGGAAGAAAAATCAGCCCAGATGCGAACCCTAGTCGCTACGTCTCAAACTCATGGAGGAAGAAGAAAAATGAAGAAAAATGCAACTTCTAGACTGGTGTCCAGTATTTATACTGGACACAATTAGCGTGCGCTAATCATTAAGGTTAGCGTGCACTATCACGGCACCAAACAAAACTCCTGACCAAAAATACACTGTTAGCGTGCGCTAACCCCAAGTGTTAGCGTGTGCTAACGAGAACTTCAGACCCAGTCCTGTAGCTCCTGGGCTGCCCTGAACTACCAGGTAGCGTGCGCTATCCTCCCCTTAGTGTGCTACCAACGCACTCTCGCGCGCGCTAGCCGCAAAGCGTAGCGTGCGCTAACGACCCACAGAGACAACAACAGAACATATCAGAAAAATCACATGCCGTAAACCTTTCTCACACTGGTTTACCAGGCTAAGCACAATTTCCCATGTCATTTCGAAAATGCTAAAAAGACCAATGATAGTAATATTTTCCAAAGTCACAAAATCATTTGTCAAACCGTCATGAAATGTTCAAGGCCAAAATGCCAAAACTTGATTCAGGGAATCGGTTTTACGAAATAAAACTCAGTTTGCAAAATGCCGAAAGCCGTTTTCAAAGAACTCATGCAGCGGATAAAATGCGGTTCGAAAATACATCAGCAGTGACGAGAGTCTAATAAACACATATCGTGAAATCAAAATCCACAGAAGGATTCCATCATTTAACGACTAATCATACAAATAACTCGTGTCACACGAGGCACAACACAAGGAAGGGAGTTTTACATCCATAGGTCGCACGTAAGTGACGACCGCCCCTCGATACTAATCACGACCAATGATCTCAAACGACGCGTCGCGATGCGACTAAGTCAGGCAAAATCCGATGAGACAAAACTCAACAAACACAACATGACTCGACAGCCTAGGTTTCCCCAAGCTAATCTGATTTTAAAATCGTATACTCTAGTTATTCGAAAATAAAACCGATAAGTTAAAAATCGTTTTCAAGACCCTTTCAAATATGACAAGGGTTTAACAGCGGTAGCATTTTATAAAGTATCCTAAACACTATTAAACACGACTTTTAAATACCGACACAAGGTTTTATTTGAAGATACAAGGCTGGCTCGCCCAAATTCATGTCACTTTCAAAAACCCACAATACGATCAAGTCTCAGAGATTTTCAAGAATGCACGCCGCATGTGTTATTATTAATAGAAACACATTGGTTGTAAATAACAATAATTAGCCAAGTACCATCAATTCCCGAACACACGCATATATGGCATTCAAAAATCACCAGTTCAACAAGCGCAACTCGAAAACACTAATTCTAAGCATATGTCAAACTTATCTCTTCAAGTTTAACAGCATAACTAATGAACACCGATTCGAACACACGTCGAAACCATCTATGTGAGTTTCTCAACAAACTCTGCCATCGATACCTTTCCCGGAACATATCAATGTTCAATACATTCACATCACACTGCACCCCTCGGTGTCCAAACCATCAGTACGTTCGGCTCAACATACATTTAGTATATCGCAATTACCAAACACAGATTCCATCATACAACAAAAGACTAGAGGGTCAAGCCCTCTCACAGTATACCACGGAGCAAATCTCGGATCTTTCGATCGCCAATGATCCCACCAACGCTAGGAAGTGTAGCGATGGAAGGCTCGCAAGACGACAAACGGTCAAGCCCAGAACGGCGCACATACTCCAGAGAGATAAAGGACTGCGCAATACTAGAATCAAAAGTACACGAACCGGATGGATCAAAAAACAACTCGGCGATAAGTTCGAGAGACGCAATCACAGTTCAATTAGTGGTAATTCAATACGAGAAATAAAGTGAATCGAGTAAGGAAAACTTTCGAGCACTGGATGTACTGAGATGCCGGCAGCGGTGTGACAATGTGCAAAACAAAACACAACTAGACCCAAATAACCGACAAGCCTAGGTATCCATAAACCTAGAGCTCTGATACCATTTTCTGTAACACCCCCGAGATATTCGAGGTGTATTACAGTGTCGTGGACCCCTACATGGGACCCACCAGGCTAAAACAAGAAAACACCACTCGACTAACCTGTCTCGGTTAGCAAGGAAACAATTGTTAACAACAAGAACATAAAATAACACGTCCGGTACAACCGGCATAATAAACATCAACCGACAAATATAGTAACTTCAACGAAGACCAATCACAATCCGAAAGGAAAAGCCTAAGTACTCGCGAGTACAATCTATAAGTTTACAATTTGGAAAACAACCATATCAAAAGAGACAGTAGGAATCATAAGACTCAATTGCACATGTCAACAACCTTGGTCGACATCCTCGTACCGTCCCAGCGCCCACTCGTCTGGCTGAACATAACCTGAAATCCATAACAAGAATTTCCCCAAAACAGGTCCCCAAAGGGGTTAGCAATTACGCTAGTACAAGTATTCAAGGCAAACCAATCGCTTACACATTTCATAGTACATGCACCAATATCATTTCAAAAACCAAAACCAGACATGTCTTTTCTGGAAACAAACAGTCAAACAATTTGCCTTGGGAACAGAGTAATATCATAGATCCCGCCCGAGGCCTCTAAGGACCCTCCCGAGCTGGCCATAACGTAAAACAAAACACGCACATGCATCGCCTTGGGAACAGAGTAATATCATTGATCCCGCCCGAGGCCTCTAAGGACCCTCCCGAGCTGGCTAGCTAAACAAACTCATGAATCCAGGACTCAACCCTTTGGATTCCCTCCTTGATCCCGTCGGACCAACACGAGGTGAGCAAATCACACACAAAATACATTACCTTTCCACGTTAAGCATAAAGGTTTCCAAAAATACTTGCCTTGAATAATTGACGACGCAACGAACGGAAAGGAAAGTCACCAACAAACGCTAGGAACCAACGAAACCGAACCTAACGATTCGAAGAATACAATCACAAACATTTCTAAATGAATACGAAATTGGAATACACCCGAAAACCCGCCTACGATTCATGTATATTCGTTTATAAACAACAACGAGGGCGGACCACAACCAAACCCTCCCGATTCCGTAAAAACCACGAAATATACCATGAATCCGTAGGGAAACTAAGAATACCAACAAGATTAATCATATTCATCATGAATTAATCAACAAAACGGAATGAATCGGACAAAAACGCGAAAACCCCCAAATCTACCCAAAAGTAGGGTTCTAAAGATCTAACCTTGATTCGCTGGATCGAAAGATGTTATAGGATGATTGATTGATGTTATGAACTCAAGAACTTCATGGATTTGTTGCCAAACATCATGGATCCAAGATCTCCAAGTCTCCAGCCGCGGAAGAGAAAGGTAGGAAATGAAAAACGAGAGGAAATGTGACTCCTCTGTCACATTTATACTGGGCCGGAACTAGCGTGCGCTAGCCTTCTCGGACTAGCGTGCGCTATCGGCCAGTATCGGCCCAGTACCCTCGGCCAGGGACCGCACGACCCGGCACCACCGACCAATCCTGTCGACCGTGACCTGTCCGCCCGACCCCCGCTAGCGTGCGCTATGGCCGGAAGCCTGCGCGCGGTAGCCGACCTGTCCAGTAACCTCTGGACTAAACAGCTAGCCCAGGTAACGTATGCTAGTTGGCCGACAGCGTGCGCTACCTGCCGATCCTCTCCGAGTCCAGAACCTCAGAACCTCTCTGCCCTGACCCGATAGCGTGCGTCGGCCGGCCGCGTAACGTGCGCTACTACTGCCGGTTATCGCACGCAGCCTTCCGGCAGTAGCGCGCGCTACGCCG
Source organism: Orobanche coerulescens (assembly GCA_033398695.1). Classification (NCBI taxonomy): domain Eukaryota; kingdom Viridiplantae; phylum Streptophyta; class Magnoliopsida; order Lamiales; family Orobanchaceae; genus Orobanche; species Orobanche coerulescens. Next base: position 57,754,223 of record CM065808.1, on the reverse strand, counting down.
GTTCCTGCCGAGTCAGCCCGGCCAGTGCCCACAATCGTCCGGCCAGGACCCGCCACCGTCCGGCCAGCTGCTCAGCCGTCATGATCCGACGACTCGATTTCCGAAAACGTACGGAACGAACACGACGAAAATCTCGCGGACAAAATCAACGACCCGAAATGAAAACATAATGCAATAATTAATCATACGTGACCAAGAAAAGGGTCGAGACAACAAATACAGATATAGATACCCGTAACTTTGGGTAAATTACAAAATGGCCCAAAACGCCCGGAAATCACGATACGTGATCGAATAACCAAACCGAAGTTCACAACACGTCTAACAAAGTTAAACGGACTTACGGGAAACTCGAAACAGCAGTTTCGGATGAGATTTGCAAGAATCGAACTCAAGTGCGGAAAAGTCGCTAAAAAGCACGGAACTCAACAAAACAACACCGAAACGAACTCAGATGGCAAAAAGTGTAGAATTAATCATTCTCAGAATGACGAAACGGTCATGACCGAGTCATCAAAACGGACTTCCGCCGAAAAAAAGAAATTACCGGAAATCGAAATTACGGGTATTACACATGACTCCCACTAATATCGATCGCTAACCTTTATGATCACCATGTTTCAGATGACGTTAGATTATATCAAGGCATAGAAGTTCTCATGTTGGACTCTATGATAATCTCAGGTTCAAGGATTTATTGACATACAGTTATATTGAGATTCATTTATGACAATACCCATGCAGTAATCTCAATGCGGGTCTGTCCAGTATTGGTTCTCCAACCAATACCCATAAGATTGATCCGTACCATACGCATAATCATCTGATGATTATCAATCAAACTTATACTAGTTTATCAATCACTTGAGCCTCTACTCAACGCGATTGGACCAGGGACATTTGAATAATCTTATTATTCATGAATAACCATTATTCGATTAATATAATATTAAAACATGCACACATTATAATAATCAACGAGAAATAAATGATATCAAATAACTTTATTTAAATGTGACAATTACAAATCTAGGCACATCGAATGTCCTAGGGCACTCTTCCCAACAGTTGTTGTGATGATTCTTGAAGTTTCATGGAGCTTGAGTTGAGGAAGTTGATGATATGATGATATGTGAATATATATGGGATTATGTTGTTGTTATGAACATGATTATGGAATCATGATGTTCTTGGTTTTGATTATAAACATGGATTTGATGGCTAGAACCAATATTGCATTTGTTGTAGTGGCCGCTTTCGTATGTTCTCAATGAGTAATGAATCATGATATGAGGTTGAATCCAGGAAGCTTAAGGTTAATCGTAGAATATGATTATTCATGGTATTGAACTGATTGGATAGCTCGGATTGTCGATAGTATCGGTAGTATTATTTTACTGTGAATTTACAATTATAAACAAGGAGGAATATTGTTAATTCATATAGGAGGTTAAATTCGGAATAAAGTATGTTATGTATGTTGGAGTGATATCGGTATTTGCGCCGTTTGTGTGGAAGCGTAAATATAAATTGCGGAAAATAAATCACACAAGGATTTATAGAGGTTCGGCCAAACGTGCCTACGTCCTCTCTCGATGTATCTTTTTCTATAGGTTCAAGATCAAAACATTTGCACCTCCCTTCTATCGGTCAAGGGATAACCGTTACAAGCTCATTTTCTATCGGTCCGAGTAAAACCGTTTCCGTTTTCTATTGGGTAAGGAATAAACCACTCTAGCTTTCTATTGGTACTAGATAAACCTCACTAAGATAGCGATTGTGATTCTAACAATGTCGGATCCTTGATCCTAATAACACCGAATCCAATCGTATCTTTTCTTTTACTCGCTCGTGTATGATTTTGTGTATAACACTCAATCACTCAAATTTAAGCTCAAGAACAACAACTATAATGTTTACAATTATATCTCAAATGTATATGAATTGCTCAATGTTGTTGTGTGGAATGATACCAACTCATTTGGTATTTATAGCCTTCTTCCACAAACTAGCCGTTACTTCCAGTTGTTATTAGCGTGCGCTAGACTGACTTCCTTAGCGTGCGCTATCGCGTGTTTTTGCCTTTAGCGTATGTTATATACTGTTACGTATGTTAACGTTCTTCCAGTTTTAGTCCAGTAGCTTATGTCCTTCACAGTTAGCGTGCGCTAACACTTCCATTGTAGCGTGCGCTAATCATGCATCATTGCATGCGTCATATATCCGTTAATAATTTTTGACTTGTAGCAGATTCTCCCCAATGGATTGATTGACTTGATTCAAACTGATATTTAGCATGCGCTAAATATCATCTCTAGCGTGCGTTAAGCTTACTTCAGTGCATACGTCATTCTGTATTTGAATCTCTTCACAACGGTAACAAGGATTCGATAGCGTGCGTTAATATTGCATATGTAGCGTGCACTATCCTCATTAGGTAACTTCACTTCAGGTTACTTCGAACTCGTCTGATCTGCAGTCGGGACCCGTTAGCATGCGCTAACTTATATGTCTAGCGTGCGCTAGCTTTGTATTTTGTCCAGCTTTTTGCGTCTTTGATTCCTTCGTCGTTTTGCTTCGCCTCTTTGTTGTTTTGTTTTGTTTAGCAACTTAATCATCAAAATACTGTTTATTAATATGTGGAATAAATATTCCGACAATCTCCCCCTTTTTGATGATTACAAAACAACTCTTGAATTGGATAAAACCTGTAAAATAAAATTATATATATGTACGTTTCAAAGTTTTTGACTTTGATCGTTTCGCTAGTTTCGCCCATTCTTTTTCTTTCTTTGTCATTTTCGGCTTCTTCATTTTTCATTTTTCAACTCCTTCATTTCCCCCCCTTTTTGTATGCTTTCTTCTCCTTTTTATTCTTTATTTTTCTCGTCATATCTTTCATGACGCTTTTATCCGATTCAACTTCTTCTCCCCCTTTTTGTATTCAGCAAAAAGTGTAAAATATAGAGGATACCAATTTGAATATAAAAGATTATGCATGAATATAAAATATGCAATAATAGGAAATATGCTTCGATACCAATTGTTGGAGTGATATCGGTATTTGCGCCGTTTGTGTGGAAGCGTAAATATAAATTGCAGAAAATAAATCACACAAGGATATATAGAGGTTCGGCCAAACGTGCCTATGTCCTCTCTCGATGTATCTTTTTCTATAGGTTCAAGATTAAAACCTCTGCACCTCTCTTCTATCGGTCGAGGGATAACCGTTACAAGCTCGTCTTCTATCGGTCCGAGTAAAACCGTTTCCGTTTTCTATTGGGTAAGGAATCAACCACTCTAGCTTTCTATTGGTACTAGATAAACCTCACTAAAATAGCGATTGTGATTCTAACAATGCCGGATCCTTGATCCTAATAACACTGAATCCAATCGTATCTTTTCTTTTTCTCGCTCATTTATGATTTTGTGTATAACACTCAATCACTCTAATTTAAGCTCAAGAACAACAACTATAATGTTTACAATGATATCTCAAATGTATATGAATTGCTCAATGTTGTTGTGTGGAATGATATCAACTCATTTAGTTTTTATAGCCTTCTTCCACAAACTAGCCGTTACTGCCAGTTGTTATTAGCGTGCGCTAGGCTGACTTCCTTAGCATGCGCTATTGCGTGCTTTTGCCTTTAGCGTACGTTATATACTGTTACGTACGTTAACGTTCTTTCAGTTTTAGTCCAATGGCTTCTGTCCTTCACAGTTAGCGTGTGCTAACACTTCCATTGTAGCGTGCGCTAATCATGCATCATTGCATGCATCATATATCCGTTAATACTTTTTGACTTGTAGCAGATTCTCCCCAACGGATTGATTGACCTGATTCAAACTGATATTTAGCGTGCGCTAAATATCATCTCTTGCGTGCATTAAGCTTACTTCAGTGCATACGTCATTCTATATTTGAATCTCTTCACAATGGTAACAAGGATTCGATAGCGTGCGTTAATATTGCATATGTAGCGTGCGCTATCCTCATCAGGTAACTTTACTTCAGGTTACTTCGAACTCGTCTGATCTGCAGTCGGGACCCGTTAGCATGCGCTAACTTATATGTCTAGCGTGCGCTAGCTTTGTATTTTGTCCAGCCTTTTGAGTCTTTGATTCCTTCGTCGTTTTGCTTCGCCTCTTTGTTGTTTTGTTTTTTTTAGCAACTTAATCATCAAAACACTGTTTATTAATATGTGGAATAAATATTCCAACAATCTCCCCCTTTTTGATGATTACAAAACAACTCTTGAATTGGATAAAACCTGTAAAATAAAATTATATATATGTACGTTTCAAAGTTTACGACTTTGATCGTTTCGTTAGTTTCACCCATTCTTTTTCTTTCTCTATCATTTTCGACTTCTTCGTTTTTCATTTTTCAACTCCTTCGTTTCTCCCCCTTTTTGTATCCTTTCTTCTCCTTTTTATTCTTCATTTTTCTCGTCATATCTTTCATGACGCTTTTATCCGATTCAACTTCTTCTCCCCCTTTTTGTATTCAGCAAAAAGTGTAAAATATAGAGGATACCAATTTGAATATAAAAGAATATGCATGAATATAAAATATGCAATAATAGGAAATATGCTTCGATACCAATTGTTGGAGTGATATCGGTATTTGCGCCGTTTGTGCAGAAGCGTAAATATAAATTGCGGAAAATAAATCACACAAGGATTTATAGAGGTTCGGCCAAACGTGCCTACGTCCTCTCTTGATGTATCTTTTTCTATAGGTTCAAGATCAAAACCTCTGCACCTCTCTTCTATCGGTCGAGGGATAACCGTTACAAGCTCGTCTTCTATCGGTCCGAGTAAAACCTTTTCCTTTTCTATTGGGTAAGGAATCAAACACTCTAGCTTTCTATTGGTACTATATAAACCTCACTAAGATAGCGATTGTGATTCTAACAATGCCGGATCCTTGATCCTAATAACACCGAATCTAATCGTATCTTTTCTATTTCTCGCTCGTGTATGATTTTGTGTATAACACTCAATCACTCTAATTTAAGCTCAAGAACAACAACTATAATGTTTACAATGATATCTTAAATGTATATAAATTGCTCAATGTTGTTGTATGGAATGATACCAACTCATTTAGTATTTATAGCCGTCTGCCACAAACTAGCCGTTACTGCCAGTTGTTATTAGCATGCGCTAGGCTGTCTTCCTTAGCATGCGCTATTGTGGGTTTTTGCCTTTAGCGTACATTGTATATTGTTACATACATTAACATTCTTCCAGTTTTAGTCCAGTGGCTTCTGTCCTTCACAGTTAGCGTGCGCTAACACTTCCATTGTAGCATACGCTAATCATGCATCATTGCATGCATCATATATCCGTTAATACTTTTTGACTTGTAGCAGATTCTTCCCAATGGATTGATTGACTTGATTCAAACTGATTGACTTGATTGCGTGCGTTAAGCTTACTTTAGTGCATACGTCATTCTGTGTTTGAATCTCTTCACAACGGTAACAAGGATCCGATAACGTGAGTTAATATTGCATATGTAGCGTGCGCTATCCTCATCAGATAACTTCACTTCAGGTTACTTCGAACTCGTCTGATCTGCAGCCGGGACCCGTTAGCGTGCGCTAACTTATATGTCTAGCGTGCGCTAGCTTTGTATTTTGTCCAGCTTTTTGCCTCTTTGATTCCTTCATCATTTTGCTTCGCCTCTTTGTTGTTTTGTTTTGTTTAGCAACTTTATCATCAAAACACTGTTTATTAATATGTGGAATAAATATTCCAACAATGTAATCCTTGTTATCGGGATAAGTTAATAGTTGATATGATTACCGGATTGTGGAATCATATTATGGTTATAGATTCATGATTGATTGATTTGGGTTGTTCGGATTTGTGTTTAATCGAGATATTGTGGAACCATTGGGTTTGTTGATTGGTTATATTGATTGTTGATTGTTATCGAACTTGTTGTTATCGATTATTACAATAGGTTCTGAGGATTGATCGTTGATTAGAATAATATGTTGCGGTCGAGTTCGAGGATGTTCGTGAATTGCTTTGGTCAGGTCCAAGGAGCTTGTAAATGAAGCCAAGGAAATTGGTAACGGCTTCACTATCATCGTATCGGTATCGAGGCAAGTTATTACTTGCTCAGTTTAGAATTGCAATACCCGGTTGTGAACTCATTTATTTTTCATTCAGTAATTGTCACTCTGTAATTCTCACTCATTAATAATCATTCATCATTCATATTCATTCATTCGTGTTCACCGTTCGGCGTAACTTTGAGTCTTGTATCGATATTGTTCATTGTTCAACCCTATTTGAGAATCGAGACGAGAATATTATCTTGATCGTTGTAATTGCTTAGTAAGTTGATGTTGATATTGGAGTTCATATCATTTCGAATTTACTCCTTGTTCGGATCGTGCTATTTTTGGACGAACTCTCGTAATCATTGCTCGGAACTACCGTTTGGGCTTCCCGCAATTCCATTTCGTGTTATTGTTCCCAAGTTTTGAGTTCTATTACGTTTATTCTCTTCCCAGTTCATTTTTCGTCATTTTTGGGCCCGAATAGTGTGCGTTGCGGCATAAGGGGTTGCCAACCGCGGCACACACCTTGTGCAGTTGAACCTGGCAGTGGCTGTACCGCACGCTGCGGCCCTCTGCTGGCCATGCCGCGGCACTAAGCTGGGAGCTGGGAGCTGATTTCAGCCGCGGGTCGTGGCAGACTCAGTCCGCGCCGCGGCACGCGAATCAAATCACCCCTTTTTCAGCAGATTTTTGAGGAGAGAAATTCATTTCATCCCCTTTCTTATTCCTTCTCTCCGTGGGCGACTTCCGGGCGAATTTTTAGGCGATTTGGCATCTTCAATATCAGAGATTTCATCCTCCTCGAGTTCTTGGTGTGGATTAACAACATCTACTTGGGTTCTTCATCCTAAATCTAAGGTAACTTCTTCAACCCTAGATTCGATTTTTAGTTGGAGCATGATGTTATAGATGTTATAATCATGATATGTGAAGTGATATACGCATGTTTATTAGTTTTTATGAATTATCATTGGATTGTTGGTGGATTATTCAAGAACACTTTGAAGGTTGATTTGGAATTGGGGATTTCGATTAGATGTTATCTTAATCTCGAGTTGTGTATTCCTATTGGATTATTGATTGTATTGATGGTGTTTTGTTGGATTTAATCACTCATTTGGAGGTTGGTATTCGATACGATTGGGATTGATTGTAAACAATGGGAGATTGTTTTTACAACGCGTTTGTCAAAATGCCCCAATGAGTTTGGATTTGTTGTATCGACTTCTTGAGTTGGTTATGATCATAATTAATATGTATATTAACCGAATTATTGGTAATTGTGTTATTCAAGGCTGTTCGAGTGACTGATGATTCCATTAAGGACGTTTGTTCGAGGAAGGACATTCTTCACCGGTATTTGAGGCAAGTTGATCATTGCTTAGTTAAAAGGAGAATCATTCCTTTCGTTGTTGTTCATTCATACGTATAATTCATGCTTAGTATATTAACCATGTTGGGACTTGTAATTATCAAACTAATCATTCAATTCACGAGGAACAACGGTTCCAATTATTTCATTTGAAGCTATCACTCATTGCGTCATTATTTCACCTCGGTGAGTCATTCTTGACCCTTGTAGGCTATCTATTCATTCTTTTTCATCATGGTGGCTTTTGTTCTTGTGACCTTCCAGGATTGTATTGCGTTCCGGGTGGTATATGTGTGGAATTTTTAGTCGGGCACACTAAGGTCATTGTGTATATGTAGGAATCCGGACACATTGGACTGTGCACATGGTAACGTGCCTCCATGAGACTAATTAGGCCAAGTTTTGTGGGTGTTTATACGGGACTCCGGGCACTCGACAGGCTTGTGCACTTGCACATCCCATTCGTGGCGTACTATGATGTAATACCCGGTTGTAATTCAGTCATTATTATTCAGTAATTTCATTCAGTAATTGTCACTATGTAATTTTTCACTTGTTAATAATCATTCATCATCCACATTCATTCATCCGTGTTCACCGTTCGGAATAACTTCGAGTTGTGTGTCGATATTGTTCATTATTTCAACCTTGCTTGGGAATCGAGACCAGAGTATTATCTTGATTGTTGGAATTGATTCATTAGTCGATGTTGACGTTGGAATTCATGTCATTTCAAATCTCCTCATTGTTCAAATTGTGTTTTTGTTGGGCGAACCCTTGTAATCATTGCTTGGAACCACCGTTTTGGGGTTTCCGCACTTCTATTTCGTGTTATTATTTCCCAAATATTGATTCCTATTGCTTTTATTCTCTTCCCGGGTCATTTTTCATCATTTTAGGACCCAAGGGGTGTGGGCCGCGGCACACACATTTTTCAGTTTTTGGCCGACCAGCCTGTACCGGGGGCCGCGGCTCCTGCCGGCAGGGCTGCGGCACACTGTCGAGTCACTGCCACGGCACACTCGGCCAGGCCGTGGCACACTGCCGAGCACTAGGGGCAGATTTCGGCCCTGTGCCGTGGCACACTCGGCCGGGCCGCGGCACACAGTGCAGGATGCACTATAATTGCGTTTTTTGAGAGGAACAAGCTCATTTTTCATCCTACATCCGAGAGAGAGGGTTTGTGGGAGAAATTTTCATCATCAATCACTTGAATACTCGATTCTTCATCATTTTCATTCAGTTGTGAAGCTCGGATCGTCGATCTAACTCGTGTTCATCGAATCAAAGTATTTGGATCCTCAAAGGTAATATTTCCAAACCTCTTAGATTTCGATTTGTGTTGAGATATGATGTTTTGGACATTATAATCATTTTGTATGAAGAGATATACATATGATTATGAGTATGTATTAATATTCATCGGATTATTGAAAGGTTATTCAAGAACACTTTGAATATTGAGTTGAATTTGGGGGTTTTCGATTAATTGTTGTTGAAATCACAAATTTGGATATTCATATTGGATTATTGATCGTATTGAATATGTTTTGTTGGTTTGAAACACTTCTTGGGGATTTGATATTGGTATTATTGAGGTTTGGTTGTAAACAATCGAAGTTTGGCCTCAACGTGTTCGATATAATGCCCCAATGAACTTGGTTTAGTCGTATCGACGTTTTGAGTTAGTTATACTAGTGTTTGATTCGTGTGCTGAACCGGATTATTGGTAATTATGTTATTCAAGGTTGTTCGAGCGACCGACATCTCATTTAGGACGTTGTTCGTGGAAGGACATTCTTCATCGGCGTTGTGTAAGTTAATTCTTACTCAGTTAAAGGGATATTCATTCCTTTCGTTGTTGTTCATTCATAATCATAACTCACTCATATTGTATTAACCGTATCGAGACTTGTCATTGTCAATTAATCACTTCAGGCACGAGGAATGACGGTTTCAATCATTTCATTGAGCTATCATTCATTTCACTATCATTTCATCTCGGTGAGTCATTATTGATTTCGATGTCACTTTTGTTATCTCGTGACATTCCGGGTCATACTGGCGTGCCGGTTGGTATGTGTAGGATTTTCATGTCGGGCACATATTAAGTCGTGTGTTGGTTGTTGGCCTCACATTGGACTGTGCACACGAGAAGATCACTTCGTGAGACTGATTAGGTACAAGACCACACCTGTATTCGATCGATACTCGTTGGTGGCTTGTGCACGGACACATTTCCATCCCGGGCGTAGTGTGGCGCCACCCTTTGAGCCGTACCATTAGTTGATTCATACAGCATGTTTGATTACATATGTTTTCAACAGGATTTGGGTTATAATCTGATCGATTCACTTTTGATTGCATGTGTTCGACGGTTTGAGATTTTTGATCGAACTTGTGGTTTATACAGCATATATGATTGTGTTTGTTCAACTCTTGAGGATTGTTGTTCTGTGTAACTGACCCCGTTGGGGGATTTTGTTTTTCAGGTCGTGTCAAGGCTAAGGTACGGGAAGAGAACGTTGACGGCGAGGAGTCCCAGTGATACTAGTAGGGGGGCCCAGTCCTTTTCATTCACTCATGTTTTCCTTATTTTATTTCAGCTATGAGACTTAGTTTGAATACTCATTTTATTCAGTGTCATATGTTTTATCTTCATATAAAATATACATGTATTCTGTATTATCTTGGGTGTGTTGTATGAAACTCCTCATCGGAGTAATTAATGATGTAATGTGGTTCGGTACTACATTTACCCTGTGTATTTCATTCATTTTCACTCGCTTGGTGGGTCCCAGTCGGGGGTCCACGGCACTGTAATATCCACCTAGTTTGGGGTGTTACATATGATGCCCATCGTTCAACTTGATTTCATAAATAATTCATGTGATTATTGTATTTGTTCAACTCTTGAGGATTGTTGTTCTGTGTAACTGACCCCATTGGGGATGTTGTTTTTAGGTAATGGCAAGGCAAAGGCACGGGAAGAGAACGTTGACGGCGAGGAGTCCCAGTAATACTAGTAGGGGGCCCCAGTCTTTCCATTCATTCATGTTTCTTTGATGTGTATTTTCCGCTGCAGTTTCCGTTTGGACTTTCATTTATTCATTGTTGTATATTTCATCTTCATATGAAATATATATGTATTCTGTATTCCTAGGTGTATTGTAGTTCAAACTCCTCATCAGAGTAATTGGTAATATAATGTGGTTCTGTAATACAGTTATATTATTTAATTCATTAATTTTCATTTGCCTGGTGGGTCCCAGTTGGGGGTCCACTGCACTGTAATATCCGCCTAGTTTGGGTATGTTACAATAATATTTAATGAATGGTTTCAGATTCATTCGTTTATAATTCGTATAGCAATGATTATAATTGTGGACTCTTGAGATTTGGGATTGTGCGCTGTTTTCTGGTTTTGGGAATTAAATCATAATGTATATGATTTACATTTGTTATTAGTATACTTGGGTATCGAGGATACATTATGATAAAGAAGAGGATATGAGTTATCTACAATCCGTGATATTTTGGATCGTCAAATATTGAGGATAATCGTTGGTGATGGTTTTTGACATCGAGATTGCTCTCGAAGAACTCAGGGCTAGTACTCTAATCATTTTTGTCATTTAGTGTCAATCATGTTGTAATACATTCGTGTATTGTTGTTGTCGTGCATTTGTGTATTGCTGTTAACATGTATTTGTGCATTATTGTCGTATGTCCACCACGTGTTGGTTCGATGGGGTCATGTTGGGTATCTATGTTGTGTGCGCTTGATCATTGGATGGGTTTTCCACCTCGTGTTGGACGGGATCATCTTGGGATCTATGCAGTGAACGCTGGATCATCGGATTACCCATGTGTTTTGTTGTGCATATTTATATTGTTGGTTATCTGTAATACCCAGTTGTAATTCAGTTATTATCATTCAGTATTTATCATTCAGTAATTGTCATTCAGTAATTTCACTCAGTAATGATCAATTGTCACTCATATTCAATCATGGTATTCATCATTTAGAGTAATTGTACCGTGTATCAATCGTCATTCATCACTAATCTAATTGGAGTTTCGTGTCGTGTTTATCATCTTTGTCTTTTTTCATTGTGGGCTATGCGTGAGGAGTAGCGCACGCTACGTACTCTTTCTAGCGCACGCTAGTTGAGTACAGGTAGCGCACGCTACCACTCAGCATTAGTGCACGCTAATGTTACCCTGGCTGCAGTCCAGAAGGTACTGGACTGCAGGTGAGTTATTAGTAGCGCACGCTACGAGTGGTAAGTAGCGCGCGCTAGTGGGTTGTAGTAGCGCACGCTAATAATTGCTGTAGCGCGCGCTAAGGACGGATCAGGTTGAGTCTAGTGGCTACTGGACTGCACTGGATTAATTCGTAGCGCACGCTATGAGTGATATTTAGCGTACGCAAACGGGGTAGTAGCGCGCGCTAAATTTTGGTTGTAGCGCACGCTACCGAGGTCAGATCAGAGGACAGACGGTTTCTGGTTTCCAGTACTGGGCATCTAATAATTCGTTAGCGCACGCTAACCATGTGTATTAACGCACGCTAATGGTATGGTTGTAGCGCACGCTACAAAAGGTACGTAGCGCGCGCTACCGTGTTCGGACAGTGGGTACTGGACTACCCAAATTACCCGTTAGCGCACGCTACGCACAAGGGCTAGCGCACGCTAACCTGGAGTGACTATATAATGGACAGTTAGCCTGAGTTTCGCCATTTCTCACTTCCTTTCGTTTTTGGTACGACTTCGGGCGATTTTGGGCGAATTGGAGTGTTCTCTTCGAGATGCTATCACCTATGATCATATTCAAGGCTTTGAGTTGGATTATCATCACTTCATCATCTCCTTAACATCAAATCAAAGGTATTAATCTCTTGGATCTAGAATTTCGGATTTTTGGGTTTTTCCTTCCGATTTCTTCGTGTAAGCTTGGATTATTGTTGGAATATGTTAGATATGGATTATCTACCTTGGATAAATATATTCCTACGGATTTAATGGCTATTTTCGGAATTATTTCAAGAACCCTTGGGGGTTGACTTCAGTTAATTTGGGGATTTTACGATTGTTGTTGTTGTAAACTTGAATTGAGGATTTCTATGAGATTATTGATGTCATTGATAGTGTTTTGCTGGTTTGATTCAATCATTTGAAGTTGGTTCGATATTTTGGGTTTGGTTATAACCAACGGGAAGGATATTCTCAACGTTTTCGTTAGAATACATCTACGAGTTCGGATATTGTTGTATCGACGTTTGATTCAGTTATGATCGTATTTGATTCGTGTAATGATCAAATATTTGGTATATTGTGTTATTCAAGGTTGTTCGGGCGACCGACATTTCATTTAAGACGTTGTTCGCGGACGGACATTTTTCATCGTTGTTGTGTAAGTTAACTCTTACTCGGTTAAAAGGATACTCATTCCTTTTGTTGTTGATTGCTCATAATCATAATTCATTCATCATAGTATTAATCATATTGAGACTTGTAATTGTCGAATAATCATTTCATTCACGAGGGACGACGGTTCCAAATCTTTTCATTGGGTTATCAATCAAGTCACTATTATTTTCATCTCGGTGAGTCATCTTGGCCTTGTCGAATTATTATTCATTGGTATTCATTGTGGTCATTCTCGTTCATATGACCTTCTGGGTTCATATTGCGTGGCCGGGTGTGGCTGTGTGGAATTTTTAGTCGGGCACACGATGGTCATGTTTTGGGTTCACCGATACATTCGACCGTGCACACGGTAACGCTTACCTCCGTGAGACTAATTAGGTACAAGGACGGGTGTGTCCGGTCATTCGTCTTGTACACTTGCACAGAACATTACGGGCGTACTATGATACTCCTCTTCAGCGTAATTCATAACTAAGGATATTTCATAACTTCAGTTAATTCATGATTGTGTTATTTCAACCCTTGGGGATTGTTGTTACGTATGGCAGCCCGTTGGGATTTTGTTTTTAGTCACGGCAAGGCAAAGGCACGGGAAGAGCATCTTGTGCGAGGAGTCCGATGATACTAGTAGGGGGCCCAGTCATTTCGTTTGTTTGATCATTTGATCATTTCGATTATTCCGTCATTTGTATTTTCCGCTGCAAAATTCCGTTTGAGATGTTTAATTGTTCAGGGTGGTGTATTTTATCTCCATATAAAATATACTAGTATTCGGTTTAGTCCTGGTGTGTTGTACTTAAACTCCTCATCGGAGTAATTGGTAATATAATGTGGTTCGGTACTACAATTATATTATTTAATTCATCATTTTCATTTGCACAGTGGGTCCCAGTCGAGGATTCACGGCCCGTAATATCCGCCTAGTTTGGGGTGTTACAGAGTTGGTATCGGAGCGTGGTTTTGAATACTACCCTCCAAGTCATGTCTCATTTGAAATCATCGTTATCGGACTAGTATCATTGGACTTTCGCGTCACGTGTGACCTGTGCAAATGCCGAGCCAATCAGACCAAGAACTGTAAGATTTCTAATGCCATGGTATAATTTCTGGCAATAATCATTCATTCATAATTCATCAGTTAACAATCCCCAATCACCATTGTCATTTTGACCAGGACGGTCAGGTTAACTCATTAATCACTCAATTCATTTCATTACTCGGTTGTTGATCTGGAAGATCAAATCATTAATCATGTTAACTTGTTCAAGATAATCATCTCAGTAATTTCATCAGATAATCATGTCACGTCAGTTAATCATTCATGTAATCACTGTGTTAGAGCGCATATGCTCATTTTCATCATCTTATGTCATAATCATAACGTGATATTCATGCGGGAAATATAATCATCATGTGACTTCCTACTTCAGTATGGAGAGGGCAAGAAGAGGACGTGGAGGAAGAGGCCGTGGAGCGGGCCGAATCCCGAGGGCTCGTGTGAATACACGTGCAAACGCGAGAAATAATGCTAATTCATCGAGCAGCGATGCTGCCACTCACTCTCCTGGACGCGATCATTCACTATCGGGGAGTCGTACCCGGGACACGGCTCAGTCAGAGGGTGTCCGGGTTGACCCACTCGCTTTTATGCAGGGCATGATGGCCCAAATGACTCAGATGGCACAGCTGATGGAGACGATGCATAATTCCGTCAATCAAAATCAGCAGGCTCCTCCGCCGCCACCTCAGAGGCAAGAGAGGAATGTGAACAATATCATCGGCGACATCTCTCGCTAGAGGCCACCTACTTTTGAGGGCTCGTCTGAGCCGGCGGATATTATTCATTGGCTTGAGCATTTCGAGAAGTTGTTTGCGATGGTAGAGTGTCCCGAAGGACACAAAGTTTCTGTTGCGGCTTACTACCTGGGTAAGAGCGCACATTCTTGGTGGTTTTCATTGAAGCCCACCGAAGGAACATGTACTTAGGATCAGTTCAAGACTCTCATGATGGAGAGGTATTATCCGGCCCCACTCAGAGAGGCCAAGCTGTCAGAATTACTCACCCCCGACCCCTCAGCAGACGAGGATGTTCTCGCCATTGCCGAGAAATTTCAGGAACTTCTTCCGTTCGCGTCATCTATCATTCATTCCGAGGCTGATAAAATCAAGTATTTCAGCAAGAGGCTGAAACCCCGTATGAGACTTCAGTTGCTTAATCATAATTGCACCACGTTGGCCGAATCCATTGAGAAAGCTCTCACCTACGAGCTTACTGCTAAGGAGATTGCTAAGCAGCAACCTTCATCTGCTAGCAAGAAGTCCAAGAACCGTAATCAGTCTGACGGCAGTCAGGCCACCTTCAAGAAACCCCGTGCGGGCTCTGCTTTTTCTGAGCGACCTCCTGTGTCGTCTAAACCCGCGGAATCTCAGTATCGAGCGGCCAGTTCGACCATCACCTGTTTTAACTGTGGGGATCTTGGTCATCTCAGTACCAAGTGTCCGAGACAGACTATCACATGTCATAATTGTGGGATTGCTGGGCATAAGGCCCGTTTTTGCCGTAGGGACTCCAAACCTACTCAGACGTCATCTCAGGCCCCTAAACAGTCAGCCATTCGAATCGGGCCACTCAATCGGCGTCGTTTAAAACGGCAGGAGCGACTAAAGGTGGAGCTATAGCCGTGACAGGAGCGTCGGTGTCGGACTAGCAAGCCCCGGATTTATGAGATGAAGAAGACCGATGATCCAGAGGCCCGAATGATCTCAGGTACACTCGATATTCTATCTCAACCTGTGTGTACCCTTTTTGATACTGGTGCATCGCATTCATTCATTTCCGAGTCATGTTTAAGTAGACTACGTCTGGGTAGTGCTACTAGTTGTGAACCTTATGTCATTGGCCTACCTGATGGTAGAAGAATTATCGGTAATCGTGAGATTCAGAATTGTCCGATTTAGTTTCATGGTTGTGTATGGCCAGCGGACCTAATCGTAGTAGATTTGCCGAGGGACGACGTCATCTTGGGTATTGATTAGATGGATCGTCATGATGCCATCATTAGTGTCCGTAAGCGTATGATCACTATCATTTCAGACGATGGGGTTGAATGTGTGTTTCAGGGAGGTAATCCCTACTGCTACAGTAAGGTCATTAATTTGATGAAAGCAGTGAGATTACTCAATCAGGGGTGTGTTGGTTATTGGTGCTATATGACCAAAACCGAGAAATCATCAGTAATGTTGACGGACATTCCGGTAGTGAGGGAATATGCCGATGTTTTTCCAGACGAGTTACCTGGTTTGCCTCCACAGAGAGATGTGGAATTCACGATTGAGTTGGGGCCTGGTACGTCCCCGATATCGAAGGCACCGTACCGGATGGCCCCGACCGAAATGCAGGAATTAAAGAACCAACTTGAGGAGTTATTCGAGAAGGGTTATATCCGACCGAGTACATCTCCGTGGGGAGCACCAGTGTTGTTTGTTAAGAAGAAGGATGGTTCATTTCGTTTGTGTATTGATTATCGGGAGTTGAACAGGGTGACAATCAAGAATAAGTATCCCTTACCCCGTATTGATGATCTCTTAGACCAACTTCAGGGAGCTTCAGTATTTTCCAAGATCGACTTAAGATCTGGATATCACCAGTTGCGGATTCGAGAGTCGGATATCGCGAGGATGGCGTTTCGAACACGCTATGGTCATTATGAGTTTGTGGTTTTGCCGTTTGGATTGACTAATGCACCTGCGGTATTCATGGAGTTAATGAATCGGGTTTTCATCGACTTTTTGGATCAGTTTGTTGTTGTCTTCATCGATGACATTTTGATTTATTCTCGTGACCGAGAGGAACACGAGGTTCATCTTCATCAGGTTCTCGACGTGTTGAGATGAGAGCAACTTTTTGGAAAATTTTCCAAATGTGAGTTCTGGATGTCCGAAGTGACTTTTCTCGGACATGTAATTTCATCAGACGGAGTTCGTGTCGACCCTCAGAAGACAGAGGCTATCCGAGATTGGTTACCTCCGAAGAATGTTAAGGAAATCCGAAGTTTTCTCGGATTAGCGGGTTATTATCGGCGATTTGTGGAGGGATTTTCTAAAATCGCTCAACCCTTGACGAACCTTTTGAGAAAGGATAAGAAATACACGTGGTCCGACGTGTGTCAACGGAGTTTTGAGGAACTCAACAGCCGGTTAATGTCAGCACCTGTACTTTCCTTGCCGCAGGGGATGGAAGGATTTGTGGTTTATAGTGATGCGTCCGGACAGGGTCTCGGATGTGTGCTCATGCAGAATGGAAAGGTTATTGTCTATGCTTCACGGCAATTGAGACCTTATGAGGTTAATTATCCGACATACGACCTGGAGCTAGCAGCCATGGTGTTCGCTTTGAAGATTTGGCGTCATTATCTTTATGGCGTTACCTGTCAGATATTCACCGATCATAAGAGTTTAAAGTATATATTTACTCAGAAGGAGTTAAATATGCGACAGAGACGGTGGTTGGAATTAATCAAAGATTATGATATTGAGATCCTTTACCACCCGGGCAAGGCGAACGTTGTCGTCGACGCCTTGAGTCGTAAGTCCGTTCAGGAGCAGATGCTTGCTCGTTTAACAGTTCAGAAGGAGCTTCAGCAGGAATTCCTTAGACCCGAGATCGAGGTCTGGCTTCAGTGAGTTCAGGGACAGCTTTGTATGTTAGAGATTTCATCGTCACTCGAGGAGGCAATCCGAGAGAATCAGAGTTCAGACCCTTCATTGTTGCGCATCCATGAGGATGTGACTCAGGGGAAAGCCCCTGGATTTGTGGTCCACGAGGATGGACTTTTGAGGTTTAAGAATCGGTTGTGCGTACCGGTGAATGACGAGTTGAAAAACTCTATTTTGAGAGAAGCTCATGCTATCCCTTATTCTGTTCATCCGGGGTCCAACAAGATGTACAAGGACTTGAAAGCAATTCTTGGTGGAGTAATATGAAGCGAGAAGTCGCAATTTGTTTCGAGATGCTTAACTCAACAAGTCAAGATTGAACATCGGCGGCCAAGCGGGTATCTGAAATCTCTTCCTATTCCCGAATGGAAGTGGGAAGACATTTCTATGGATTTCATCACGAGTTTGCCGACGAGTCGTCGTGGCATGAATACGATCTGGGTGATCGTGGACCGCTTAACTAAATCAGCTCATTTCCTTGAGATCAAGGAGACGTGGGGTCCCGAGAGACTTGCTCAACTGTTCATCAAAGAGATAGTCAGACTGCACGGTACTCCTAAAAGTATCGTTTCCGATCGTGACGGACGGTTTGTGTCGCATTTTTGGAAATCAGTTCATCGTGCTATGGGAACCCAGCTTAATCTCAGTACCGCTTTCCATCCTCAGTCCGACGGACAATCAGAGAGAACCATTCAGACATTAGAGGACATGTTGAGGGCATGCGTCCTAGATTGGAAAGACGATTGGGAAGCCCAACTACCATTGATTGAGTTCACGTACAATAATAGTTGGCATGTTTCGATTAAGATGGCACCTTACGAGGCCTTGTATGGTCGTCATTGTCGATCTCCATTGTGTTGGGATGACCTATCAGAATCAATTGGCACCGAGCCTGATATGCTTATAGCCGCCCGTGAGAAGGTAGCTTTGATCAGGAGTCGTTTGTTGACCGCTCAGAGTCGACAGAAATCATATGCAGATAACCGTCGTCGACCATTAGAGCTCGAGGCAGGTGACCACGTGTTGGTCAAGGTATCCCCGAGTCGTGGTATCTTCCGTTTCGGGAAGAGGGGGAAGTTGAGTCCGAGATTCATTGGAACGTTTGAGATTTTGGATCGAGTAGGCGAGTTAGCTTATCGACTGGCTTTACCTCCGGCGTTGAGCCGAATTCATAATGTGTTTCATGTCTCTCAGTTGCGGAAGTATGTTGCCGACCCGAGTCACATACTTCAGTTCGATGAAATCGAGATCGCCGACGATCATTCATATGAGGAGCGTCCTATGCGAGTTTTAGAGCGGCGAATCAAACAGTTGAGGAATAAGACGATTCCTTTGGTTAAAATTCAGTGGTCTAGACATGGAGTCGAAGAGGCTACTTGGGAAACCGAGGATAGTATGCGGGAGAGTTATCCCGAGTTGTTTGACCCTTAGTTTCGAGGACGAAACTCTTTTAAGGGGGGGTGTATGTAATACCCGGTTGTAATTCAGTTATTATCATTCAGTATTTATCATTCAGTAATTGTCATTCAGTAATTTCACTCAGTAATGATCAATTGTCACTCATATTCAATCACGGTATTCATCATTCAGAGTAATTGTACCGTGTATCAATCGTCATTCATCACTAATCTAATTGGAGTTTCGTGCCGTGTTTATCATCTTTGTCGTTTTTCATTGTGGGCTGTGCGTGAGGAGTAGCGCACGCTACGTACTCTTTCTAGCGCACGCTAGTTGAGTACAGGTAGCGCACGCTACCACTCAGCATTAGCGCACGCTAATGTTACCACATTGCAATCCAAGGTACCGAATTTGCAGGTGAGTTATTAGTAGCGCACGCTATGAGTGGTAAGTAGCGCGCGCTAGTGGGTTGTAGTAGCGCACGCTAATAATTGCTGTAGCGCGCGCTAAGGACGGATCAGGTTGAGTCCAGTGGCTACTGGACTGCACTGGATTAATTCGTAGCGCACGCTATGAGTGATATTTAGCGTACGCAAACGTGGTAGTAGCGCGCGCTAAATTTTGGTTGTAGCGCACGCTACCGAGGGCAGATCAGAGGACAGACGGTTTCTGGATTCCAGTACTGGGCATCTAATAATTCGTTAGCGCACGCTAACCATGTGTATTAACGCACGCTAATGGTATGGTTGTAGCGCATGCTACAAAAGGTACGTAGCGCGCGCTACCGTGTTCGGACAGTGGGTACTGGACTACCCAAATTACCCATTAGCGCACGCTACGCACAAGGGCTAGCGCACGCTAACCTGGAGTGACTATATAATGGACAGTTAGCCTGAGTTTCGTCATTTCTCACTTCCTTTCATTTTTGGTGCGACTTCGGGCGATTTTGGGCGAATTGGAGTGTTCTCTTCGAGCTGCTATCACCTATCATCATATTCAAGGCTTTGAGTTGGATTATCATCACTTCATCATCTCCTTAACATCAAATCAAAGGTATTAATCTCTTGGATCTAGAATTTCGGATTTTTGGGTTTTTCCTTCCGATTTCTTCGTGTAAGCTTGGATTATTGTTGGAATATGTTAGATATGGATTATCTACCTTGGATAAATATATTCCTACGGATTTAATGGCTATTTTCGGAATTATTTCAAGAACCCTCGGGGGTTGACTTCGGTTAATTTGGGGATTTTCCGATTGTTGTTGTTGTAAACTTGAATTGAGGATTTCTATGAGATTATTGATGTCATTGATAGTGTTTTGCTGGTTTGATTTAATCATTTGAAGTTGGTTCGATATTTTGGGTTTGGTTGTAACCAACGGGAAGGATATTCTCAACGTTTTCGTTAGAATACATCTACGAGTTTGGATATTGTTGTATCGACGTTTGAGTCGGTTATGATCATATTTGATTCGTGTAATGATCAAATATTTGGTATATTGTGTTATTCAAGGTTGTTCGGGCGACCGACATTTCATTTAGGACGTTGTTCGCGGACGGGCATTCTTCATCATTGTTGTGTAAGTTAACTCTTACTCGGTTAAAAGGATACTCATTCCTTTTGTTGTTGATTGCTCATAATCATAATTCATTCATCATAGTATTAATCATATTGAGACTTGTAATTGTCGAATAATCATTTCATTCACGAGGGACGACGGTTCCAAATCTTTTCATTGGGTTATCAATCAAGTCACTATTATTTTCATCTCGGTGAGTCATCTTGGCCTTGTCGAATTATTATTCATTGGTATTCATTGTGGTCATTCTCGTTCATATGACCTTCTAGGTTCATATTGCGTGGCCGGGTGTGGCTGTGTGGAATTTTTAGTCGGGCACACGATGGTCATGTTTTGGGTTCACCTATACATTGGACCGTGCACACGGTAACGCTTACCTCCGTGAGACTAATTAGGTACAAGGACGGGTGTGTCCAGTCATTCGTCTTGTACACTTGCACAGAACATTACGGGCGTACTATGATACTCCTCTTCAGCATAATTCATAACTAAGGATATTTCATAACTTCAGTTAATTCATGATTGTGTTATTTCAACCCTTGGGGATTGTTGTTCTGTGTAACTGACCCCGTTGGGGGATTTTTTTTTCAGGTCACGGCAAGGCAAAGGCACGGGAAGAGCATGCTGACGGCGAGGAGTCCCAGTGATACTAGTAGGGGGCCCCAGTCATTTTGTTTGTTTCAGTCATTTCAGTCATTTCAGTTATTCGGTCATTTGTATTTTCCGCTGCAAAATTCCGTTTGAGATGTTTAATTGTTCAGGGTGGTGTATTTTATCTCCATATAAAATGTACTAGTATTCGGTTTAGTCCTGGTGTGTTGTACTTAAACTCCTCATCAGAGTAATTGGTAATATAATGTGGTTCGGTACTACAATTATATTATTTAATTCATCATTTTCATTTGCCTGGTGGGTCCCAGTCGGGGATTCACGGCACTGTAATATCCGCCTAGTTTGGGGTGTTACATTATCCACCTCATGTTGATCTAATAGGATCATCATGGGATCTATGCCGTGTGTGCTGGATCATCGGATTACCATGAGTATACATTGTTGTTATTGTTGTGGGCATATTGATGTCGTCATGTGAGTATGCATTTGTAGGTCTCTTATAGGACCATGTCTGTATGTTGTATTGATCTGACCTCGAATTAGACTGACACGAATTGTCGTGGCATTGCGTATCTTAAGGTGCGTTCCTTATTTTTCTTCTTGGTACTTGTCTGTTGAGTGGCAATCGATTATCATGTTGATATTAGATGATGTTATCCGATGGATTGAATTGGTCAAGGTTGGTATATCTCCGTATTGGTGAGTTATGATGATGTTTTGAGAATCTTGGGTATTGTTTGAGGTACAGTACAGATGTTGTGTTTGAGTTTGTTGGTTAATCGAGAATACGAGATGTGCAATATGGTAAGGGTTATTTTGATGAGGATTATCGCGAATTGGTGAGGTTATTACGGTAAGATTACATTGGTCGTATTCTCATTTGTAATTTCATTGGTATGTAATTATTGATGTGATGTGATCGTTATCATTGTTGAGTATTATGGCTGACCCATCGTGGGCTTTATTTTTAGGTTCTTGGGATTTCTAGCTTGTAGCGGTCGTGAAGAGATGAGCTTCCCGGAGGATACTGGCTATGGCATTTGTTTATGAATTGAGTACTTTGACTAGTTGTCATTTTTCCGCTGCAAAAGTACTTTTAATTACTTGTTATATCCGCTGCGAGTGTGTTTTAAAATGGGATGCTAGTATTTTGCGAATTTGGGTTTATTTTGAAAAATCATTTTCTAAACCATTTTTTCGGTACGTGTAAGCGATGACTTAACGTATACTTTTAGATTGATGAGTTTTGGCATTTCAGCCTTGTACTTTCAAATGAGATTTTACGACGGTATTGATAAATGGATTTCATAGAGTCTTTGAATATTTTAAAAGATAATACCGTCATCGCCGCTTAAGCATATTTGAAATGTTTGTAAAAATGTCTTTTTGCCTTGTGGGCTCCGTTTCGGGGCCCTCAGTGCTGTAGTATTCCCGGATGGCCCTGGGGGTGTTATAGTAATCCCATTACCTCAACGTGTCCGTCAAAGACTTTTGAGGCAACCCTTTTGTGAAAGGATCAACGGGATTAGCCTCCGATACAACCCTGGCTACAACTACATCTCCTTTCTTTTACGAAGTGATGTATGATATGGTAATATATTTACTTTCCTTATAGGCTCGTGGTTACGTCGAATTTACAACTAGATCAGTATTATCATAATAATCTGTAATACCTTCTGGCAAATTAAGAATTGCATCTAAGTCCCATAGGAAGTACTTGATCCATACAGCCTCTTTGGCTGCCTCAGAGGATGCTACGTATTTAACTTCCATGGCAGAGTACGAGATGCATTTCTGCTTCACACTCCTCCAACTAATGGCTCCATCACCCATAGTAAACACATAACCTGAAATAAACTTGGACTTTTCTTTGTCTGCTGAAAAATCCGAGTCAGTATAACCCAATGGACATAGGTTATATGATTGATATACCAACATATATCCCACATCATGACAAATATCTGGTCTCGCGCAAAGCATAACATACATGAGGCTTCCCACTGCTGCTGTATAATGGACAAACTTCATGTCATCTATCTCCTTTTGTGTCTTAGGAGACATATCTTTACATAGTTGAATTTTATGTCTTCAAGGTAGAAAGCCTTTCTTCGAATACTTCATGCTAAAATGCTTTAGTATTGCATCTATATATGATGCCTGAGAGAAGCACAACATTATTCTCTTGCGATCACGAAAGATTCTGACCCCAAGCTTGTGGCATGCTTCTCCCAAATCCTTCATATTGAACTGCTCAGATAGCCATATACGTATATATGATAACTCCTTCACATTGTTTCCAATCAGACGAACATCTTCTCTGTACAGTATAAGAAACACACAACATATTGCCATCGCACTTGTTATACACACAACTCTTGTTAGGAATACTTTTTGAGATTTTGATGATGTCATCACTGTATTCAAAGTTTATTTCAAATGTATGTTTAAGTACTTGGCATTGTAAAGAACCAAATGAGTATCTTCTATAGACCTTTAAAGATTAGACTAAGTATTGGTAAAGTTTGATTAGATAAAATTTTGGCTATGTATGGAACAATCAATCATCAACCGGGTTTGGTAAAAGGCAAATATCAGCTAAGTTTGACCAGATAAACATCAATTGGGTTTCGGTCAAAGCAAAATATCAGTCGGGTTTCGGTTAAAACAAAATATCAGCCGAGTTTTACCAAGATAAAACATCAGCTGGGTTTGACTGATACATCCGCCGGGTTTGGCCAAGGCATAAAATCAGCCAAGTTTGGACATCAACTATGTCCACATCAGCGAACGTTGAGAAGTTAACAAATACGGCAAATCACATGGAGACGTAACTAAAGCAAAGGAGACAAACTGATTGATTCCCGAAAATTAAGAAATAAAATATTCTTTGAGATATGCACCAGAAGACTTCTAATTATAATCGGAAAAAAATGGTGCAATCAACTATACATCTTCAAACGGTTGGATTTGAAGAAAGCGACAAACCGTGCAAAGAGATGAACATCTAAACAAGGAAGTCCAGTCTCCAACGGACTGATTTGTTCAAGCATGCAACGGCTGTGAAGAGCTCAAGAATCATACTATAAATATCTGAAGAATACTTGAGCAGAAGGACGATGCGATTAATACTCTCAAGCAAAGAATGTAAACAGAAGAAATACACCATGTGATAAGCATCATGAAAGAAAGATCTTAAACATACAGCAGAAGCTATTTGAAGTTGGAGAAGACAAACACTCTTGTCTTAAAGTTTGAGTAAAGGGTACTTTCTTAAACGAGGTTTTTGAGAGTAAAAGGTTTTAAGGCATCCACAGGTTCATGATTGGAAGGTGATAGGCAACTTCTGAGTTGTTGAGTCATCTAAGGGTTTTCGATCAAGAGGTGAAAGGCAACACAAAGGAGTTGCAACGGCCATGTGTTTTCACTGGTTGAAAGCTATTGCAACTAGATTCATTGTAACTAAGTTTATCTCCAAGTAGATTGGAGAGAAGTGGATTAGTCGAGGATTACCCCGCCTCTAAAACCACTATAAGTGCTGTATGATTTATCGATGTTAAAATAATACGTAACTGCTGCATTCATCTTAATTGTTGCATTAAAAGTCAGCTGTTTTCCGCTAAAATATTTTACAGCTGATATCTCAATTGAACTCAACTGCATTAAAGTCAACCAAGTTAACCTAGCTGCACTAATCTCAACTGAGTGTTTTCAAACAGGTTATTTTCAGAAAAGATTTAACAAGTCATTCAACCCCCTCTAGACTTGTACTTTACTTACTTTTGAGCTACAAGTGGTATCAGAGAGGTTGGTTCAAATTCACTGAACCAGATCCATATACTTCCGTATATTTTATCAATATCTCACATTAAAATGGAACACATGCAAAACATGCACTCTAGACTTCCTGTTTTCTCTGTTGATGAGTATGAACTTTGGAATATAAGAATGCAGGCACATTTATCATCCATTTATGACAACATGTGGTGAATAATAGAAGAAGGCCCTTTCATCTACCTGAAGGATAACTCAGATGAAGAAATTGCAGCTAGGAAACCTAAGCAGATTCCCAAGACAAGATCAAAGCTAACCACTAAGGAAAGAAATATGGACAACCCTGACAACCGGGCCAGAGATATATTATATCAAACGCTTGATAATGCCATCATGCTAAAATCAAGAAGTGCAAGAATGCCAAGGAAATATGGGACACATTAGCTGTAATGTGTGAAGGAACATAGCTGATCAAGAAAAACAAATTGTCAATAGCTACTCAAAAGTATGACAATTTCAAGATGGAGAATGGAGAGACCATAGACAACTTGGACACGCACTGAAATCATAAATGAAATCAACTCTCTCAGTAAAAGTTATGGCAACCAAGAGATGGCATTAAAGGTTCTAAGGTCTCTCACCCCAGATTGGGGCATGAAGGCAGTAGTCATGAGGGAATCTAAGGACCTTAACAAAATAAAGATCCACGAGCTATTCTCAGGCCTCAAGGCATTTGAGTTTAAACTTCCTTGCTCATCATCCAATGAACCCGTAGAAAAAGAATTGCTCTTTCAGTCGAGTCAACTGCAAAGAACCTAACTGAAGTCATCCCTCCAAGTTCTCTAAATTTAGAGGAAGAAATGCCATTTATAATGCAAAGATTCAGTAATTTGAGGAAGAATTACTCAAAATACAAGAACTACAAGGATAATCCCAGAAGGAAGCAAAAAGCTGAGAATTGGAAGGTGGAATGCTATAACTGTCATAAGACAGAGCATATCCAATATGACTGCCCTGACCTCAAGAAAGATGAGGAAAAGAAGTGTAACACCCCGATATATTCGGAATAATTACAGCACCATAAACCCTTTATATAAGAATTTACAAGGCTAAATTAAAGAAATGCGGAATAATACGAAAATATCATAAAAATTTAGTAGTTCGACAACTAGTTCAAACAACTCAAATGAATCCAATTATTACAAACATCTCAAATCATCAAAAGGACACACATACTTGAGTACTGTAAATCAAACCAGAATAATACAACAACACGACGAATAACATCACTGAGCCATTTCATCATCATGTCGGTACTGTGGTTGCTTCCCCGCTCCTCGGCTACCCGAACATCAAAATAAATGTCCACCCCCGAAGGGGTTAGCAAAACGATGCTAGTACAAGTATCATAATACACAAAATCAGATATGCAACAACGATGCATAACACAATACATAATACGGACTTCCGCTACCGGAATCCAATGATGCGAATCCACATGATTCCATCAACACAACATGGGTAATCTAGTGATCCAGCGCCCTCAGCATAGATCCCAAGATGATCCCGTTGGACCAACACGAGGTGGGAAAACCCGTCCAATGATCTAGCGCCCTCAGCATAGATCACACAATCCATTCGGATCGACAGAACATATACAAACACCACTATGCATACACATATATAAAAAATCGATATGCCCATCAACATGAACATACAAATAAAACAATAACGATATCATGACAATTCAACTAGAATGATCTCATGTTCAATAACAGGAATAACAATGTGCATGATCAAAATCATCAATATTAAACCAATATTCCAAATATGATACTTGCCTTAAAGATGGCAAGAATTAAATACTCCAACGAATGTCACGCGTCCGAAGACCACCGCCCCTCGATCGATCACTTTGCAAGGCTCGGAGCTTGTTCAAAAGAAATAACAAGGAACTCAACATACTACTCGAAACTAACGTATGATCACAAAACGTTCTAAGTTATAATCATGTTAACAATGATGTAGGGCCGATTCACGGTTAGCCTACTCGATGAAAGATGAGCCAGAAATAATGATATGCTTCATATGAGTCGAATGACCATATCGGCGGTGAAATGCTGATGTCTACGGATTCAAGGATATACAAGTCATCAAAATCTAAACTTCAATATTGGTTTCAACTCCCAATTCATATATGTTTCGGATCTTACGATAAATATCACAAGTGTGACTCAAGATGTAACACCCCCAAAACCGTATGGGAATATTACACGCCGTAAACCCTTTCCGCAAGGATCTACCAGGCTAAACGTCCATAAACAACCAAACGCTTGCCCGTCCAGGGTCAAACAATATAATAATACAGACCGTCAAGGTCACTTACACATAAACACACGAGGCAGGTGAGGTCACACAACTCTATCAACAGGACTGACTAACAAACATTACCCACACAGGGGTCGAAATACAATACAATGGAAGACTGAATCAACTCTAATAATACAACTAAACTCTACCAACTCTCAACTCTTGATTAGTATCGCAGCTCGTCATCCCCTTGTGCCAATCCTGTGACTGCTCCCCTGAACATGCATGTACCTGGACGCAGAACAGACATCCACCCCACGAATACTCGGGGGTTAGTAAAACTCCACTGTTTTACTAGTGCAAGTATCAAACCATACGAAATGTAACAAGCAAATAGCAACTACGAATTTAATACGGAAATCAATTATCAAAATGTTCCCGAGAAGTTTTAGAATTTCGAACTCAAGTAAGAGATATTTGAAAAGGAACACATCATCTCGGGGATTTTTAAAGCAGAAAATCTTTTGGACCTCGAGTCCCAATTTACAAAACCTTTTCGAAAACATTAGGGCCTTAGCCCGATTCTCGTTTCAAAGCACACCAAATAATATATCATTATGAATCCGAGATCCATATTTAAATTGTTACCCGAACAATCACTGCTACACGATCACTGTTCGTACACATCATGTACCGAACTCCGGAGGCCTCAACGGACCTTACCCGAACTACACACATTGTTCGTACACATCATGTACCGAACTCTAGAGGCCTCGACGGACCCTACCCGGCTACAACACACACTGTTCGTACACATCATGTACCGAACTCCGGAGGCCTCAACGGACCCTACCCGGCTACAGCATCGTTCGTACACATCATGTACCGAACTCCAGAGGTCTCGTCAGACCTTACCTGGATCACACACCTTGTCCGTACACGTCATGTACCGGACTCCAGAGGCCTCGTCAGACCCTACCTGGTTCACACACTTTGTTCGTACACATCATGTACCGAACTCCAGAGGCCTTGTCAGACCCTACCTGGATCACACACACATCGACTCGACACATTTCATAATCATTAAATGTCAAGTCATTCCACATTACGCCGAATGTACAATCAAGCAAGTAAACCAAAACAACACAAACATCATGATCATCACAACGACTCTTAACCAACACAACACACATTCGGTACACAATTCATTGAAGAAACACTTGTACAACCATCTCATATGTACATCGAAATCCTGCACAAATGGCACAACGCCTAACACGTATACCAATATATCACTATTATCACAAAGCCTTCAAATTTCGGAAAAACACAACCAACTCAAACGGAACATATTTACGGAGGCAAGCAAAATCGTTATACATATCATACGTAATTTACTATTCACAAGATACAAGTCGTATAATAAGATACTTGCCTTAATAACCGCTACCAAACGCTCCGAAGAACACGGTTCGGCCAGGGAAGCTCGGACAGAAGAAGACAACGAACGAAAGGGTTCCGACTCGAGTTCTTCACAAGAATTCGACCCTAACAACATATAATCAATAAAACCAATTTCAACACCATGAATACGAAGAAAATCATCCTAGTTCTACCCGTTGAGACAATTCATCGGACACCACGCGTGCATAAGGAAAAGAAATCGGTCAACGGTGGATTAACGGGATTTCATCCCAACCAATAACAAGAAAACCAAGGGTTACGATTATACTATCAAAATCTAACAACAACATCGGTAAATTCGAATTAAAACACAAGATCACCACCAAATCCTCCCCAAAATCATACTAGGATTGAAGGAGTTCTTACCTCTTGAAGATTCAATCCCTATAATCCGAAGAACACGTGCTAAATCCACAATCCGAGCTAAACGATTGAAGGAGGATGAAGAAAATAAAACACTCAAATGATTTGTGAAGTAAAAACCCTCCCTCCGGCTCTCTCTCTCGGTTGCAGTGAAGAAACGGGGAAAATGAGTGAAATGCCGAGAAAACGAATTTATAGGGCGGACAGACTCGGCCGTGTCCGACATGACACGGTCGTGGCGCGCAATCGGCCGGCAGGACTCGACCGTGTCCGGCATGACACGGTCGTGTCGCGAAGGCGCTCGGCATCGACTCGGCCGTGTCCTGGAACACGGTCGAGCCTGCAAGCGTGGCTACCGGCTTATCCGGACGAGTACGGCACGGCCGTGCCAGGCGACACGGTCGGGTCCTGAGGCGCCGCTTCCGGCTTATCCGGACGAGTACGACACGGGCCGTGTCGGACGACACGGCCGAGTCCGGTCGGCGATGATCGGCCAAATGAGCGGGTGAACGAAAACGATCATAACTCTCTCGTCCGGACTCCGATTGACTCACCGTTCGAACCATTGGAAAGCTAACTCGATTCACTATAATATTGCAAAGATTCAGAATTTTTGGAGTTACCAAAAATTAATGGTGATCCAACAAAGTCGAACTCATACTTAGAAAAGTCGTTTAGTAATCCTGAATTCAACAAAACGACACCGAAACCCGAACCTGAATACGAACCGAAGATACGGTTACGAAGTACTCACAAAGACGAATCTAAGAGCTAGTAGAACACACGATTCCGACCACCCGAAGGCTCGAAATTCGACAACGGAAGGTAATTACCCCAAACTTTGGGAAATTACGAAAATGGCCCAAATGCCCGAAAATCACCATACGACAACGAATAATCAACCGAAGCTCACAACACGTATAACAACGTTAAATGAACTTACGAAAAACCCCAAACGACAGTTTCGAACGAGATTCGCAAGAACCGAACTCAAGCGCGGAAAAGTCGCTAAAAAGCACGGAACTCAACAAAGCAGCACCGAAACGAACTCGGATGACAAAAGTGCAGAATTAAATATTCTCCGAATGACGAAACGGTCATGAGAGAGTCGTCAAAACAGACTCCGACCAAAAAAAAGAAATTTACCGAAAATCGAAAATTGCGGATATTACATTCTACCCTCCTTAAAAGAAGTTTCGTCCCGAAACTTAAAACAAGTAGGGAGGAGAAATATTCCGCCAGGCAAAACTCAACAAGATACACAAGAATGCGTAACTAACGCCCAACGGCGAAATGTTACAAACAACGCAAAGGAATATACGGCGTGAAAACACGCTCCACGGCGACCAACACAACGTCGCCGTTAGGGATATAATAAAAGCAACAAATGACAAGCGTTATCAAACGGATAATATGGTCAAGTCAATTATCCGACAATCACAAAACACAACGAACGAAAATCAATATGATTGACCATCCCAACGGTACATCAATCAAAACGCGAGCCAACCGCTGAACAAATACGGAATCCCACCGCCCAAGGGATGGAAGATCGAAAACGAGACTAATTTCCCGAACTTAAGGGAATTAGGAAGGAGCCTGAATGCTCAACAATCACGAAACGATAACAAAACCGAACAAACAAACGATCGAACCACAACGATCGAGACAACAAAAATCGAACAATCATGTCCGAAACACGAAGGATAATAAAATTCAAACCACAACTCCCAGGATGATCTGGTGAGAACTACAAGACATGCATTCCCATAAGATCCACAGGAAAGGGAATAGCGATTGCAAAGTCACAGCGACAAACTAGTTATTCCAAAACAATACCACACTCGTTCGATCAACAAAAGCAAGGGGCAGGACAAGCTCAGAAATGTCAACGAACATAATGAGTCGACAGAGTCGAAAACACAAGAGTTCCAAGTCCGATCCACTTCGAATAAAAGAACTATTAGAACCCGATGATGTCACTCCCGAACAAGGTTCACAAGAATCGAACTGAACCCAAAAAGTCACATTGATAACCAGATCGACCCACAACAAGATCACAGTTCGTTCGAACGATGAAACCGAAATACAGAACAAGTTCATAAAGTATCAACGAACACGACGAGTCGATAGACCTGAGAAAGAGGAAATGCAGAAGTCAAAACGATACAGGCATTACATTCGACCTCTTATAAAAGAAATGTCGTTCCCGCAACTCACAACAACTGGAGTAAGGTGACAACACAAAAAGTAAACGACAGAAATATCTCCCATGGGCCTCTCCGATCCGATCCTCATATCTTTACTGAAGTTCGCGCTCCGAAAGACTCGGAACCCAACTCGCAAAACTGGATCCTGTGTCTCTCGGGTCCTCACTTGAAAAGCGTTACTGACGAGAAGGACAATTGGCACGTACATGCTCCCGACACAATACGTTCGAAATGCCTCGGCTCGGCATATCGAAAATACAAATGCTAGATACAATGGAACATAACACCGCAAAACAACATACCGGAGATGCCAACCCAGCATAATAAAGAATCATAATACATATCATATACAACGATTACCATCTTAAAGTAATACACACACAAACACTACAACAACGACAGTATCGTTCGGCGACATCAACGGCCCGAACGATAATCAGCACATAATTACAAACATTATGAAACAATCACACATGTACACAAACGTACAAACCCAGGCTTCAACATCTCACACTCGTGCGACAACACGCAAATCGCCACGAGGCGATAAACAGTAAACACCAGTTCACACCTCTCACAGAGGGCTAGTACAGCAAATGCGTGGCAACGCCTCGATGTTCATGGCACCAATTCGATCATACTCGGGAGCAAACATCATAACGACAACGTGAACATCATACATACATACCCAACCCTCAAACGGGAATGGATAGTTTTTAAAAAAAACGAAAACCTCCTTTTGAAAATAATTTTGGAAACACCGATTGATCTTGAGTATCACCCTTCAAAAAAAAGTACAATCGTGAAACATCGTTATCGAGACTTTGGAAAACTATTTTGCATTCGATAAAAATGAGGACACTTTCTTTTCGTGAAAAACTTTCGGAAATATTCGACCCTCGGGTCTAAGTAAAAGTGTTTATAAAACATTGAAAAATATCTCAAAACATTTTGGTCCTCGAGGTAGAAGAATTCGGAAACATATCGTGGCACCTTGGAAGTACCATGAGAAAACAATTCATTTTAAACGTACGTCTCGAAATTTATTTCTAGGATACTCAAGATTTTCAAAGATAATTCAATGGGCTAGAATGCCCAAAAATCTCGAGTAATTACGGAACATTATAGCGTTGTGGGTCCTGCCGGAACCCACCAGATAAAAATATTTACAAAAACGCCAAAAGGGCCGATGACGGTAATATTTCAAAAACTCACAAAAGCCATTTACAAAATACTAAGTACCGTCACAAGAATTTTGCCAAAACGTTCAAGGCCATAACGCCAAAACTCGGTTAAAGGAATCGGTTTTCAAACTAAATCTCAGTCGCCGATACCTTTTCGAAATCCGTCAAGGTTTACAACTTCCACACCATACCACACCACCCGGTGGTTAAAAGATAAAACAATAATGTGCCCAGTTCTATACACATACTATATGCCACAAGTACTAAACACAATTATATTACACAATACTGTGTAAAGAAAATCATGCATCGCAATTAACTCACTAAGATAAAATCGAGATACACAGGTACTTCACATAAAAGAGGAGACTTACATCCACAGGTCGCACGGAGGTGACGGTCGCCCACGATACTAATCTCGTCCGACAACATAACCGACACGTTGTGACTACGCACAACTCAACTTGTCACCTGATGACTCAAACGACATGACAACACATTACTCGACAAATCACGACTTGACTCGACCCGGACGGCTAGGTTTCCGCAACCTAAGCTCGATACCATAAATGTAACACCCCCAAAACCGTATGGGAATATTACACGCCGTAAACCCTTTCCGCAAGGATCTACCAAAGCTAAACGTCCATAAACAACCAAACGCTTGCCCGTCCAGGTCAAACAATATAATAATACAGACTGGTCAAGGTCACTTACACATAAACACACAGACCGATGAGGTCACACAACTCAATCAACAGTACAGACTAACAAACATTACCCACACAGGGGTCGAAATAAAATACAACGGAAGACTGAATCAACTCTAATAATACAACTAAACTCTACCAACTCTCAACTCTTGATTAGTATCGCAGCTCGTCATCCCCTTGTGCCAATCCTGTGACTGCTCCCCTGAACCTGCATGTACAGGCCGAGCAGGACATCCACCCCGAATACTCGGGGGTTAGTAAAACTCCACTGTTTTACTAGTGCAAGTATCAAACCATACGAAATGTAACAAGCAAATAGCAACTACGAATTTAATACGGAAATCAATTATCAAAATGTTCCCGAGAAGTTTTAGAATTTCGAACTCAAGTAAGAGATATTTGAAAAGGAACACATCATCTCGGGGATTTTTAAAGCAGAAAATCTTTTGGACCTCGAGTCCCAATTTACAAAACCTTTTCGAAAACATTAGGGCCTTAGCCCGATTCTCGTTTCAAAGCACACCAAATAATATATCATTATGAATCCGAGATCCATATTTAAATTGTTACCCGAACAATCACTGCTACACGATCACTGTTCGTACACATCATGTACCGAACTCCGGAGGCCTCGACGGACCTTACCCGAACTACACACATTGTTCGTACACATCATGTACCGAACTCCGGAGGCCTCGACGGACCCTACCCGGCTACAACACACACTGTTCGTACACATCATGTACCGAACTCCGGAGGCCTCAACGGACCCTACCCGGCTACAGCATCGTTCGTACACATCATGTACCGAACTCCAGAGGTCTCGTCAGACCTTACCTGGATCACACACCTTGTCCGTACACGTCATGTACCGGACTCCAGGCCTCGTCGGACCTACGGTTCACACTCTTTGTTCGTACACATCATGTACCGAACTCCTGAGGCCTCGTCAGACCCTACCTGGATCACACACACATCGACTCGACACATTTCATAATCATTAAATGTCAAGTCATTCCACATTACGCCGAATGTACAATCAAGCAAGTAAACCAAAACAACACAAACATCATGATCATCACAACGACTCTTAACCAACACAACACACATTCGGTACACAATTCATTGAAGAAACACTTGTACAACCATCTCATATGTACATCGAAATCCTGCACAAATGGCACAACGCCTAACACGTATACCAATATATCACTATTATCACAAAGCCTTCAAATTTCGGAAAAACACAACCAACTCAAACGGAACATATTTACGGAGGCAAGCAAAATCGTTATACATATCATACGTAATTTACTATTCACAAGATACAAGTCGTATAATAAGATACTTGCCTTAATAACCGCTACCAAACGCTCCGAAGAACACGGTTCGACCGGGAAGCTCGGACCCAGAAGAAGACAACGAACGAAAGGGTTCCGACTCGAGTTCTTCACAAGAATTCGACCCTAACAACATATAATCAATAAAACCAATTTCAACACCATGAATACGAAGAAAATCATCCTAGTTCTACCCGTTGAGACAATTCATCGGACACCACGCGTGCATAAGGAAAAGAAATCGGTCAACGGTGGATTAATGGGATTTCATCCCAACCAATAACAAGAAAACCAAGGGTTACGATTATACTATCAAAATCTAACAACAACATCGGTAAATTCGAATTAAAACACAAGATCACCACCAAATCCTCCCCAAAATCATACTAGGATTGAAGGAGTTCTTACCTCTTGAAGATTCAATCCTTATAATCCGAAGAACACGTGCTAAATCCACAATCCGAGCTAAACGATTGAAGGAGGATGAAGAAAATAAAACACTCAAATGATTTGTGAAGTAAAAACCCTCCCTCCGGCTCTCTCTCTCGGTTGCAGGTGAAGAAACGGGGAAAAATGAGCTGAAATGCCGAGAAAACGAATTTATAGGGCGGACAGACTCGACCGTGTCCGACATGACACGGTCGTGGCGCGCAATCGGCAGCGAGGACTCGACCGTGTCCGGCATGACACGGTCGTGTCGCGAAGGGGCGCTCGGCATCGACTCGGCCGTGTCCTGGAACACGGTCGAGCCTCTGGGTAGTGGCTACCGGCTTATCCGGACGAGTACGGCACGGCCGTGCCAGACGACACGGTCGGGTCCTGAGGCAGTCGCTTCCGGCTTATCCGGACGAGTACGACACGGGCCGTGTCGGACGACACGGCCGAGTCGGCAGTGATCGGCCAAATGAGCGGGTGAGCAACGATCATAACTCTCTCGTCCGGACTCCGATTGACTCACCGTTCGAACCATTGGAAAGCTAACTCGATTCTCTATAATATTGCAAAGATTCAGAATTTTTGGAGTTACCAAAATTAATGGTGATCCAACAAAGTCGAACTCATACTTAGAAAAGTCGTTTAGTAATCCCAATTCAACAAAACGACACCGAAACCCGAACACGAATACGAACCGAAGATACGGTTACGAAGTACTCACAAAGACGAATCTAAGAGCTAGTAGAACACACGATTCCGACCACCCGAAGGCTCGAAATTCGACAACGGAAGGTAATTACCCCAAACTTTGGGAAATTACGAAAATGGCCCAAATGCCCGAAAATCACCATACGACGAATAATCAACCGAAGCTCACAACACGTATAACAACGTTAAATGAACTTACGAAAAACCCCAAGCAGCGATTTGAACGAGATTCGCAAGAACCGAACTCAAGCGGAAAAGTCGCTAAAAAGCACGGAACTCAACAAAGCGACCAAACGAACTCGGATGACAAAAGTGCAGAATTAAATATTCTCCGAATGACGAAACGGTCATGAGAGAGTCGTCAAAACAGACTCACCAAAAAAGAAATTTACCGAAAATCGAAAATTGCGGATATTACATTCTACCCTCCTTAAAAGAAGTTTCGTCCCGAAACTTAAAACAAGTAGGGAGGAGAAATATTCCGCTGTGCAAAACTCAACAAGATACACAAGAATGCGTAACTAACGCCCAACGGCGAAATGTTACAAACAACGCAAAGGAATATACGGCGTGAAAACACGCTCCACGGCGACCAACACAACGTCGCCGTTAGGGATATAATAAAAGCAACAAATGACAAGCGTTATCAAACGGATAATATGGTCAAGTCAATTATCCGACAATCACAAAACACGAACGAAAATCAATATGATTGACCATCCCAACGGTACATCAATCAAAACGCGAGCCAACCGCTGAACAAATACGGAATCCCACCGCCCAAGGGATGGAAGATCGAAAACAAGACTAATTTCCCGAACTTAAGGGAATTAGGAAGGAGCCTGAATGCTCAACAATCACGAAACGATAACAAAACCGAACAAACAAACGATCGAACCACAACGATCGAGACAACAAAAATCGAACAATCATGTCCGAAACACGAAGGATAATAAAATTCAAACCACAACTCCCACGAAGATCCGTGAGAACTACAAGACATGCATTCCCATAAGATCCACAGAAAGGGAATAGCGATTGCAAAGTCACGTGACAAACTTGTTATTAAAAAACAATACCACACTCGTTCGATCAACAAAAGCAAGGGCGGGACAAGCTCGAAATGTCAACGAACATAATGAGTCGATGAGTCGAAAACACAAGAGTTCCAAGTCCGATCCACTTCGAATAAAAGAACTATTAGAACCCGATGATGTCACTCCCGAACAAGGTTCACAAGAATCGAACTGAACCCAAAAAGTCACATTGATAACCAGATCGACCCACAACAAGATCACAGTTCGTTCGAACGATGAAACCGAAATACGAACAAGTTCATAAAGTATCAACGAACACGACGAGTCGATAGACCTGAGAAAGAGGAAATGCAGAAGTCAAAACGATACAGGCATTACATTCGACCTCTTATAAAAGAAATGTCGTTCCCGCAACTCACAACAACTGGAGTAAGGTGACAACACAAAAAGTAAACGACAGAAATATCTCCCATGGGCCTCTCCGATCCGATCCTCATATCTTTACTGAAGTTCGCGCTCCGAAAGACTCGGAACCCAACTCGCAAAACTGGATCCTGTGTCTCTCGGGTCCTCACTTGAAAAGCGTTACTGACGAGAAGGACAATTGGCACGTACATGCTCCCGACACAATACGTTCGAAATGCCTCGGCTCGGCATATCGAAAATACAAATGCTAGATACAATGGAACATAACACCGCAAAACAACATACCGGAGATGCCAACCCAGCATAATAAAGAATCATAATACATATCATATACAACGATTACCATCTTAAAGTAATACACACACAAACACTACAACAACGACAGTATCGTTCGGCGACATCAACGGCCCGAACGATAATCAGCACATAATTACAAACATTATGAAACAATCACACATGTACACAAACGTACAAACCCAGGCTTCAACATCTCACACTCGTGCGACAACACGCAAATCGCCATGAGGCGATAAACAGTAAACACCAGTTCACACCTCTCACAGAGGGCTAGTACAGCAAATGCGTGGCAACGCCTCGATGTTCATGGCACCAATTCGATCATACTCGGGAGCAAACATCATAACGACAACGTGAACATCATACATACATACCCAACCCTCAAACGGGAATGGATAGTTTTTAAAAAAAACGAAAACCTCCTTTTGAAAATAATTTTGGAAACACCGATTGATCTTGAGTATCACCCTTCAAAAAAAAGTACAATCGTGAAACATCGTTATCGAGACTTTGGAAAACTATTTTGCATTCGATAAAAATGAGGACACTTTCTTTTCGTGAAAAACTTTCGGAAATATTCGACCCTCGGGTCTAAGTAAAAGTGTTTATAAAACATTGAAAAATATCTCAAAACATTTTGGTCCTCGAGGTAGAAGAATTCGGAAACATATCGTGGCACCTTGGAAGTACCATGAGAAAACAATTCATTTTAAACGTCGTCTCGAAATTTATTTCTAGGATACTCAAGATTTTCAAAGATAATTCAATGGGCTAGAATGCCCAAAATCTCGAGTAATTACACGGAACATTATAGCGTTGTGGGTCCCGCGCCGGAACCCACCAGATAAAAATATTTACAAAAACGCCAAAAGGGCCGATGACGGTAATATTTCAAAAACTCACAAAAGCCATTTACAAAATACTAAGTACCGTCACAAGAATTTTGCCAAAAGCGTTCAAGGCCATAACGCCAAAACTTCGGTTAAAGGAATCGGTTTTCAAACTAAATCTCGATCGCGATACCTTTTCAAATCCGTCAAGGTTTACAACTTCCACACCATACCACACCACCGGTGGTTAAAAGATAAAACAATAATGTGCCGATTCTATACACATACTATATGCCACAAGTACTAAACACAATTATATTACACAATACTGTAAAGAAAATCATGCATCGCAATTAACTCACTAAGATAAAATCGAGATACACAGTACTTCACATAAAAGAGGAGACTTACATCCACAGTCGCACGGAGGTGACGGTCGCCCACGATACTAATCTCGTCCGACAACATAACCGACACGTTGTGACTACGCACAACTCAACTTGTCACCCGATGACTCAAACGACATGACAACACATTACTCGACAAATCACGACTTGACTCGACCCGACGGCTAGGTTTCCGCAACCTAAGCTCGATACCATAAATGTAACACCCCCAAAACCGTATGGGAATATTACACGCCGTAAACCCTTTCCGCAAGGATCTACCAGCTAACGTCCATAAACAACCAAACGCTTGCCGTCCGGGGTCAAACAATATAATAATACTGAGGCCGTCAAGGTCACTTACACATAAACACACGGGCCGATGAGGTCACACAACTCTATCAACAGGGTGACTAACAAACATTACCCACACGGGGTCGAAATACAATACAACGGAAAGACTGAATCAACTCTAATAATACAACTAAACTCTACCAACTCTCAACTCTTGATTAGTATCGCACTCGTCATCCCCTTGTGCCAATCCTGGATCGCTCCCCGAACTCGCATGTACCGGACGCACAGACATCCACCCCGAATACTCGGGGTTAGTAAAACTCCACTGTTTTACTAGTGCAAGTATCAAACCATACGAAATGTAACAAGCAAATAGCAACTACGAATTTAATACGGAAATCAATTATCAAAATGTTCCCAGAAGTTTTAGAATTTCGAACTCAAGTAAGAGATATTTGAAAAGGAACACATCATCTCGGGATTTTTAAAGAAAATCTTTTGGACCTCGAGTCCCAATTTACAAAACCTTTTCGAAAACATTAGGGCCTTAGCCCGATTCTCGTTTCAAAGCACACCAAATAATATATCATTATGAATCCGAGATCCATATTTAAATTGTTACCCGAACAATCACTGCTACACGATCACCGTTCGTACACATCATGTACCGAACTCCGAGGCCTCGACGGACCTTACGAACTACACACATTGTTCGTACACATCATGTACCGAACTCCGGAGGCCTCGACGGACCCTACCCGGCTACAACACACACCTGCTCGTACACATCATGTACCGAACTCCGAGGCCTCAACGGACCCTACCCGGCTACAAAGATCGTTCGTACACATCATGTACCGAACTCCGCAGGTCTCGTCGGACCTTACGGATCACACACCTTGTCCGTACACGTCATGTACCGGACTCCGCAGGCCTCGCTGACCCTACCCGGTTCACACACTTTGTTCGTACACATCATGTACCGAACTCCGCAGGCCTCGCTGGACCTACCTGGATCACACACACATCGACTCGACACATTTCATAATCATTAAATGTCAAGTCATTCCACATTACGCCGAATGTACAATCAAGCAAGTAAACCAAAACAACACAAACATCATGATCATCACAACGACTCTTAACCAACACAACACACATTCGGTACACAATTCATTGAAGAAACACTTGTACAACCATCTCATATGTACATCGAAATCCTGCACAAATGGCACAACGCCTAACACGTATACCAATATATCACTATTATCACAAAGCCTTCAAATTTCGGAAAAACACAACCAACTCAAACGGAACATATTTACGGAGGCAAGCAAAATCGTTATACATATCATACGTAATTTACTATTCACAAGATACAAGTCGTATAATAAGATACTTGCCTTAATAACCGCTACCAAACGCTCCGAAGAACACGGTTCGACCGGGAAGCTCGGACCCCGAAGAAGACAACGAACGAAAGGGTTCCGACTCGAGTTCTTCACAAGAATTCGACCCTAACAACATATAATCAATAAAACCAATTTCAACACCATGAATACGAAGAAAATCATCCTAGTTCTACCCGTTGAGACAATTCATCGGACACCACGCGTGCATAAGGAAAAGAAATCGGTCAACGGTGGATTAATGGGATTTCATCCCAACCAATAACAAGAAAACCAAGGGTTACGATTATACTATCAAAATCTAACAACAACATCGGTAAATTCGAATTAAAACACAAGATCACCACCAAATCCTCCCCAAAATCATACTAGGATTGAAGGAGTTCTTACCTCTTGAAGATTCAATCCTTATAATCCGAAGAACACGTGCTAAATCCACAATCCGAGCTAAACGATTGAAGGAGGATGAAGAAAATAAAACACTCAAATGATTTGTGAAGTAAAAACCCTCCCTCCGGCTCTCTCTCTCGGAGTGAAGAAACGGGGAAAAATGAGTGAAATGCCGAGAAAACGAATTTATAGGGCGGACAGACTCGACCGTGTCCGACATGACACGGTCGTGGCGCGCAATCGGCCGGCAGGACTCGGCCGTGTCCGCATGACACGGTCGTGTCGCGAAGGCGCTCGGCATCGACTCGGCCGTGTCTGGAACACGGCCGAGCCTGGGTAGTGGCTACCGGCTTATCCGGACGAGTACGGCACGGCCGTGCTGCACGACACGGTCGGGTCTGAGGCGCCGCTTCCGCTTATCCGGACGAGTACGACACGGGCCGTGTCGGACGACACGGCCGAGTCCGGCCGGCGATGATCGCCAAATGAGCGGGTGAACGAAAACGATCATAACTCTCTCGTCCGGACTCGATTGACTCACCGTTCGAACCATTGGAAAGCTAACTCGATTCTCTATAATATTGCAAGATTCAGAATTTTTGGAGTTACCAAAAATTAATGGTGATCCAACAAAGTCGAACTCATACTTAGAAAAGTCGTTTAGTAATCCCGAATTCAACAAAACGACACCGAAACCCGAACTCCGAATACGAACCGAAGATACGGTTACGAAGTACTCACAAAGACGAATCTAAGAGCTAGTAGAACACACGATTCCGACCACCCGAAGGCTCGAAATTCGACAACGGAAGGTAATTACCCCAAACTTTGGGAAATTACGAAAATGGCCCAAATGCCCGAAAGTCACCATACGACAACGAATAATCAACCGAAGCTCACAACACGTATAACAACGTTAAATGAACTTACGAAAAACCCCAAACGACAGTTTCGAACGAGATTCGCAAGAACCGAACTCAAGCGCGGAAAAGTCGCTAAAAGCACTAACTCAACAAAGCAAAGACCAAACGAACTCGGATGACAAAAGTGCATAATTAAATATTCTCCGAATGACGAAACGGTCATGAGAGAGTCGTCAAAACAGACTCCGACCAAAAAAAAGAAATTTACCGAAAATCGAAAATTGCGGATATTACACAAGATACAAGCGTACCAAGTGTACTACGCAACGGAACAATACTACAATGATCCGGTATTGATTTCATTGACATATCCGATCATTTCAAGTATGAACATGAAGAATAATGTCAAATCAAACACCTCTATCAAACATGAATTATCATCGGTGGAACATCTTAGTAATCTCGGAACCTTACTAAAATCATGCTCATAATTCAAAATGAACTTAGGACACTACAACCTCGGGTTTTTATCCATCAAGTTTCGATCAAAACTCTTAGCAACGAAGGAAAAGCAAGGTATAACCGGGTTCCAATCTTCAAAAAATATGGTGCTGGATTCAATATGATATAACAAGTCCAATAATTTCCGAAGCAAGCTCAAAATATAGCTAAGAACATAAATTCCAGCTTGGTATAGTATTAACATACCTCAATAAGGAGAAGAACAATGAAATGCTTGATGAAACACAACACTGGAGCTTGCACACCAATCCACAATGGTCTAAGATCCTCAAAATCGAGCTAGGAAAGAAGTATAAGGTGCTGGGGAGTATTCAGATGGCGATAAATCGGTAAAGAAGGGAGGAGGAAATGAAATGGGGTTCAGGGTTATAAATAGAATTCTAAACCTTAAGTACGTTATCTACTCTTACGTATGTACGTAATGGCCTTAACGTACGCTAGTCTCAAGCCTTAGCGTATGTTAACGTCTGGCCAAAGCTCACTACCTCGATTCTGGCTTCATTTAGGTACGTTTTCAGAGTAGTTTACGTACGTAACACTATGAACTTAGTGTGCGTTAACAATCCACCTCAACGGATGCTAAGCCCAGTTGACTTGCTTAGCTGGAAAGCCATCCAGGTTCACGCGGGGGAATTTCAACGAATCTTCTTCCAGTCCCCACACGCCGACTGTTGTCTGATCTCGAATTGAGTGAAGCTTACGTACGTTAAGCTTCAACCATAACGTACGTTATCTTCCAAACGTAGCGTACGTTATGCTTATCACTTAGCGCACGTTAAGACGTGCAGAACCATGCATGCATGAATGTGTAGGAAACTCCAAAAACGTAGGAATACGAATACGGGAAACAACACTTCGATTATTTATACCACATAATCAAATGTTACAAGTTCAAATATAGGTAAAATACATAATAATTATCCGAGCATACATACTAAC